>OZ001259.1:14865926-15378336 GCA_963924015.1 Macrophya annulata
AATATGGCTTTCAACATTCACACCAGCATTTGCACTGCATACACGATTAACAAATTTTTCGAATCCCTTATGTACCTACACTGTACTGTTTTTTGTAACCGTGTTACAATCCCAATTTGAATGAAATTAAATTGGAATCAAGTCACGACACAACGACGTGAGTCGAGTGTGGGTGATTCTAGGAAACAGGGTATGTTTTTGCAATTATTTGCGTAACTTATGAAATCGCGAGACAAAAGATAAAAAAAAACTAATATAAAGAAAAAAATTAAAAAAAAAAAAAAATTAAAAAAAAACAACGCGTCTTCTTCATAATAAGGTCATTAACTGTACTAATAATACTACTATCTCTCATCATACATACTATCTGTCGTATAATAAATTTAACGCGAAAAATATATATATATATATATATATATATATATATATATATATATATATATATATATATATATATATATATATATATATATATATATATATATATATATATATATATATATATATCACTCACATAAATCAGTGCGAAGATCATATTATATATCATCATCGTGCAATGGGAGAGGAGGAAAATGTTTTCATCAATTTTTATTAAATTTGTGCTTTTTCTAACTGCTGCAGTTGCCTTTAATATTCAAAACGTTGCAGATACTTGCGGCTTCCTGCAGGTTTAAAAATAAAAGTTTTAAAATAAAAGTACACGAGGAGAAAAAAAAATTAAAAAAGTAAATTAAAAAATTAAAAATTAAAAAAAAACCTCATACGAGCTATATATTTCGATCGAGCCCAATACACTATTTGATAAATTCAAAAATAAGTGACTGATGACAATTTTCTAAATACATAATTAACTTATTTCAAATTATATATAGAATATATACAAGTATATCAAATTTTTGAAAATGAAACCCATTCAGAACCTTGGTAGAATATTACCTCACATCACCGTCATCACACAATCTATATTATAGCTATACAGGGTGAATTTTCTGCGGGCCCCTGAGAGTGTGTGACTTAAATCGGCTGAGACTCAACCTCTTATCATTTATACTTCTTATTATCAGAACGATAATCTCCATTCAGATATAGATAGCTTTATTAATAAATTGATCTCTCATTCTGGGCAAGCTAGCTGATGATAGACAATCTATTCAGATATTGCGGTAAATATTATTATCTCATTGTTTTGACAGGGTTACATACATTTTCGTATATTATCGACACAGTATAGCAAGAACAAAATTTAATAGTAGCTGACAGTGAGTGAAAATTGTGACCCTGATAATAATATGTGTGAATAGGCGGAAGCGGAGTCTCAGCCAATCTAAGCCACACCCTCTCAGGACCCCGGAGAAAACTCATCCTGTATACACGTATATACCTACCTATCTACCTAAAATCAATGCTAATTGCTTAGTTACCTCTATTCATACACAACCATAGCAAAAAAATGAAACAATAGTAAATTAGAATAAAAAAAGAAAAACCAGAAAATAGACGGACAGCAGCACCCAAGAACACCTCCTTCGACGTCATTCATGCATTCTCATAAATAATTCTTTTTCACAAAATCACACGCAGAAGAATAGTAAAAAGAAAAAACTACACACACACATAGATACATACACAAAACGCACACCAAGCACGCGTTCATAGAGCGCCACTTATACATACTATACTCCTAACGTGAATGGTTATGTTATATAAAAAAAAATTTTAATTAAATAATAAAAAATTTAACAAAAAAAAACAAAAAAAAGTGAACAAAAAAAAAGAAAGAAAAACGCGCGAGCGCCGATGTAAATAGAAAATATGCGGTCCATTATTGATACAATAATAGATGCGATTGCTCTAGGCTCTAGTATACCTATATTAGGCTGGTAGTGACGATATATCACTTGTAGTCGTCCAAAAGTTCACCCTCTACGCCTGCCACCACGTCTCTTCGCCATCACTAATATATACATACATACATATATATGTATATATATATATATATATATATATATATATATATATATATATATATATATATATATATATATATATATCTTTGCGTATTACTCATTCGCGTCAATTATGTTAGCTAATTCATTAAAAAAACGATACCCATAACATCTTCGAATACGAATTATTTAAATTATTAAAATTATATCGCTGAGTTCGCGAACGAAGGATCGTATACGATTGCAGTGCGAGAAAAGTAGCTAAAAGTATATAATATATATATATATATATATATATATATATATATATATATATATATATATATATATATATATAGATATATATATATATATTCATATAGGATTTTGCGAACTTGTGAATTTGGTAAAAAAGAAAAGTAATTAGAAAAATTGTCTATCGCCGCATTCAACCACATCATTTTTACTAATCGAGTGATTTTTTCCTGAATTCGTAAATATCAGATTTTCAGCTGCCTGTCCGAACTCTCCGGGACCAATCACGTTTACTTTCGACATCCCTTAACCGTGGCCTTTATTGGCATCGAATTTTACGATTCGATCGATGCCTCGGAGATAATACACACACATACGCTGAACTACGGGATAAATTTTGACGATTGAGCGAGGCAGTATCTTTTTATTCCTTATTTTTGGGTTTTTTTTCTGACTTTTGAAGATATACTTGAAATAATGCCATAAATTTTCTGCTCTCTGTGCATAATTTCACAGCTACCGCTAACACTACCAACGTTTAGTAGGTAGTCCTTATTCGATTTACTAATAGATCCGTTTATAAAACTATACGCAGCTCATTCTGAAGTATAACTTAGCGCATTAGACAAAATCAGGAATAAACTTAACCGCGTACTGTTTCCAAGCATGTTAAAATGCATTTTTATTGAGCTGCACAGTATAATTGATGTTTAAATAAATTTGAGAATTTTGAAAATATTTCGAAGCGTATATTCTTACTAATTATTTTCTCCGTGTACTTACTCGTATACTTCATGGTCTCCTAACATTTGGTGCTACAACCGTACTTTTCAACACACATATACCTATAACTATATACGAGTATAGGTATATACGCTGCATATATAAATAAACGAGAAAATAACCAAACAAGCTTTGCAGCTTAGTTAATTATTTGTCCATAACAGACTCAAGCTTAAGTCAAATTTCTCTTGAAACATATAATATCTATACAGATATAGGAAAGCTACAAATTTCAAAGAACCGCGATGCAGGCTCAGCATAAGTGAAACGAGTGTAGGATAAATTCATGCAATGTGGATTATGAATGCATCTGTGTATGATGATCGTTTGGCGCAAAAGCAGAGTCGCGGGTGAGAAAAAGGTGAGGGTGAAGCAGTGTTGGGGGGGGGGGGGGGGGGGGGGGGATGAATGTCTGTTTTTGGCGACAATCTAGAAAAGATGGCGAAAATTTAAGGGATAATAGCCGATTGCCAAAGTGCGTCCAATACGAAATTGATAGTTCCGGTCGTTCGTCAAGTTTCCTTAGTCGCCTGCGCGTTGTGAATAGATCGTAGCAGGATCGTTTAGGCTGTAGAGGGTAGATAGTACAACAAGCATAAAAAAGATATAAAAAAGAAAAAAAAAATAAAGAAAATTAATCTTGTCGGACGTTGTAGAGGAAGATGCGTAGCATAGTTTTATATAGCAAGCCACTTATAAGTATATATATATATTATTAAAAAAAAAAAGTATATACATATATACATATACATATATATAATATATATATATATATATATATATATATATATATATATATATATATATATATATATATATATATATATATATATATATAAAAATATATATAAATAAATAATTGAATAAATATTAAATTATATTATACATAATGACTATTATTGTAATGATTTAATAATTATAAATAATCTTACCTACGTGGATACACATAAACATCATATACATAAATAATAAATTAAATAGGCGTTAGCTGACGAGGAATTACAAACAAAACATATTTTAAATAATTAATTGCCAAAGGTTTTTAAATTAATTGATATAGCTGATAAGATTGATAATTTACACAATGATTGAAAGTTGACTCTAAAATTAAATATAAATCAAACATTAATATACACAGCTATATTAGTGAGGTATATATAGCCATCATTATATGCGAGTTATGACAGATTATAGCAAGTTTAAATACTGAATATTCATTATTGAAAACTATCATTGACGAGAGTCGAAAACGGGGCTTCAATTTCCAACTGAAAAGTTTATCAGATATAGTTATATACAATTTTTCTATTCGATTTTATTTATTCATTTTTTAGTTTTTAATTCAACTTTTTATTCTTTCCTTCTATTCAGTTTTTGTTACTCCATCTTTCACCTCGAGCGCTAGCACTCCTTAGAAATCGACTGGAATAAAATTAACAAGAAATTAGCATGATTTCGAATGGTAAGAAACTGTTCTAGATATACATATATAGTAAGTATAATCGGCGCGTGTAACTAATCGACTGTTTTACCTTATATACTCCAAGGCTGAAATCGTGCTGGACTTTAATTTATTTAGAATTTCGATTAGATATTATTCTTGAAAAATTGATAGAGTGAACGAGGTCATCCAATTCGTTAAAATCTGAACATAACTTTGCTACATCCATGTAAATATATCTAACAAGCCACAAGTAATCCTTAACAATAATAATATTGCTATATCAGGATTATGCAACTATTCTACTGAATATCATTAAATGATGCTTAAATACTGTGCTACTGTGCTGCATATACCTTATATATAGAAAGCCATAAGTGGACCTGCGTAGACAACGCGTGTGAATTACAATATTTAATATATGAGTCACCATATACCTATACTTAAAGTAATCACGTTAAACAATCACAAACACAAACCTACCTATAAAGACTTTTATTGAAATTGGTGATTTTGTTTTTTCACTACTATTGCTGATCTTTAATTTGATACATTTGATACCCAACCTCCTTGGGAGAACCTCTGCTATTCGTGATAATAATATATTCTATTTCAGTCGTTTGGCACACAATTTACCCAGTTTAAGTAAATATATTGTGTATAAATTCTCCGCTCGTTCACGGGACGGTTTCGGTTGCCAAATGCAACAGTTGGCTAACAAGTGGCTCTTTTACTTTAAACCCGATACACACCATCTATATATAAACGTATATCTACGCTTTGGTAACGGGAAATATACTGGGCTAATATCCATTTCTGAACGTCATGTATACACCGACGAAATAATAGCAAAACCTTGTCGATATTTCAACTGTCACTGGTTTCGAACTGCATTCGTAGCATAAGGCTCGATAACGGCTCAATGAACTGGAAATAATGGGTTTGAACAAAAAAATAAAAAATAAAAATGTAAAAATCTTCAGACTGCTTTTGCAAGGACCATCCCCTGTACAATTTATTACAGTATCATACATGCAACACGGTCTTCTTCGTGTAATATGTCATCTGTTACGAGCTTAGCTTTGGAACTGCAGCATCGGTGCTACTGTCTAACGATTTCCACATTTTAGAGACGCGATAAAGTCGCTGTCCCATGATTAGATGAATATTTAATCATAGAAACATACAAATCCATGCCCAACGCGCTCGATATTGAGATTTGAAGTTTAAAATCGTAAGTTCTGAAATTATTGCTTTGAATTGAATCAAAATTATCTAAACCCTTGACCTAGTCTCAGAGAATACTCGACCGGGCAATAATTCATCGTTATAGATTCATTATTTTATATCCCTATATACATATAATGTTATCTGAAAATTGTCAACGTCCGAATAATGTTTGGTTAATTATTTTGAAATAGAATAAAAGTTGAAATTAATATTGAAAATAACGTTAATGAACACGAATATAGGATTGACTTGCGCACAATCGAACATACTTGCTCCGAGACTCTTGTAAAACAATCTTTTTTTTTTGTTTTTGCGACAGCTAAGATATTTTAATGAAAAAAAAAAAAAAAAGGAAAATAATAAGAAACTTAAACCGAAACCAAAGGTACTTAAATATATTTCATTAATATATTACGTAGATTAACAAAGAAAACCGATAATGTAAGATCTATCAGTGGAATCCCGTTCATTTGCTATACAGTGCTATGATCAATTCTAGTCATAGCTATAACGCTAAAATTCTGTGATTCTGCATTTAACAGGTGCGTTAAATAATTTAACACTGTTTTTGAAGCTTGCTAAGAACTGTATTTATATCGCATATCGATCTTGTTAAGTCTAGTCAAATTATTGCAGTGAAACCGTACCAAATATTGAATTATAATTTTTTCTTTCGTTTAAAACGCTTCTCTTTTAATATTTATGACAGTTAAGGGCTTATATAGTACCTACAATATTTACGGGAAGGTTGTAATTTATAATTCGATTCAATTGTATACTGTTATGTATAAATACATCTATTAGCCAGCATTAATTTATTAATATTGCAAGTAGGTACGAATAATATTATTCAACCGTGAAATATATTAACTGACTTACGACTTACTTAAGGGATGAGTAAGCGATAAATATGAAAAAGAAAAACAGTGCAATTTAGGAATTAAGTCAGTAGTTCTAGTCAAACGAATATATACATAAATAATTAATATTTCTACTAATTAATAGTCGAAATATTTATTGTACCTGCTTGCAAGAACGAAGCGTAACATATTTTCTAAGTCAATTTTATATTATTGAATATTTTATTAATTATTACCTATAACAATATTATATTTTTTCGCGAAAAAAAAAAAAAAAAAAAAAAAACAAACAAAAAAAATTTTTATTTTACCTGCTATCATACTGAATTAAATATTATACAGCCATTAAAGCTTACAATTAGACTCTCTTAAGTGTCTCTACGACTATAATACCTAACCTGTATATTTTTACATGTTATATAGGTATATTATAATAGGCAGCATTTTGAAATATCCTTGAGCCTTGATAAAAATAATAATCAAGAAATCAGTTTCATGGTTCATTACAGGAGTGACAAACAATAAATTTTGTAATCAACGGCCTCGGCCATTTTTTTCTGTTTTTCTTTTTGGAGTCCAGGCTTAAAATGTTGCGTAGTATAATCAGACACTGATCAAATCCTAAATTTCTCGACTTTTGGATGAAGTTAATATTGCATTATTTCTGATTAGATAATCGTTAAAATTTTTTTGTTCAATTATTGGACTATAGTTTTACTTTATAACATAATGAAGCTACTTGAAAATTATAGAAGAAGAAATTTATCAAAAGAGAGTCTTGCGTAATGGTCATTTATAGTATATACATATATGCATATATTATGAAAAAATTTATATTATATATTATAAAAAATATATTATAATGAACTCATCCAAAAGCTGCGTAAATTTCTTACGTACACAACATACTGCAGCCACTATACTGCAGCGCAGGGCATACGCACGTTTGTGGTGCACATACGTGCATAAGCGGTATTATATAATTTTAATGCACGTACGTGTACGCTGCGAGTGTGCGTATGTAAATAACATGTATAATATACATATACATATTACAGTGCAAAGATTTAATGTCCTATAAATATAATAAAGTACTATTACACTTTAAATTGATAATCATGCTAATTTAAAATATATAGTTTGATTTAAAGACGTAAGCGCACACTATTTCAACAGTCTTATATAACACGTACGTTATGGATATGTCGACGCGAAGCGCTAATGTATATGGAGGCATTGTAAATTCAATTCAATACCCGATATAAAATTTGGTAAAATCATAAATTAATTAAAATTATTTCGAAAGAATACCTATTTATTGTAAGTACAACAGTATTACTCCTTGATAACAATTATAAATATGAATGAGGTATGAAAATTGATTATTATATATTTAATCGAATTATTATTGTAACTGTATTATAATATAGTTACAATTATTACAATCAGTAATATTATCAGTTATATTAAAATTATACTTTATTGATTCATTTATTATTACTATTTATGTTATTAACATTTTTTTATTGTTATCATTATACATATATACGAAAATGATCTATTATTTATTTTCTACTTTTGTTCGTATTGTTATTATCATATTATTATTATTATTATTATTATTATTATTATCACTGTTATTATATAAATTATAAGAAGCGAACAGAGGAGAAAAAGTTGAAAAATAAAAAAATAATTAAATGAATAATCTAATGGTAGATCGATAAGTGAGAAAAAGAAAGAGAGAAAGCGCGTAAGAGAAAAAGGTTTTTAGCATATCAGTGTGTTGAGCTTAGTGAGGCACACACGGAATGATATAAATATAAAAATTATATGCATTTATAAATACAGAAAGACCCGCTTGCAAGATTTTCGCGGTGAATTTTTAACTCGTTATAATATCGACACCGCGACACGAATATTTCATTGCCAGCATTTTTAATCGCAGTGGATGAATGAATGCAGTGTGGATTTTTTAATGATATACTTGGTGATGCATATCGAGCGAGAAAAAAAGAAACAAACAAAAAAAATTTGAGGTAAAATACTTTTGTATCACGAACGGGGGGAACACAAAAGATTGAGTTGGATTTACTTCACGAAAGTCTTGCTGGTGTGGAGTTGAAACAAAGAGAACAAAAAACGAACAAAAAAATACAATTAAATTAAAAAAAAATAAAAACTTTTAGTGTATGCACAGCGAGAAAAATTTTCGGGAACCCTGGCGTGGTTGAAACCAAAAATATAACGTATATATGTATACGTATGTGTATACATATGTGTGTTTGTGTATATATATATATATATATATATATATATATATATATATATATATATATATATATATATATATATATATATATATATATATATATATATATATATATATGTATATATATACATATATATATATATATATATGTATACACATATATATTTACGTTCATACGGTAAATGATTATATAGCGGAAAGTTAAATAGATCGTATGCATAAAAAAGAAAAATATTCAATCACGTTATAGGTGTTCAGGCGGCAAACTACATGATTAAATATTATTAAAATATATAGTTAAATATGTATTTCAATAATATATTGACACCGTCGGCGAAATATAGGAGCTCGCGCGCGAACGCAAGACATGCCATTTTGCATTATTATTTTCATAAAGAATATTGAATATATTATACTATTGAATAAACAACAATATAATGTTATCATTTACATTATCATTATATTATCCTTATTATTATTATAAATATTAATATTATTATTACTATTATTATTATTATTATTAAACATAATTAATTATACAAAATAATACTAATTACACCCGAACACTTATGTTAGCAGACTAGATACATACATTATTATATAATGCTACGAAAATTCAGAGATGTCCTAAGTGGTTTAAGTCTTCATTGTACTGGGATCTTGCCCGAAGGTATATAATAACAATTTCCTCAACCTATGAGAATTCTTTATTTCAATAACTATATCGAACACAATAAGTTGGTTAATTAATTCATTAATTCTTTTATTTCTTCTGATGATCCTTTTATTATACATATATACATAATATTTTTTTAGACAGACATGAATAATTAAGTACGATATTTTGGTAAAGTCGATTTTCACTGTGCTATACAAACAAATGATTGCTCATTTGTTCCTTAGTACTATGCTTCTTATACCACGTGGACCTCGTATAGAGAAAAAAAAAAAAAAAATTAAAAATTAAAAATTAAAAATATAAAAAAAAATTACATACTAAATACTTCATAATACTGGGTACCATGAATGAGCATGGCACTAGGAAAATCATTCAGATAGTTTATCATAAAAATGAAGCGGTAATCATTATAGGTATATATACATATATATACATATATATATATATATATATATATATATATATATATATATATATATATATATATATATATATATATATATATATATATATATATATATATATATATATATATATATATATATATATATATATATATATATATATATTAACAACATTATTTATATTATTACACATATTATTATATGAATATCGATAACAAAACTAACCCTAGGGTGAAATATTATATATGAACACTTTTTGAGATCTGGTGAGCCATTTAAAATGACTGGTGATCACGAGATGAGAGAAAAAAGGAGAAAAAAAAGAAAGAAAATGAATAAAAAAAAAAAAAACAACCGCCAATTACTTTAATTACGTCGACAGTACTATGTATATTATTTGTATGCCGAGCGATTTGCATGCCGTTTTCAGTGCGACATATTTTGGCGATTCTTTGAAGGATTATCATGGGAGAAAGTTTTTCCGAACAGGAGTTTTTACTTTTTACGAAGATTATTATAGTCTAAGCGCACATTGATCAAGGCATTCGTCGCTCGGCAAAGGCATAATATAATTATTAAGATAAAATTTATAACAGAAGTCAAATAAATGAAGTTAATTACAAATGTAAACTGTATAATAAACATTATTTCCTATTAATAAAAATTTTACTGTTTTTTATTCATTAAACCTTTTAAATTACAGATTTTACATTTCGAAAATTTATTACATCAACATATAAATAAATTTACTATCCAAAAACAACGCAAAGGTATTTATAAAATTGTATTTTATTCTATATATAACGTAAATCAATAACATAAACATGTTTCTTCGTTTTAATAATGATAGACTCGTTTTTTTTTTTTTTTCATAATTATCGATGAATAATTTCGAAATTTACTTTCTTTCTATGAATCTCCTATACAACCTAGGCACATCAGGAAATACCTGAAGATCAAAACGATGTCGACATAGATCTGTACTGCAGCATAAACATATTCATCCGGATTAAGCTCGACACTCCGACCACCCATAATAACTTGCGTGTCGTAAAATAAGTACTGAAATAATTATTCATCGGTTTTGCAAATCGTTTGATCATTGCATTTTTCACATCATGCAATGCGGTACGGTTCAAAAAGTATAATTACGCAAAGCTTACTTGATTTTTTGAAAAGTGTAGAAGGCATCCGGCATTACACGTATAGCTATGTAATTAATACGTACCACCGATATTAAGAGTGTGATCAGCGCGGCAAATATGACCCATAAAATTCTGATCTGTGTAAGGACAGCAACTATCGCCAATACGACGACACTAACGAGTATGACAATTGTGATGATTAATATCATCCCAGAGTAGCTTGTGAAATCAAACTGAAAGAGTATATTATGCAGAGTATCGTAATTCGTATAAAACGTAAATGAAAGCCAATTTCAAATACCTTAATAAACATTGCGACAGCGGTTATCAAAACAGTCACAAAAGCAGTCATACCCAAGGCAAGAAATACCAATTCGACATTATAATGAGCTGACGCGTAAGCAGTGCCATATGACTGCGACAACGTCTGTAACATTCACAGTAATTTTATTTTTCAGAATATTGTTGTGACAATTTGAATTATTCCGGTCATTTACCAGTATATCAACTACACCATATTAATATTCTGCTATCACCATTTCCCACCATACAGGATACATCTTACCAATAAACACATCAATATCCAATTGCAAGGTGATTGTCTCCTGGCACGTTCAACACAGATAATAGCAAGATATGTAATCAAAAATACGAACCTGACAAAGATAAAATAACCTTAATTCAACTCATCAAACAATACAGCTACTTAATTTAATTCCCATTTATAATTATATTATTTGTAAAGAGGATACGCACGTAGCGGCAATAGCTATGCCCCAGTGGGTTAGTACCCATAGCCTAATGGAGCGTCTGAAATGCAAACAATTTTAATTATATTTTTATAATATATAAATAATATGTATAAAAATTTATCACACTTTGAAAATAATGTATAAATAACATTAGTTTTTTGAAAGTGCACTAAGCAATCGATCAAAAGCAGAAGGTCGTATATGTACTGGCAGATACGACTTTTCGGTGTTTCCTTTTGTTAAATCATGGAGGCCTGGGCACCTTTTACTTTCAACTTAACAATTTTTCAGTTTCAAGTTATATATGTGTTTTTATCAATTTCTCTGGATTCAAAAATATTCTATTTAAATAGAACTCAGAAATCACTTACTCATACATTACTAATGCTATAAAACCAGCCGTGAATGCAAGCTCTGCAGTTATGATACAGTATACTTTTTTTATAAAACGCCGTCTTATTTTTGCAGTTCTAAATTGCATGGCATATTGATGATGTTCTCTTTCTGATTCAGACATATTTCTCAGCTCTTGCTCAGCTAACCACTGTCTGTATAATTCACGGTTTTCCCTCTCACGCTCTGCTACCATTTCATCAGTTACCGTTATCGTAAATGGTCCCTGGTACATCCCAAAAACTTATTAGCATCATAATAACTAATGAGAAAATGTGTATGTCGAAGATATTTTATCATTAACGCATCTTGCACTTTGTAAACTTACACTTCTGACTTTTTGACCTCTATACAGGGGCGGTAATTGCGGAGGATACTCAACTTGGACAGTTTGCATTTGGTGTCCACTCGGTTGATTCTGTTGCGAATATGCGTACGGAGGTGGCGGATAAGGTGGGACATTATCACTACAATCAGAACGTACTAATCAATTTTGATAAAAATATAAAATTTTCCCCTAAATAACCTATAAAATAACGGCACCAGATGATGGTTACCGATTGAAAGTTATGACGAGAAGGACAATTAATAATCACTTTAAAGCATGACTACGTTCTCCGGGTGGAAGGTTCTGGTTTGCCGAAGGATACATAACTTACTGACAAACTATATAATCTGACACACAGAATTCTTATTCGAAAACAACGATATTTAATGCATTTTGTTTGAGTTCACCGACAGTCCTGTGATTACAGAAAATATTTTGTACTATCATGACGTTTGATTGAACAAATGAACAATAAAAAAAATTCTGGTGGCTAAAAATGAAGGTGCGAAATCACCTAATCGAAAAACGGGATGATTCGGTTTGATCAGGTCATATTATCAGGGTGGATTTCTTATATGGAATTCCAAGATTGAACGTCTTCTACTAAAAATACAAGATTCTGATAGTTATCGGGTTTGGAAGGTTTAAGTTGACTAAGTACAGCGCTTAAATGTAAACATTCGTAAGGCAGAGCAGGCTCGAAAATGCAAACTATGCAGTGCACGTGGCGGCGCAAGTTTCATCCTGAGAGTCTGCTGACATTCTCGTCGTCCAGGTCTTCCGCTTCGTAATTTTCATCGTACAAACCTTCAGCTTCGTAATTTTCGCCATCCAAGTCCTCCATTTCAGATATAAAGACGACATCAACCTGATCAATAGAACTATGAAATTGTAAACCTTCATGCCAATAATGGGGTTCGGGTTATTGAAATGCGAGTGCGATAGGTATCGCTGTCGCAGAGAGAAGTTTCCGCAGAATAGACAATGTACTCATTGACAAAAAAATATTCCTCTTGTCTGATTTTTTTGTAGTCATTTACTGAATGAAAGTCATACTGTAAAACTCGTCATCCCGTTATACGGTTGAACTAACTACCATTAGAATACAAACATCGGCGCCCGGTCCGATTCTAGTCCATGGTTATCAAACTCATTGTCATTACGTACTATATTATTGTGATATGAATATTGAATATAGTTTCTATTATGATAATTTGTACGATAGGAAACAAATGAAGACACTTGATAAATGACGACTGGTACATATGCAATTTTAAGAAACAATTGTAAACTCTATATGTAATTTTTTTTTTTTAATTAAAATTTCAAAAACTCTAAATTTCGTAAGCGAATGAGACATGCACAGAGACACATCTATACGAATGCACGCTTGCTTAGATGTACACTCGGGGTTCTTCCCACCAAAAATTTCAGCACACCTCCTCGGGTCAGATGTTCTCCTGATACCGGGTGACCTTTTGACTCCAAATTAAAAAACTTATGATTCTAAACAAACGAACAGTTGCCAAAATCGAACGAATAATTATGTTGTATTATATGAAACACAATTTTTAACGGAATTACCTACCTCTCGCTCATCTGATGCCTGAAAGCAAAGAGGGGAAAGTGAAAAATAACGAGTTAATTGGGTTTTGATATATCTGGAAATTTATTCCTGCAATGTCGATACAATATTACTGATTGTCAAAGTTTTGAACAATTTGTAAATGTTTTTAAAAAATAAATTTCTATCCATCGCGTTATCATAATATAAACCACATTCGTATTAAAATAATATATTGCCTAATATAACTAATTTTACAAAAACTGAATTCAATATAAGTACACTAGAATATAAATTCCTTACAATTAGAACGGAATTCTTGCCGGACGGAGATGTTTTGACTCTGATAAAAGTTTATTCAACTGTAACAGAAGAATGAATGTTATAAAATCACCATCTCTACGTAGATTACTTAAAAAAAAAAACAGGCAAGAAAAATCTTTTTCCGTCAATAAATACATTGTGTATTTCGTGACAACTTCTCAGCATTCAAAGTATTTTTATTGAGATACCTGTCACAGTCGTATCTCAAGAACACAACCCCCACGCGAACCCTTTGCAACCACGATGGCAAGTGATCCCACTAATAACTAGCAGCCTATACTACCGACTACGATAAGCTCCAACTTAGCCGGCTACTCATGCCTACGGAGTGTTAAATGGTATTGCCATCTCGCGGTCAAGTTGACGAACTATTTTTGCCGTAGACATCTATTCGCCTCGGTATATGCAATCCGCATGTCAGTTCTGCAGATACGCAAGATTGCATATAATAAGGAGCACAGATGTTTTATTAAATTCAATGATTCACGAAGTACTAAAGTAAGTTCAAGCGGTGGCGCGCGCTGACTGTCTTGATGGCAACATCATAAACATATATGTAATCCTCCTGTATTGCTAGTAGGGTCTGAAATGAAACTAATTTTGTATGGTGTCGACGATAATGTTGTCTCTTTCTATCAGGTTGGAGTTAGAGCTTTCTACGCAAGTCAACATCCAGCACTTGCGTAGAACATTTACACGTATAATAGTATCCATAACCATATTTCAATTTTAAAGTTAGATACTTTTAAAATCCGCCAATCCACCATTACTATCGCAGCTGCGCAGAACATGTAAACTCCGCTCTAAAGAAGTGAGTTAGAGCTATATTCTGTTTCTCTTAATAAAGAAATAACGAAACAGGGATTTTCTATGGTGGATCTATGGTAGTGGATTTTGTATTTTCAAAAATTTTGTTAAAATTGACGTCAAGGTATAATGTAATTTTATGCGATAAATAAGATCGT
Source organism: Macrophya annulata (assembly GCA_963924015.1). Lineage (NCBI taxonomy): Eukaryota > Metazoa > Arthropoda > Insecta > Hymenoptera > Tenthredinidae > Macrophya > Macrophya annulata. The sequence goes on from OZ001259.1 coordinate 14,881,247, forward strand.
CAAAAAACATTCATCTATGATTTTTTGGTTAATTTATCATCAATTAGTTACAAAACTTTTATAATCTAAAATAGCTGATTCCGCCAGAATTTAAACTGATGACGTCTACGGACTTTAAACATGGCGCATGCGCGAGGCTGACGCGTCAAGTCCGGACTCGTCCTTGGGGTGCGACCAGCGTGAGACGCGGCACTTTCTCTCGCGGGATCAGTGGTCCTCTCGGCGTCAAAGAGTTAGTGCGGAGATTGTGTTAGCAAGATACCATCGACATGTATTTGAAGAGAAGTACTTTTGACTCAGAGAAGGTGTCACAAACCGAACAACGAACTTATTGAGGAAAAAAGAATTCTTCCTACTAGTATTTTAGTGACTTACTACAGTTTTCGTAAAATTAGTTATATCGGATAGTATGATATTATTATTATCGTAATATGCATGGGGTTCATATATTATGATCCACAACATACAAAATCAAGTCAGAATCAACTGGTGGATAGTTATTCCTGGTAATTTGTAAAAGACTCGTTTTTACAAGCGGTAAAACAATATCTGGCGGAAATGAGAGTTTTCTGGTGTCCTTCAAGCAGATGAATTGATTCATAACACAGAAATTCCACGAAGTTAGAATTGACCGAGTGTTTGTGTAACAATATTCCAAAGGTGTCGTCTCGCGCGATCAGAGAAACATCCCCGTACATTTTTTCCCTGAGTAGGAGTTTGAATCGCTTTGGAAATTCATATTTCTGAAATCAATTGTAATGGATACATGTTTACATAATTTCTAGAGAATAATTGTAACATACATATACACATTACTTCGAAAATGAGTAATATTGTATTATTGATGCAGCAATAAATTCTAAGATATACCAACAATCGATTGCATCCTTATGTTACACCTTTCCTTTCCTCCCACACTTTATTTCCTGTATCAGATATACGTTACTTGGATTTCTAAGAATCTTGATTCCAAAATTAGGTGCGCCTAATAATATGCAATCTGAATTTGGACATCGCATAAACGACGTACGGGTTGCACGCAATCAGGCGCACGGAAAAAGTTTTGAAAATGATGAGAGACAGTTTGGAAACATTTATGCGATGAGTTTTTAAAATTTTGGGTCAAGGAATTGCTCCTGATATCAGAAACACATCTGACCCAAGGAGGTCTGCTGCAATTTTTAGCGGGAAAAATCAGGAGCATGTATCTAAGCAAGCATGCATTTGTATAAATGTGTCTCTATGTATGTCTCATTCGCTTGTGAAATCAAGAGTTTTTAAAATCTTAAGTCGAAAAATTGCTCCTGGTATCAGGAGAACATCTCACCCGAGGAGGTGTGCTGAAATTTTTGGCGGGAAAAATCAGGAGCATGTGTCTAAGCAAGCATGCATTTGTATAGATGTGTCTCTATGTATGTCTCATTCGCTTGCGAAATCAAGAGTTTTTAAAATCCTAAGTCGAAAAATTGCTCCTGGTATCAGGAAAACATCTTACCCGAGGAGGTGTGCTGAAATTTTTGGCGGGAAAAATGAGGAGCATGTGTCTAAGCAAGCATGCATTTGTATAGATGTGTCTCTATGTATGTCTCATTCGCTTACGAAATTCGGAATTTTTGAAATTTTAAGTCGAAAAATTGCTCCTGGTATCAGGAGAACATCTCACCCGAGGAGGTGTGCTGCAATTTTTGGCGGGAAAAATCAGGAGCGTGTGTCTAAGCAAGCATGCATTTGTATAGATGTGTCTCTATGTATGTCTCATTCGCTTACGAAATTCGGAATTTTTGAAATTTTAAGTCGAAAAATTGCTCCTGGTATCAGGAGAACATCTCACCCGAGGAGGTGTGCTGCAATTTTTGGCGGGAAAAATCAGGAGCGTGTGTCTAAGCAAGCATGCATTCGTATAGATGTGGCTCTTCGCATGTCTCATTCGCTTACGAAATTCGGAATTTTTGAAATTTTAAGTCGAAAAATTGCTCCTGGTATCAGGAGAACATCTCACCCGAGGAGGTGTGCTGAAATTTTTGGCGGGAAAAATCAGGAGCATGTGTCCAAGCAAGCATGCATTTGTATAGATGTGTCTCTATGTATGTCTCATTCGCTTGCGAAATCAAGAGTTTTTAAAATCTTAAGTCGAAAAATTGCTCCTGGTATCAGGAGAACATCTCACCCGAGGAGGTGTGCTGAAATTTTTGGCGGGAAAAATCAGGATCGTATGTCCAAGCAGCCATGCATTCGTATACATGCGTATCTCTACGGATGTCTTATTCGCTTACGAAATTTGGAATTTTAGGAATTTCATATCAAAATCGTTCCTGGTATCAGGAGAACATTTGATCCGAAGAGGTGTGCAGATATTTTTGGCGGTAAAAAATCTAGCGCCTCATCACCTGCAACCCGCACACCATCCATGCAATCCAACTTCTTGTTCCATAACATTAGGCGCGCCAAATTTTGTGATTCAAAATTTCTGTAAATTGCGCCATGTGTTCTTACGCTTATTGAGATTTACTTACCTTATTCAATACTTGAAATAGAGAGTTGCAGGAAGGGGAGAGTGGAAAATAACAGAGTAATTAATTATAGGTATACCTGGGAATTTATTGCTGCAGTCCGAATACAATATTTCTCATTGTCAACATTATGTCATGTTTTGTACAATTTGTAGTTATTTCTTAGAAATAAATATGCATATACGTATCGCAAATTATTAACGATGTCTCTATTTAGTTACTGCTGTACAAGTTCCTATAGTATAAACAACATTTTGTCGGACAGAGATTTTACTCTTGATTTTCATCTGACAGTCGCGCCGGTGGTTCGATTGCCAGACAAAGATATAACCTAATTTCGAAAATTCACGTACTTCTTATATAATATCTAACAATATATCTAATACGTGACATCTTCCCCGCGTTGGGAATATTTCTAATAAGATGTTTATCAAAATCGTCACAGATCTTCCATTTGAATTCTTCTCGTAGAATATCTAATAAAGAATATGACGGTTTACTATAATAATGCGTGTTTGTTAGATCTACAACTTCAAAACACGATTATTGCATTTAAAGTTAGCTTCAAGTGCGATGGTAATATAATTGTGTAATATTCGGCAGTTTTATCATATCTACATCATGTACAAACAATTTTTCAATAAAATCATAACCAGGCTATGCTAAAACTATAATTATACTTCAAACTAATCCTTGTCGAGACAAATTATGCAAAGGTATAATTAATAAGTAGATTATTTGCGTATTAGTTTGTTTTGAAAAGCGGGCTGTTTATTTCAATTTTTCACATGGAAATACTAATAGCAGATAAAATAATTATTTTCAATATGGTTTCTGTCAACAATAATAATCCAACAATGTAATTTCACCGCGTGAATAGTCAAATAATTTGTGCTGTTCAAATCCATGTTGGTAAAATATATCAATGCTGGATCTGCCGCCAAGTTTTATCGAACTATTCTTTTAAAAATACAACGAGTTTCGATAAATATCAAAACATTATTGACCGAGATAATCAGAATCGTTCCAACTTTTGGGTCAGCGTCCAGCAGTGAAATACAATCTAATAGACATATTTTTCATAATGTATTATTACGAATTCCTGTCTGTTCTGGAAAATTGAGTCTTTCCATTGTGGGATTAGAATATTACCATATGAACTACTCGGGTATAGCCTGCTACATACACAAACGAGTTTATCTATTACTACTTATAGTTGGATCCAACAAATAATTTGTAATAATCACTGATTTCACCACAGTGCCACGTTGTACTTGTTTTTAAAAATTATCGAGATATAGGTAATTAATCGAGAGGGCAAATTGAATCCTACAAAGGTGTTGTTTCTGCAATTATATTTTATCTACCGAATCAAACGTAACTATTTTGTAACACCAACCTCATGTCTTCGTGTCTCTGCTGTACGACAATTTGTAAAATTATTTTCCAATATTTTTCCAATCGGTTAAGGCAAGAATAACAATGTTTTCAATCTTACACAAAACGACCAGCAGCTGCTATGATAAAAAAGAGCCTATGGTTGTAACTAGCTGCAGATAATAAAATCATGATTCAACATTTGACATAAAACGTCACAACGTTACAAAGTCTGCTGTCTGAAAATTGTAGACACAAGCTCAGCTTGTATTCTACATGACATCTTGAACGAAACCAATTATTAAAATAGATGCGAGATTATATTGAAATTGATTTTAAGAGAGCTGTAATTACAAACTAGATGCAACGGCTGAAATTTATATGCTTATACTAGTTTAGTTACACTTCGCAATGAAAAGTTGTCCAGCAACAATTTCCCTCGACGCTTCGACTACTCCAGTCCTTGGCAAAAATCGGTGTTTTATAGAATATTGGAGAGAATTTGTTAAAGATGGGCAGAAGCTTGTTTGCCTCGTTGGACAACGCCTGTGAAGATAAAAATAAGATAATCATAAGGTATATTGAATAAATTAGCTTAACATGTTATTCAAGCAAATATTCTTGACTAGGAAGCAAAGATTTTGCAACTCTGATCATAGATCTGACTTGATGTCGGTAATATTATCACTGTTCTTAATCAAATCTATTGTAATCTATCTCTAATGATTAATTTTGTAAGCCCGTCCGTACTGTTTTCGCATCTAATATAAACTTTGAACCATTTTCAACAAAAGCAAGACCTCTGATGTATGGGAATGAATATACTGCCTAAATTATCAGCTTTTACAACCCCATCAATTGTTATGACCAGTACCTGAGACTCCAAAGTAATTTATTATCAATATTAAATTGTATTCTATTAAAAAAAATTAATGTGCTGTCGAATCGATTCAGTAGTAATCTACATTTATATTAATTTGCAAACCTTTGAATTCCTATCCTTGTTATTCAAATATTTTCTTACGACAAGGCAAGTCTACATTTCAATGGAGTAGATAAAGTTAATATCCATTTTCTCAAGACCCATTAATCTTCTCTCGCTTTTGTCAATTGCACTTGACTTGTGTCCTTAAAAATTACGTGTTTCATCTCTGGTAGACTTACCCTATAGTAAGATTTACAAATAAGACGAGAATCATGTGAATATATTACCTTCAGCATTATTATACTATGTCATCTGTACCATATTGCTGGCAATCGAGAAGTACCAAGTTTCCATGTATGAAGTACGAGAAATTCGGAATTATATTGCCAGATTGACGGTACAGTCCTACCTCCCTAACTTTCCAGCTTTGGGGGTTTCAGTTGCTAGAATTCTGAAAAGTTAGGGACGTTGGCGACCGAAATTGCTTCTTCCACTCTACTCTGTTAGAAGGAGATAGTAAATATACTCGCACTGGTCATTCTTTCCATTCCATTTGATGGATGGAAATCGTGGAATGTTAGTTGTAGTTGCATTATTATTGTTACAATAAGATGACAATTGTTGCAAGTTTTTTCACGGATATAAAAGTTCATTGAATGAAACTGGGTTGCGTACGTGAATTCAAAAAAAGGAAGATTGGGTTCACAGAAAATTTGAGATTTTCACATAGTTATTCGTGGGTAGAGATAGAATATACTTGAGAATAAACAATTTCTTTAATTATACCCAAAATCTATTTAAATTTATTATGCTTGTTAAAGAAAAAAAATGTTTTCACCGATCCGCAGGAATATTGTACAATTATATTAAATTCATTACAATACCCGAACATTCGTAGATGATTCAATGTATTTTTATCGCAAGAACTATGAGAGATTATAGATAAACAATATTTGTACGAGAGATAGGAGAGACAGGAGATTGAAATAAACAAACTCTCGCGATACTTCAGCAATAAGCTTCATTATTATTTTTCGTTCTGGCTGCTCGAATGGTCACCCTACCAAATCTTTCATATTTACTTAGAATGTTTGGATCATGTTTCGCGACCCACAGGCATGACACATACAGGATCACACTTACATCAAATCTTACTTGTAAAGTTATTATAATAAATTTTGCAAGCTGTCCATATAATATATTTTTTGTCTACAAAAACATTCAAAATATTTGAATAAATCAAAAAATCAATTCCAAAACATAAAGTAATCTGTCGTGGTCAAAAATAGCAATAAATTGTTATGTATGTAAAAAAAAAATAAATAAAATAAAAAACGGCGTATTTAGATGCAGATATTTATTTGTAATTTGTTAATGTGCCTTGCAATAACTTCGTATCATTCTGCTGAATCCTGCTGCGTTTAAGTCGCATCTTTCGGGGCTAACGCCCTTCTCCCATTAGTCACGCGAATATTTATTATACATGAAAATAATATAATAAATCAAAAGTATTGATTCCGTATTGTATAGCAAAATTTCTTCCCAGTATAAAAAGAATAATTTAAAACGGAAATGTGCATTACAATGTTCATCTCATTTTACTCTTCTAAGCTCTCCTAGGCTGGGCGTTCTTATTCAGAGGATCGCATGTGAATAACTCGAGCTCGGAGTTCGAGTCTGAGTGAGGGAGCGGGAAACTGGGGAAGCGTTCTTATTGCGGGCGGTCTTATTGACTGTAAAACACCGTTAATATCTCTAAAAAACGTGAAGTAGTAAACTCTTGTCTAAAGAGTGAATCATCTGGTAACATTTATTTTAGTGTTTAGTACGCAATTATGTTAAATACAAAACTATTCTTTTAGTTACTGATTTTTGACGTATAATGGACGAGAGGCTTTTTGGCTATGGAAGCATTCGCATTAACATTGAAACAAAGTTGTGTCAATGAAAAGTGTTGAATTTAAATAATATAATATATAATCGCAAAGTACCAAACAAATGTAAATTAAAAGTAGAAAAAGATCAAAAACTACAAAACTCTGGATCATAAAAATCAGAAGTTTCGAACAACGTTTACATATCTATTTTGTAGATATAAAATGATATTGAATAGAGAGGTAAATATGCTCGACAATAATTGCCTGAAATAGATTCATTATACCGTATACATATGTATGTATGTATATACCTACTTGAATTACTGTCCAAATAAATGTAAAGAATCTGTTTTCGCAGGACCATTGACAACACAAATACGTTATAATACTCTTGATACAGATTCAGAAATATGCGACGATTGTATTTCACTATGTAAAAAGCTTTAGTGTACATTTCGTGGCGATAAATATTTAGATAAGTATTAATAGCTCTTTTCATGTACCCATACATATTAAAATTATTTAATTACATAACTGGAAATATAGCACTATCTGTTCAACAATTATGTTGCGTCTATTCGCCATTCTACACTGAAATTTTGTTATTATAGGTATACATATCATTTAGGTATGTCAGTCTTACTAAGAATAAATTGACAAAAAAAAAATTACATTGTGCATGAAAGCTATATTAGAGAAATTTTTTAAATCGTATGAAAGTATAAAGACAGTCGATAATCAGGCTCTCCTGTGTTACTTTCATACTCTGAAGTACGGGACCAGATGTAATGAAGATTACGTCTAACTTTCCGGTAATTCTTGACTTATGAAGATCGTTGATTGATTTGCTCCTCAATCTTACTGCAGAGTAACTAAACAGATTATTTTTGAAATTATTATTAGAATGTATTTTCACTTTGTGCAGCAATTGGAATATTATTACTGTCCAATATGTTTTTCCAGAAAGTGCAGAATCAAGTTCTATACAATACATAATTAAAATGGAATTATAATTTATAGTACTAATTCTAACAACCAACCTTTTTTGTTTGGTAATCTGAAATCAATATGATCTTTCCGTGATCAGTACCACCAAAGAAACTTCCAAGTTTCTTTTTTTTATGAGTTTCTTTCACTGGGACTTCCACTCCTCTGTCAACTACTCTCGGTGTGTTGTTAATTTCTGACCAAGTATAAGACCACTCCACCTAATTTCAGAAACGAAATAATTATAGAATCAAATGAGTGTAATCTACAATAAAAATCGAAGAAAAATAAAAATTGTTTAAATCATTAAACAAACCTGCCATCCGCCAAACAAATCATTGCGTACGAGGAAGGCTATGCGCTTATCAGTAAGCAGAACCATATCTTTGTCAATGGAAGCGTGATATACATAAATATCAGTATTGGCGTATTTCCCCTTCTCCAATTCCTAAAAAAAAAGATCATTAAATTATTATCTTTGCCAATTCTTATTGAGGAAAGTTTTGGCACAGATATGCTCTCCTTTGAATCATTCAATTGTTGATGTCGAAATATGATTCATAGGTATTTTTACTATTCAAATACAGGTACCAAAAAAAAGTTGCCAAAATCAGTGTAGATGATTTACTTCTGTACACAATTAAATAACTTACAAAAAGAATTTTGTTTCCATCAGCTTCGTGTCGAACGTAAGGTCTAATAAGGCTATCTGGTTGTAGAAACCTTGGTGGTCTAACTCTCTTCACTTCCTCACTCAACTCTGTAGCTCTATACGAAAATGAGGAGATACGATATTATGCAGAAACCAACATAATACAATAAAAGTAACACATTTACATACGATTTTCAAAGAAAGAAATTATACCCACCGTTTGACAGCACCGAGTGAACCACTTGCAAAATCGATAATCCCAGTAGCTGGTCTTGTAACCAATCCCACCATACCTTTCCCAAATCCTTTAAAAAATCCTTCAACACCTTCTTCTTTTGCACCTGATATTGGGTTCATTACAACACCAGTTACGCCATCAACTACCCCCTGAAACAAAGTTCTTCTTTAAGAATTTCTTTAAGACTTTAAGACTTTCGTAGATTTCATTCCTATTCAAAAATATGAAATATATTTGCATGAATTACGGATATTACATGACACAATAAATATATTACCATAACCAAGCCTTTTCCACTTCGTGCAAGCCCTTCCTGCAAATTAGCCGGCTGCTTATTCAACTGTTCTTGCCTTTTACGCTGATAATCTTTGTCAAATGTTAGAGCAGCGATACCTTTCCCTATATAATAATAAAATATGTGATTGATATACTTATAAGCGAAGCTTAGGGTTAGTTACGATTTAATTGTTAATGGATTAATTTTTCCGCTCAATGCTTTTCGATGAGAATTATTATCCATTCTAACTTATTGTATTATTTTTTGAAGTGGAAGGTTTCAGTATCTTTAATAAGTAGGTATGCTAAATTTAAAACATTAATGTAATACGAAAGCACGATACAAGATTTAATGGAATAACATTCATTTACCCATTGCGCCAGTGATTTTTGATACAGCTCCAGCCATACCACCAACAGTATGTCCAAACATACTTCTGACTCCGAGCAATAAACCTTCAGCAAATTCACCGGGACCTTCAATCGCTCCTTGAAAAGGTTCATAGAACAAATCTTCGATCCCTTTCATGGTACCCACAACCAAACCATATGGATTTCCGATAACGTCTAAACCCAAGACGAGAACATAGGCTTGTTTAATAGCTTGACCCACATAATGACTTGTCGCCTCAGATATTAGCTGATTGTGAGTCATGAAGGTGTAGTCCCTTTCAAAATATGCCAATCTGTAACATGAAATCAATTTTATAACACCCTTCTCCCTTTTTATCTTGTAAATTGATGGAGTGACATGAATGGACAAGGCACAGAATATTTTTTTTCTCGTATACCTATTGTGCCAAAGATTCCGAGGATAAATTCAACCTTTTATACTCACTTGAATACAATGTCGTTTATATCGGTCAAAGTAACTCCGATCCCTTGTAACAAGACATTCAGCACCTCAGGCAGCTGTGCACTTCCCCCAGCCATTGAAAAACTGATATGAATCTGTAATTTTAAGTCTGAATGATCTCAGATCAACAAAAATATGCTGCAACTAAGATGCCTGCCAAATATTCGATCCCAACAATAAATATATTACTGAATAAAGTGCAAACCTTCAGAGGTGAAAAGTGAAGCAAATCAAAGAAGTTCTTCTGTTCAGCTGCTGTTATTAATGTAACGTGATACATCAACGGCTCCTTTACCAGCTTCATGTCTTGTTCAAAAAGTCCACTCTAAAATTGGAAAATTGGTTACATCACTGAGGGATACAATAGTATTAATCGAAATGTTTAAGACTTAAACGTATTAATATTACGCAGTTCAATGAAATGTTCTGACCACTGTATAATACATATTTCAAATAAATCTTATTACACACCTCTTCCGCATCGCTAGCCTCATTATCCTTGAATAAATCCATTATCGCACCAATGAAACCAAGATCTACTTTGATATGGAACTCTTGAATCAGGACCTTAAAGTATTTAAATTGTTGAACAGTACTGTGCTCGAGTAATCGCTTAACCATACTCATTTCAGCAAACGGCTTCATGACTGAAATTTATAAATATAACAATGTGTATTTCAAATTTCATTTTCGATAGCAATAATCAGGATCTTGTAGTAAATATTTTACAAATACTATATATTGAAAGATGATAAACTTACTGATGAAGGGAATTATATAATTATACAGGGTGAGTTTTCTCTGGTATCGAACGATGGAGAAGCGTATCCTCGCAAACGCTCCACCCCCTTCTATTCATACTTGTTATCGTCAAATCGAGAAGCCCCACTTTTATTTTCGAGACTAGGTCAGGTATGTTTCTATTTAAGACACTAATAACAGAGTGAGGCTTCTTGATATGATGATAACAAGTACGAATAGAGAAGGGCGGAGCATTTGTGGTAATAAGCTCCTTCCTCATTCGATACCAGAGAAAACTCACCCTGTATATTCAGTCAGTTCGCCTGAATATTTATTTCATAGAATGTTTTGAAAATGCACAGACTAATCCCTATAAGTTAATTGATTAAGTAAATATCCATGCTTTAATTTTACCTGAACTTTGGGCAATACTTTTCGGCGGTGGAACAGGTCCCAAAATTACTGGAAATACACAATCAGAAAGCTGGTTGTCGATCTGAAGACGGTTTATTTTAGCATGTAAGTGTACTTCGTGTGCAGATGCACGATGTTGGACCCATAAGCCAGTTTGGAAGGTACGTCGTATGTGTCGGCGATGCGGCTTCATCATTTGATATTTGAGATAATCAACCTGGAAGATCCCCAGATTGATAATACAGTTAAACCACAGTATGACAAGCTTTAGAATTTAAGGTCTGGACAAAAATTCTCCACAGTACACTAGTCCGATACCAACCTCTAGTTTGGGTTCCAGCAGAACTCGATAAGGAGGATCCCTGCCGATTTGGAGCTCTCGCATATAATGTTGATATCCTTCTTCGATAGTAATCACATCTTTTGTGTTCAAAGCACGCCATCGGCTTGTAGCTGTCTTTTGAGATTCCCAAATAACTCCAGAGCTGAGAATTAATGATATCACAGACAACATAATTTATCCTTAATTTTCACAACAATTTTATACCGCGTTTATAGTTTAATGGAAATTTATGTAAAGCCTAACTTGAATCCAAATTTATCGTAACCAATTTACAATCAGATTAGCATCAAAGCCATAAAATCAGCAATAGATCACTTCAAGTTCATGGAAAAAGATAAAATCATGTAATATGCATGTGGCATGATGCGGACATAGAACATAAATAGAATGCTGCATTATACAACTAGTGAAGACAAGTCTGGACATTCTAATTTACCTGGCAATACACATGTACAGAAGTTCTGTCCGAGTAATATTGTTCACCAAAGACACTCCGACGCCATGAATATTCAGAGTTATCTCTTGATCAATAGCTTCAAGAGCTCCAAGCAATTGGCAGTGTTCAGCAATATTCCAATTTGAGGTAAACAATAGTACTCGTTGAATACCATTAAGAAATGAAACATAAAATGTCTCTTCGTCTATGTCTGGCAGGGTGAATGGACTTAAATTATCCTTAAAAAAAAAAATAAAAAATATTAAACAATTTTATTCACGAAGAGGTTGATCAATTTTTGCGAACGCATTGTCATACGACTTATTAGGATACAAAAAAAAAGGGTCATTTATATTATCAGATATATACAACATTTTCAATGAAGCACCTTCGTTAAATGAAACAACGCAAAAGTTTGTAAACAATTGAATTTACCTTCCTGAGATCATCTTCAATTTCTTTTTTGTTACCATCTTCCCAAACCAATGTTCTAGATCCTGCAGGATTCTCCCATGTGTAAAACATTCGGTTAGACGATTGAATAGATCTGTGGATTTGAATTTCATGTAACAAAATGAAATTAAAAATAATGTACCAAAAGTACTGTTAAAGTTGATTACCTGACATTCATAGATCCTTTTTCCCATAGATTGATAGTATGCGGAGTGTGATTAATTATAAGTGCAGGAGCATTCCCTGGAGTGTAACCTGACATAGAAATATACACTCCACCTTCATTGATTTGTACGTCTACGTTGATCCCGCCGTACTATGCATAAAAATGAAATATTTCACAAGGATATACTTTTCTACTGATGATTAAAATGCATGTTTCACAGTAAATAAAATTGTCAACAAAACAAACATAGTGGTATGACTATGTGATAAGGAACAGACCTTATTATCGAGTTTCAGCAGTGTTGTATGAACATCAGTACAAATAAATGCTGCAGTTTTTTCAGGATGTCCTGCAACTTTGGCTTTCAACGTTTTAACTTCTTGATCAGAACGAGGCCAGAAAGCAGAACACTCACCAGGAGACACCTGCATTATTAAGAGATATTATTGAGCATTTATGTATTTCATTGGTACAATAAGTGTAACAATCGCAAAGATGGAAGATTTTTTGACTGACCTTAAATACTGGGTCAGCTGGCCTCTCGCTTTCTTGACATTCAATAAAGAAATCAGAATTATTTATCAGAACATAATAAGGAGTGAACGTAATTTGCTTTGTCAAGGAGTTATAAGTCAGTTGATTGTGGACACCGATCTGAAAAAAAATAAAGTGACCAAACTATTATTGTGTAATAATGTTCCAGGAATTGCATTTACATTCACTTAGAATCATTGTTTTTTGTAATCCAATGAATTTGAGATTGGCAAAACTCAAGTACAGAACGATGACTTGGGGATAACTAGATAATAAATTTTTCTCCAAATTCCACTCACCTGATAGATAATTCCATTATATTTGCAAGAAACCACTCCCTTGCTTCCTGCTACATCAATAGAGAATTTATCTGACCATTCACCATCTTCAACTCTGATCATTGCTTTCTTTTTGCCAAAGAATGCTTTTTTATTGAAGGAAAACAGAATTATTCCTTTATAGGTTTCCGGATGATACAGAACATTCAAATTCTCCTCTGAATTCTGAAATTGAATACAATGTTTTGGGAAATAGTTTCAATTGAATTTTTTTCTTCATAGCTATAAAACCAAATCCTCTACTAGCTGCAAACTTCAAAATCAATCTTAAGTTGACACTTTATTTTGTGTGTTTTTGCGTGTAGTACAATGCGTTAGTACAACACAATACATGAGATAATTAAAAAAGAATCTATCAAAACTGTTCTATTTCTATTCTCATAAGAAAACAAAATAACAGTAGCATTTGAATGTTGAAAATATGGCAAATAGCATCTGATGTTTGAAGTCAGATCTCATTAGAAGCTCCTTCTCAATCTATAATTGTATAGAATGGGGCAAAGGAAATAAAAATAATAATGTCATTTGAAATGATATACATGCAAATATCAGAAGTATATGAATAATGGGGATTTTTGCCAACTTCTGCTGCACTAAAAAGGAATGACTTATTAGTAACATTATATAGCTTCCCATGAGACTTCATGCTGCAAATAGTACGGCAATCTTTGTTATTTGATAATTATAACATCGCCTTTGCTATCATTAAATAAATTATACTCAAACTACTGTAGTACATTCATCTAACTCGTAACTTCCTAAATAAACTACTAAAGAAACTTTAAAGCCTTGTAAAAACAGTATTCAAAATTAATAGACCAAGAACTCTAGAAAAAAAATTATAAGAACCTAACAATAAGCAATACATTATTTTACAGATACTAAACCCACGATATCAGATCTGGGGAAGTTATAACTATTGCCTACGTGACGGAATCCAAATTTAAAAAAGGTAGGCTTTCCATTGAAGCATCTCAGTTTGTTCACACATTTTTGTACCTGTATGAGTTAAATCATCAAATATTCGAAGACATAAAATAATAAGATATTTTACCCAAAAATCACTTCGACATTGAATTAACAGAAAGAAATTTGGAGTTTTATGAATGAACTATTCGAAGAAAACAACATAAAAAAAATCATATATACTAAATCACCGATTTTCCCTTTATCTTGCCATATTCACCACGAGGTCGATGCGGTTTTAAACTGGAAATCCATTTCTGAAATACACCTTTTAGTGTGAAAAAAACGAAATAATTGTTGACTACATATTTTATATCTATTTTTGTTATAAATCATAAAGCTCTTGGCAGTTGAACACATATATATTATTTGATTACAGCAATACGTTATCCACATGACCCATGCCTTCTGAAAGGAACATTAAAAATGATTTTTAATGACATAATGATTGTTTAAAAAAAAAATCATATACAATAATAAGTTAACCAAGTTACCCATGCCTTCTGAAAGGAAAATTAAAAATGATTTTTAATGAAATCATGAATGTTAAAAAAATAAATCATCAAACACAAAGGGAATACGTTACATATGTAATGATTCCTTAGTTATATTAACATTTAATAAATTTTGTTTAAATGATTGTTACACGTAAATGATCAGCTTTTTTTGCGAAGTAGATGAAAGAAATTTGCACAAACTAAAAAGTAGATTTCATTTTTGCTTATAATCGTTAACATGCAATTTATTGATTGCATAATATCAATATAGCAGTGCACCTACAACATCGATATGCAGAAGCCGCCATAGCCTGACCTGACCATATAGTAAACACATTATTAGGTATTTAGTAAAACATATTATTCTCTACCTTAGCAGGACTTGAATGTTCTTTGCCACCAGCTTTACTTGATTTCTGTAAAACAATTTGTAAGCCATAATTATTGATTTAATGATCATTTTTCTAAATGTCGACGAATTCGAAATGCTGTAGCCAAGTAATTTGTCATAATAAAACTTTCAGTTAGTAACAATCAAAGATAGATATTGACAAGTTGATTATCTAAAATACAAGTTTTCAAGACACTTATTATCTAAGTAGCTGAAAATTTTTTAAAATAAATAGTTTTTCGATACGGTGTGCGTGAAATCCGATTTTACGAATTGTTCTGCATAGATAAAATCAAATTTTACGCAAGCTGCATCGTAAAAATATCGTTCGCAACACGGGCGTAATACTTTACACCCTTGTGTGATATCGTAATTGCTCGAGCCGGCTTCACCGACCCTCGTGCACGGCGATCACACTCGGGTGTAAGTTTTACTCACTTGTTGCGAAATACACTATAATCTAACGATTGTTCATATGATTGAACACTCTACAGCCAAATTAGGTGCAGAGTGGCTACACTTACCTGAAAATGATTCTAGACAATAAATATCATTGAGACGTAATTATTATCTACCATTATTTACTCATTTACAAGCTGTTTCTGAATAAATTAGTAACTTTTTAATAAAATCAGTGATAGTCGTAAATTAGCAACATCGTTATATGGAGTGCAGTGTGTATATGTGAGGAGCATTTGTTAATACAAACAAGTTATAGGATTGGGGGAATGTTTGTTGATCATCTGATTGTAGCTTAGTACTATATAGTAATACTGCTCAAAATACAAATTGCATTAGATTGTTTAAATATTATCATCAAACTTACCCTGTAAGATAACATAAGTCCTGTCTTATTCAACATCCAAAACGGGCAATATAATGCCATGATGATAGAACCATGTTTGAAAGAGGTATGCATTCCCAAGTCCATATTGACCTTTTGCATACTATCAAATGATTCAAATGAACAGACTGAAAACTCAGATGGATTTGCGTTGATTTCAACTCTACATGACCAATCTTTCTCCAAGTACTGCGGCAACTGTGAATATCAGGTGAATGAATAATGAGGAAAGATGTAAATACATATGAATGAGTTATAAAATGAGTGTAATGTGAAATTGTAAATATATAATTCCAACATCTAATTACCTTGATGACAATACTAGAACGTCCAGGTTCGATTGTAGGAATTTGTAGTATTTTACTAGCCTCTACAAGTTTTTCTTCAGTAACACCAGGCAAACAAATAATAATATCTATCGGTAGGAAATTTTTCAGATACACCGATGGATATAAATGAATATTGTAAGTTGTACTTGACATGGTGTGTTTGTTTGTATTCTCAAAATAAACTTGTTCAATTTCTCCAACCGCCTGAAAATTCAATTTTAATATAATAGATTGTTATCGTAAAGTAAATTAATGTTTTGTTTGATTATTTTTCTTTTATTCACATGTATCCGATTCAATTTTATTATATTCCATACGCTATCAAGTACATACTGATCTATCAACAGTTTCCTAAAGACTCTACATTTGCAGACATTATTTTACGAGGTTCAAGTACGTAGTTTAAACATGCATGTAACTCAACTCACATATGAGAGCAACATAAATCAAAAAATTAAGAAATTAAAAAATTAACTAAATATGTTATAGAAATAGAGAAAAAAATACATGAAAAGTTTAGTTATTTCATTTGTAAAAGCTACTTGTTACCCAATGTACTAACATAATTTACAATGGAAGATTAATTGTTCAGGGTCCTCCCAGCACTCAATAATTGATTACGATTCAGACGGGCTTGATAAAATATTAATTCAGAAACAGTATTTTGCTAAATATGATAAAAGATTGTTAGATTGAACCTTTGTTCGATTTAATAATAAGCTTGGGAATTTTTGAAACCCTTTCATTTTTTTAAAACAATTCTACAGCCTGTTGACTAGCAGTCAATTTACATGGGTGGTCTGAAAAGTTTCCAACCTCTTAAACATACTGCTCTAATGATGTTAAGGTCGGAAACTTTTCAGACCACCCTCGTATAACCATCTATAACAAAATGACTAATCTCGAGAGTATCAAAATGATAGAGGTTCCAATTGTTAAACGCAAGATGTTAGAAGCCACTAGAGAAGAAGTTTGTACCAAAAATTTCATCACAGCTAATAATCTGTTATATTTTATAGGAACGTTTAACATTATTACACATATAGAAGAGAATTAAACAACTTTATGTAAATTTCCGTATCAACTATAAGTAGCATTTCCACGATATCTAAACACCTCTAATGGACTGGTATAATCTAAGGAGCCTAAAATGTTATACATACATATATGCATGCATAGAAATTCACGTTAATTATTACTTAGTCCAGGTGCGTAGGTGCTGAACAGATATTGATTAAATGGAAGGTAGTACCTGGATAGGTCCTTCCAGATACTTGGGTACCTCTGATTTAGTAAGACTTGAACATCTATGCTCGACATAAGATATAGAACGATTTGACAAGACACGCCAGTCGATGACGTCTAGCAATAAACCAAGAGTGTTGTTATTATAGAGGATACTACCGACCATGATCATCATGAAAAACATCTAAAAATGAAGAATAGTGCTGGTAAAGAAATTTAATAAGCTCTTGATAACTCAACATTTTGTGTGAACATTTACAACGTGACTATTGGGAAAAAAAGCGAGAAGAAAGTGAACTTTTCTGTAACTTAGATAACCAATACTGATTATAAAGTGCAATTACGTTATCTGGGCTTCGGCCAAGCCATTGTTTATACTTAATGTAGTATTGACACTGCTATAGTTATTACTCACATAATAATAATAATAATAATAATAAGTTAATTTTTCTAAAAGTTTCACATAAAGCAATGCATCCATTTGTGAACGCAAATTAAATGAGAAGCAAGCGAATAGAATTAGATGGGGAAGAAATGTATGTACATTCTATTTCTTAAGTTATAAAATTTTGCAATATGTAATGTGCAATTCATGCCTAATGTAGTGAGCTAATATTTTGATCCACAGTATACACGCATCTGCAGTTTCACACCGAGATTAAGAATTTTGCAATCCCACACTATACACTACCAAATGCCGATATAATACACAAAACGTGTCTTTATAAGCTTGTCATTATACCTTATATGTTACTTATGTTTGCCCCAATTAGATATAACAATATGAAGACACCTGAACAATTTTGGTAACAAATATTGACCAGCGTTTTTCAATAATCATTGGTACACAAAGTGTATAAGAATGATTTTGGTGGAGCAGTAGACATAATATTCTCCAAGGGGAGTGACGAAGAAAAAGTTAATCCGACTGGCTTGAGTAACTAGTAATACACCGAATTTACTTGTCTAATTGCTGCTGGTCAATATTTTATACCTAGTGTTATTTTCTTGGGACATTATTGAAGTTGAATTATGTAATATAATTTTTATGTTTTTGATAAAAATTGATTTATTTCAAATCAGAGTCTTACCTTTATGTAAAATGGCTCAACATATTCTTGGCGAGATCTAGTTTCGCATTGTAATAACTTTGTCATTGAAACAGTTTTCTGGAGATCTTTCCATATGAATGGAATTATCGATACTGTGTATCTGTAACCACGAAGTTAGGGATATTACTAAAAAGCTAATCGAAAGATCTGTGTCTATGAAACACAAAAAACGTAGAAGAAGAGCTAACGCACCCTTCAACACTGAAGAATAACTCGTGTGTCGGTGTATAAACAGCATCTAACGGAAGATTTAGACACTGGTCAGGTTGCACAGTACCGACACATTCTACTTCATTGCCTCGTTTTGTCATGTAGTATACAGATACTGGTTCACTAAAGTGATTATGCACCTGTAAACATTATTCTGTGTCATAAATGAAAATCAAAATTAAGCCCAATTACTAATTTAAAAATCTTTACCTGAAGCACACTTCTAAGAGTAAGGATAGTGCTTCCATCCTCAACAACTACATCAGAAATTATACCCCATTCGTCAGATCCGTCTCCGCGATGCTTTAGAGGGAAGAATCTTTTATCTGCTCGTAGTACCGGTATTTCCAGTTTATTTTGAATCCCTTTAAACTGATTTAAGACATATATTAATGTTGCTGTTATTGTTGCTTAATTATGATTAGCGAAGAGCAAATAATTACCGATACAATGAACGTGTTGTCACTTTGAATTTTTACACATTCAGCTTTGAGTTCTTCGAGGAGATGAGTCTTTGCTGATTTTACAACAGTAGGTGCCAACTCTACTGAAGCTCCAGATTCAAGAAGTACTTCGGAATAAGATCCAGAACTAGAATTGATTGGTACCAACGAATCTTCGACGACCTAATATTTGAAATAATTATTAATCAACTTTAATTTATCATAAAGTCCCACGCCACTCTCAACTAGGATTAGGATTAAATTGTATTTTATATCTACCTTGAAGTGACCATGGTCTAAATGCAGAGTCATCGATAAGCCAGTCTCATTTTTTAATAGGTACGGGGCTACTTTAGCCGTTTGTTTTTTGCCAGGTTCAATAGCATTAGAGAATGCATTGCCAAGTTGTTTGAGAACGTCAAGACACGTTTTTGTTACTGTTATCTCCAGGTTTTCCTATTCAAAAACACAAAAGTCCGACGTTTTGAAAATTTGGTCAGAAAATTGTATAATTATTCGTAGAAGCACTTTCAAGATTTTAGTTCCAACTCGAATCTGGCGGTCAAAAATTTTGTAAACATCAACTAGAAATTCCACAATACTAATCTCCTAAAGTTGATACTCGCGTCAATTTTTCAAACTCACCGTTGACGAGACATCTATGCACATTTTAGCTATTGATTGGGGTATATCTGGTTCACTTTCAGTACTTGGACTCGCAGCACTTACAGTCGGTGACTCAATGGACAGATCGTTGAATTGAATCTGTAATAAAATAATTGAAATGAAATTAAGTGAATGCAAAACAAATCTTTCAGCTTGGAAATTTTTAAGCCATACACGATCATCGTTTACCTTTGTTGTAAGTTCCCATGGTGTTGAAATACGCTTTCCATTTCTGTTGCATTCCATCGGCTCAATCAGTGGCTCCCATAGAGCTAGACGACTGTTATAATACGCCACAGCCAAGGTCATTATACACTCAATGTTCATCTACAATAATGTTTATCAATTTCTAGTTACCAGTAATGATTTGTATGGAATAAAAAATCTGTTTATTTAATAATGTCTTACGGTCTTCGTGCTCCAATCATTGACATTACTCTGAAAGCCTAAATAGAAGAGTAACATAGGTAGTGTCTTGTTCCCAACACCAGCCTCCAAAGTTAAGAGAATAGTGGGTGCATTTATTATAGCAAGTTCTTGTTTGTAAGTAATATCTGGTGCTGCATTTTCCGCGGATACAAGATCTTCAAATGCTTCCTTTGCAATTTCTACAAGAAAAGAATTTGAAAAATATACAAAAAGAATGTGACATAAAAGTATTACGTTATCTACAATAACTTCGTATCTCATCTTGAATAACATTACAACTATAGGACTAGCATATTACCTGGTCTGAGGAACCAATAATCAGAATCATGAAACGGTGTAATTGTCCAAACTCCACTATGATCTGGTTCTACCTTCAACAAGTCTTCATCAACCTCCTGATTCTTTGTCACTGTCTGAACAACTTTATTTAACATCTCGATAACACCTGAAAAAGATTATTATTCATACAGTGATATCAATGAATAGTTCAAAAGATTATTTAACTGATCAGAAGAGACTTCAACTTAATATCATGACTTGGTGTTCAAGTAAATGATAATAATTACATATTAAAGTAACGTTCTTACCAGGAGAAACTGAGACATGTATGTCAGTACAACATATGTCAACATGTAAGCCTTTATCTTCTGGTGTAGAACCTGCTAAGCTAATACTGCATGGTCTCAATACCTTAAAAAAATGCAGATATGATTTTATATTAGACGGATTAAAATGTATGATCTCTATAGAAAAGTTCATCAATTCTTTAAAAAAAAGTGAGAGACAAAAAATATGCAATATTTATGCACCTGATATATCGAGTCTGATCTTCGTAGCGGGTTGTAAATTGCAGTTAGTATAGACAGGCCTTCGATAGAGCCTGTGATTGTTTGATGTTCACCCACCATTCTCAATTTCAATAACACCTCAGTCTATGGAAAGAAGGAATTTTAATCGAATTTCATCAAACACTGTTTTCAAATATCAGATTATCCAAGAAGTAAAAATTATTTTTGAGAATTATCACGCTTACTTCGTACGGTGTCAATCACAATAATGAGTTGCTATACTATTTCATATAATCATACCGGACATAAATAAACAAATAGATACTTTTTTAAAATTTATATTTCTAATTATTTGATAATTGGAATGGAACTTACATTCAATATGATGCAGTTAGAATCAAGATTGTCCATATCTTCAAGGAGAATAATATCTGGCTTTTCAATGTGGAGATTTATTGTAAACATAGCAGCAACAGGTTGTGCAGTCGTAGATGATTTGATTTTTTTAGTTGACACTTCATTTCCTTTTTGAACAGTAGTAGGAGCACTTTGGATTGCCACTGGCTGCTCCACGTTGAAGAAATCCTTTATCTTCATTAGATAATCCAATGATACTATTATACTGAATGAAAATACTCTAACGTCAACTGCAACAGAATTAATTACTTGAGTGTCTTTGTTGTTTTGATCATCAAGACACAAATATGACTTTGGATTTGTATCAATTAAATTGATGTAAGCTCAACTATTGAACATACAAAGGTATGAATAGAATATAATATAGACAACATACTGAAAATGTCATTTACTCCTTTACGTAGCGTCATATCGACCATGCTTCTAGCTGATTTAACTTCCTTATCAGGACTTGATTTGATTTTATCAACAGGTTCATTGATCCTTTCCATTATCCTAGTGAGAGAGCCTTCCCTGCCGTGCCTGGTGTCATCCAAAGTACAATTCATCAACAATATAGAAGTTGCTAATAATCCATCACCGAACATTCGTCCCTTCAGAGCAAAGTGAGATAAACTAAACTTTGCCAGACCATTTTCAGGAAGGTGCATAGGAGACGTTTTAGATGAAAGCTGAAAGAAAAGATGGTATCATTTCATTTGTATTGCAAATTGATGAATATTAAACTTGAATGAATGACATACCGATTTAGATCCTCCAGTAAACAAATTGATAACCAGACTATCCATGATAAATTCAAATTTTACAATAGTGTGTATTTGTTTTGACGCTGGTGATTCTACCATCTGAGATTGCCTTGTCACTTCTAAGTCTGGCTTGACTGTGAATAAATATTGTAATCATCAATTATTTATACAGTTTAAATAAATTTTTTTGAAAAAGAGAATAAAAATTTCTCACTTAATTGATGTTTGTTCCAATCCTCACTTGGCAAGGCTTTAGAAGTTTGGGCAACATTAGGTTCGGGATCGTCGATAGTTTCTCCCAAATTCTCACTCAGGACTTTCATAATCATTCCGTAATCTTCCTGGCTGATTGATAGTTCAATTTTATTTAGCCTTCCAGACATGTCAATGTCGGGAATTGAAGTAAACCATGCTGTTGACAAGTTTCGATTGATGAGGAAAGTAAAGCTGACCGGTTGAAGCAACAAAACTTCGTTATCAGCCTCGAAGTCATTTGGATTCAATTTCACTCTATGTATATAAAACAGAGAAACATAGATATGATGAGACATAAAATATGCAGATTTATTTAGTTATAGGCAAGATAAATGCAGAAAAAGAATTTAGAAGAGTTGATAATTTGTGAATATAACTCATGATATTTTGTTGTTAAAAAA
Source organism: Macrophya annulata (assembly GCA_963924015.1). Lineage (NCBI taxonomy): Eukaryota > Metazoa > Arthropoda > Insecta > Hymenoptera > Tenthredinidae > Macrophya > Macrophya annulata. The sequence goes on from OZ001259.1 coordinate 14,904,109, forward strand.
TGAACAGTATTTTTAGTTGAATATTAACTGAAAGTAGATTCGTAGTCGAATAAAAATTACATAAAATAGTACCTTGATAGTTTCATGTCTTGTAAATCAATTTTCATTTCATCAATTACTGGCGAATTACCATCGTCATTAGTGATTTCTAACTTTTTTAAAATGTTAGATACCGTCAAATTACCCATGTCAAGCATCAAGGTATGATCACTTTTCGAATTCATTGGTATGTACACTACTGGGGCCTATGAAATAATAATAATAATAACAACAACAATAATAATAATAATAATACTAAAAAGCTGGTTAATTTCAATAGCGTTATAAAAAATTATACATTCAAACTTCTTAGCGTAACTATATAAGTTAAAAACAGATCCGAAACTGACCAACTTATCCACTTAGATACGTACTTGTATTGGAAGTGTAAGCTTTTTACGTATATACATATAAATAAAATCATAAATAATGAAGAAACCGAGTAATTATGAAACTCTTTCGATTACCTACCTTAATTTTAACAGCTAATTCAATCCGTGTAGCTCTCTCTTGTACATCTTTTATGTTTTCTCTGGCAGCTACGGCAGCAGCAGCTGATGCCTCTTTAATAGCTTCTTGGGCTGCTTGAAAATGATTCAAAAAGTTCTGCGAAGTAAATATTTTTTTTTACTCTCAAGTAAAAGAAAAATGTATGATTGGGTGGCAAATTTTTAAATTTCTACACCCACCATAACTCCGGTCACAAACGAGTTTAAAAATACAACTCGATGGCAGCCCATATTCACTCTTATGGACATGTTATTTTTGTCAACCTCCCATGGTTCGACATTGTAGATTACAGCTTGCACTTGCAAAGACTCAGATCCCGTTACTGAGATAATCTAATAAGTTATAAAATATTCCACGTATTATGAGTTCTTGAATATGAATTAGTGCTGCTTGAATATTTTGCTATGATACTCACATTCTCATAAGCAGATATTGGATTTAGATCAGCAACGTTGATTGCAGCAAGATTTACATTAGCTTGTGAATAAGAAGCCTTCATTATGTAACCAGCAACAATTCCTTCGATAAGAAATGCGCTGATGTCTCTTGCATCGTTGGCCATTTTTATTCTTATTGATCCAACTTTTGCCTTGATCTTTAGGTCGATACATTCAACAACTAATTTCTTTTTACCTGTTTGGGAAAGAAATTTTATTGGCAATTGAATTTAAACGCATTTGATCAACTAAAGACAGACCAAATGAGAATAGCAGATAAAGCGTAGGTAACATGTTTGAGCTACCTTATATTTACTAATTTTTGCATGAACAGTGAATAATTATTACAGCAGTTCCATCACATAAAAAAACTACAAGCATACTCACGTGCAGACGTGGGCTTAAGGAGTTTTTGTTTCCCAAAATTAGTCAATAGCGGTGTCTCTTCATGAATGGTCGCAAATCGAGAAGCTGGAGCTGCAGCAGGATCATTTGCAATACTTTGCTGAGTAGTCGCAGATATCCTGCCCTGAATACAGTGAAAGATAAAATCAATTATTCAAGCTTAGGATAATTATCTGCCTGAATGATATTAAATCAATAATAAAATAGGAAAGACAATATGAAATAGTTACCTGAACATCTGACGCAAATTTAAGGACATTGATAATAGCTTCTTGATGTAGCAATACATCTAACTTAGTAAATTCCAACTGTAATAACTGGAGAACAGAACCATGAACCGTGGTGAACTCTGGTGAAAGTTTATTAACCTGAAAATGAAGTTCACATTTTACGCTCATCCTTCACAAATTTTTCACTGATTTGAATAGCAAATCTGATCTACTTACTGTGACGAATTGAACGACAATCAGATATTCATCAATGCCACTCGCCATGGGTGTGTTTATCATGAATATCTCTCCCTTGTCATGATACTGTGTCACTTGCACACCGCCAAGTCTTAGCTTAATGTCTTGGTCATACGAGCGCTGAACCATCTCTGCCTCCAATTTTAATACTTCGACTTTAAGGAACGGCTCTGCTAACTCTGAGTTTGCCGAGGCTTCTTGCTTTGAGAGTGTAATAACAAATTCTGTACAACAGAGAAAAAAAGAACTTGATTATTTAACTGTATTAATATTTAAATATGCAGTAGAAAATTGAATGATTTATTTTTATTTTGCGTTACAAAACTGTGCTGTTAGTTAGAAAAGTATTCATCATTGTACTCAAGATTTTGTACACATATGGAAAACTGGGAAAACTTTAAATGGTTTTTTGTATTTTTATGTACCCTTCATAACAAATTTCGCTTCCAAATCAATAGTTTGCTTCATAGGAGCGCTAGCTGGTTTTTTCTCAATCATAGTCGGAATCGCGGCTAAGTCTTTCATCAGAGATGACTGCGATACTGACTTTGTCTACAATATGAAACAAGAAAGTTTGATTACGTTTGACAAGAAACTTGTGTAAAATATTCATTCTTATCATGCTGTTCTTAATCTAATGTTAAATACTATTGCACATTACAAACTCGAAGAAAAAAAGCCTGAGAAAAAATTTGTGTGGTATGCATAGTGAACTGGTTTGTAGATACCCAATAATTTCTTTAAAAATGATCTACCACACAATAAAAATATATGACATATTATCAAATAACATACACTCAATGGTTGCAGTGCAGGGACATCTTCGTTTTGCGGTAGAGGAATGCTATGTGCAATTGAAATGGCTTCCAACAATCTTGCATCTGAAAATATTTTCATGAGTGAGGACTGTGTATGATCTTATTAATAGTAAATGACTGGAGATATAAATAACGATTTAAGTATAATAATTGAATAAACAACAGGGAATGATTCAATATTTATTAAGGATTTTATCGACTTTTATTCACTCTGTAGACAACAAGAAATACCTATAGTATATGAACTTCGATATATTGTTTCATGATGTGAGAAATGCTTGCAATTTATAACAACGATAAAAGAGACTGGACAAAGCAAACGTATTTACCAGATATATTGAGAGCCACGGATGGAAGTTGTCCTATAATTCTCATTTTAGGTAGCAAGGGGTCATCCATTATCAAACATTTGTCAAGTTGGACCTCTAAAGTAGTTGGTTTCAAAACTGTCATGGAAGATACAGTGCCAGTCAGTATAGCGCTGCGCCAATCTTCATTTGCCAAAGCGACGAGAGCCTGTCAAAATTAGGTTTGTGATAAATTGGCTAAATAATTGCACAAACATTTAATACAACAATTATCTGTATATTATACAGTTACCTGAAAATTGACTATTTTCATAACGAATTTGTCGTAACTGTACGTCCTAAGCTGTGTCAAAATGTCTTCTTCTGATTTTCCCATGTCAACTAATTGTTTAACTGTAGCAGTGGCCGTACTATCTTTTGGTTTCTCTAGGGAATTCACTTTTAAACTACCCAAGTTAAGTACAAACAGCGATTCTTTGCCTGTATAAAAACCTTTATGTGGGACTATCAATTGAGATGCTTGAAGATCGACCTGTGAGTAAAGTATAAAAAGTAAATTGTTAATTTCTGTGTCAGTATGATACTTAAATTTTGATTTCAAAGTGCTACACAATCTCAATTGGATATATTCACCTGAATATCTAATACAGAATGCTTTTCGATTGCATATTCCAAACCTAATGCAGACATCTCTTTCAAACCTTCGAATTGCTCAGCAGCTGCCGCCTGGAGCCTTTAATAAAAACGAAAATTCTCCATGTTTTATAAAATCAAATTTAGCACAATCTTGAAAATATTCATGGAGTAAAGTATGTCTTACTGATTTAATGTTGAAGTATCCTGGATCTTGAAGACTCTGACTAGTTCTATGATCGTGTGGGCATCGTAAACAATTTGTACTGATGTAGATTTAATTATCACACGATCCCCGCACAACTTATCTATAGGATTTTTCTCATATGTAACAGCGAACAATACACTACCAGAATTTCCTCCTTCTGACGATAATAATATAGGCACTGTGTTTTGCTGTCTGACACCAAGCAGCTTTAGGTCGTTGATTGAAGCAGTAGCCCTGAAATTATTAACAAACTTAACATTAAACTATACAGAGCAGTTTATACATGGATTTATACAAAGAATAACATGAGAAAGTATATAACTTCAGACTACTTTGTCATGAATTTTATAGAGCTTAAGAATGTGTACACTTACATGATGCCACTGCCAGATGGCCGGGATTTGAATCCAACCTGAACCCCATTAAATTGCAGATCCAATACCTGAGGGAATTCCTTTTCAGTATCTAGGACGAATACTTCAAGACCGTGTAGGAAAAATCGGCAATCAATATCCTCGTATGTTTCAGGATAATGAGTAGTTGAGCTAGCATTTTCTTGATAATCTATAGCTCGATATAATTTTTCTTTTTCTTGTGGTGTCATTGCTTCTTCAAACTTACGCACTGGGAATAAGAAACAAATCACACATTTTACATATTATTACCACAAGTGAAGTAGCAGGGAACTATAATTAATTATTTTACTGAGGTATTTTCCACTAGAATGATACAAATTTATATACATTTTTTTTTGGAAACCGTCAAGAACGCTGACGGATTCGTACTACTTAGGCTGCTAAAAAGTATTCGATTTTAGTTAATTTATCTTACTAATGGCTGCAGCTGAATTAAGGTCTTGTTCCTCTTCTGTCGGTCCACTCCCCCACAAAAAGCCAAACCACCCTTTCTTTGCTTTCAAACTTTTTTCTTTTTCTGCAAGACGCTCGACCTGTAGTAAAATTAATAGAATTAAGAATTAAGAATCAACATATAAATATATTCGTGCAAATACTTATGTAAGAATTTAGTTCATACCTCAAGCTCGATTTGTTGTCGAATAATGACCAAATTAAAGACGTCCAAGACCCTTTCACACTCCGCAAGATGGTCTACAATATCCTGCGCTATTTTCTTGTTACTTAGTTTTGTATGATAAGCTTTTGCATAGCTACGACAAGTATCTCTGTGCTGTTTTATATGATTCCAGTCCCAATTTCTTTGACATCTACGTACTGTTTCTTCCAAAACGCAGGTATATGCAAACTTCCACCTAGATACCGTTAATCACCACTGTTAGCCGATAATATTACATTTTATTTTCTACATCACAAATTTATTTGATCACTTTCAACCTGCATTAGGTTATATAAGAATTAACTGAAAAATGTTTGATATCGTAGGTCTAACAAAAAATAAAAACTACTGAAAAGATTGCCTTACCATTCCTTATAATGACCTCTGTAAGACGTTAAATTTGGTCTATACTTTTTATAGGGAGCAGCTTTTTGTGCTCTGTCCAAACCTTCACCCAATCGCATTAATGTTTGATATTGAATCTTGCTCAATCCTATTTTCAACTTTTGCATTTCTGCATCCATCCAAACTTTAGGGATTTTGTAATTACTTCCATCGGTTTCAGGCTTCGGGTTTAACTTCAGTTTCACTTTCGCATTTATTGGTCCCAACACTATACAAACGTGCATCATCAGATTTTTGACCAAAACTTATGACGTGATGAGAAATGAAAATGAAAAAAGCTACTCACAATAATGGTAGTCGTTGGGCTTATAGTCAATAGTAGCTATTCCCAGTGAAAACAGCTCTCGGTACTCCGATTGAGGCTGTTTACTGATTTGATTGAGTGTTGGATTGAGATACACTCCTAGTCCATCCAAAGTGCACAGCTACGTGAAATAATTACATGTGATAATGATGGTTTCAAGCATTACTCAAGTTGTTTCAGTAATCTATTATTTAAAGATGACAGTGTAATGATTTACGCAAGAAAAAAATTCTTACAAAAATAAGATTCAGAAAATAATGTAGGGTCAAAATTTTCAATGTTAACTAACTTTGTAAATTTGTGCAATGGCATGCATATCCTTCAGGTTACCGCTTGTTGTCCAAGATTCGTCACAACTCTCAACAGTAAAGTTGTTCAGAGTAAAACCAACGGAAAATGGAGAATCCTTGAACGTTGTGTGATCTTCATATCTGACATGTATTTTTTTCACTTCTATATGGATATTCTTTATCATTCGTGCGACCAACTTTTCAACCATTGAATCATCCAGTTTTTCTTGATCTGAAACGAAGAAATTAACATTTAGGGATAGAATGGGAGTTAAGAAATATTGCTTATTGCAAGATATGGAAAGGGTTTTGAATTGTTGAGATTAAGATTGAATAAGAAAAAAAAATTTCAACACTCTTCAGCTTATGAATTATAATTATCAATACTTTTGACATCTGCCTGCAGTTTTGATTTTTCAACCCTAGCAATTTCAGCTTGCTTAGCTTCAAGTGCTGCTTTTGCTTCTTTCTCTGCATCATATTGTGTTTGACTACATGGCACGACCAGTAGATAAAGTTCTTCAACAACAGCATTTACTTGGCCATTCCACATATCCTTGAATGGTATTTTTAGTAGTAATTTTCCTAGAAAATACGAAAATCAAGATAAAATAGAGATTAGATTATAAGATAATTACAGCTATTAAATCTTTGTAACATAACAGATTGTCCAGCTGAATCTCAATAATCCAAGATTTTGAAAAACAAACATTAAATGTATGAAAATCTAATATGTACATACAGTGAAATATTCGAAATACGATAAAAAATGTCTCAAAATTAAAACAGGCATGTAAAACCTTCAGAAGCCTATTTTTTAAATTTGACTAAATTTTTGTGACTTGGGCTAAAGCCACAAGAAATTCCGAACATTATATGATATTTCCTTGATATTCCCAGACCCTTTCAGAAATGGAAAATGATTCTGTGTGATAACTAGTCACCAAGAATAATTAAAAAAAAAAAAAAAAAAATACTATGAGACAGATTGAATCCAATTTTTGCTGCTGATATAATAATATGAATTATAAATATCATAACATATCCAAGAATAGTATAAGAAGTGAATTATCAACTGAAAATGGATTGTTTTAAATAGATTTGATTGAATAATTGTTTTCATTGACTAATCAAATAGTGCAACAGTAATCAATGTAATAATCAAATATTATTGTAAGACATAAAAATTTGCAGTTCAAATTCTGAATCAATATTCTATGTACATACGTCTGATTGTGAGTGCCTAATAAGCTCTGTACTTAAGATACATTATTAAGCCACCTAAATTAATATTGGGAACGTCACGTGCAAAGAATAAATCGTTGAGCTAAATGAGAGACATTCTTAACCCGTGACTCACCTGAATTTGCTTTTTTTTTATCGCAGATTAATTGAAAATAAATAATATTAAAAGTATTAAGAATATGAGCACATGGTGAAGAAACCAATAGATCCATGGAGTTTTGTTATTAGTTATGGAATGCTACAAAAATTGGATGATAATTATCTAAATGCTTGCATTAAATTAATATTAACTTAAGTATTGAGAATATAAAATAAATGTTATTCTTCACTTTTATTATCTTATCATCATGAATAATTCACTCACCCAGCCGACCATAGGCTAATTTTATAGGCAGGTCTAACTTATCAAGTGCTGTTTCCTTGATTAGCAAATCGTTTAGTACTACATCGCCTAAAACAAGTGTTTAAATATTTTTAAATTTCAAGTCCAATTACCTCAATGATAAACTAAAGTGGGCCTTAATTGTTACTAATAGGAATCGTTTTACCATTTGAAAAATGAATTTTCTATAATTAATAAAGTCGTGACCTATCACAGATTTGATGAATATTTTCCATCCCAACTTTATTGCAACCTTGAGCAAACAGATTTCGGGGAAAATTTAAAGAAAAGCTCTTTCTAAAATTTGTTTACATTAAAATTCTAAGAAAATCGATAATTACTGATTACAGATCATATTTTACAAAAGTTGCGAACAATTTCAAATTTTCTATTATTATCTAAAATCAGACCATTAATTAAAAATAAATCTCTAAATTTGTAGCAGTGATAAAGAAGTAATAAAAATTGTCATTTTTTGAAATGACACAATACAAATTATGCCCTTTGTACTCATTCAGAGAACGGCCTGAATGTATATAGGAATGAATGCCAAATAGTTTGGTTGCATAATATGAATAACATTCAACAGTACGGAAGTGATAGTAAAAAATTTTACACATAGATATAAATATGTACAAATGTGTAGAAGAATTATTCGATCATCCGTCTTGCTACAATCATTCAAAATGACACAGTGTTGCCAACTGTATGACGAAATTTTTCAATCATTGGCCATCGACGACCTACTTTTCAGATAAAATTAATAAACGTTGGTCTATAAATGATTTTGGAGGTTGACAAGTAAATGCCTAATAATAACAAGAAGTTGTGGTAATGCTGCGTTATTCTTACCTCCCCAGAGACTCAGCTTAAGCTGTTTGTAGTCAAGATTCTGAACATAATCGCCCAACACTTTGTTGAGGAGTTCGGCGACAACCGACTCGAAAACCATTTTTGACGTTTGTTTTGTAAACAGTTGAGATTACGCAAGATCTAACTCTGCGGGATTTAACCCGTTCTTCGATAAGTTATTGGGGATGATCATTAAACACTGATTGTTTTTGCTAGGTTAATAACACGTGAGCAGTACATTTCTCCATTATGTAGTTCGTATCTATGCATACAGGAAAAACGTGTGTCAGACACAACCGTACAGTTCTAAATTTGGGACTGACGTAAATTATGTTTCACTAAACGAAACCTTATTCACGACTCAATAAGCTCATCTACGTTTCAACATATACGTCTGATTTACACCACGCACACCTTAATATAGATTCAGACGTTATCAATTGATTACGCGAAATAGCTGTGGATCACACCGCATCGAATCGCAATAAAACTTCCTTGATGTCAACAGCTGATTGCATGTATGTGTCACTACACGATTTGTAACTTGGCAATCGTTCATACACTACCGTAGTTCATACCTATCTTTACTCAATGTTCATACCCATTTCATACATACATTGTCCGCAGATGGGATGGCTGGATATTTTTTTATCCCAATGCCAATGAACAGTGCCGGATACGGCGCATGTATGAAGCGTTTTAGTAATGCGTAAAAGAAATGTCGAACGATTCTACAGAAAACTATTCGACCGGTGAGATGTAGGCTATTGACTTTCGGTAAGATATTTGAACTCATTTTCTGGTGCACAGATACCTGTTTTATCGACGGTAAGTAATATCAACTGCGTGATTATTGTTGATCCTAAATAAATTTAAAAAAAATTTGACTAACTTATTAAACATACTTTAAAATTATCATTGAATTAACATATATTTTCAGAGTTGTCGTTTTATTACTCGTTATAGTATATTAAAAAGACCGCAATGTAGTATAGTAATATGTTAATTTCTCTTTACTCATAATTAATAGACTTTTATATAATATACGAATGAATTCTGTATACAAACGCGAAGTAATATGTAAAATAGAATAAAAAACTATATCCTAGCTTTAAAAAGCATTCAATATCTTGTTTTTTTGATTTGAACTTAATTCTAGCAAAACCTATAGTACACCTACTCTGTTTTATTTTTAACATACTTATTATTAGGATATGTATTCTTTACTTAATAAAATAGAATAAGAACTAAAGTTCATACATAGGTAATATATAACCAGCATTCAATCAAGATTATAAACATTTGCTTAGAATGAGAGGCTCGTATTTATATCATTCAGCTAGCACCAAATCAAACTTTTTAACATTTTGAAATTTTGAGAGTGGACTTTATTCTTTTTTTCATTTTCGTGTTTTATACCACAATTCATATCTACTGCCAATACCATTTCAATTTGCTAAGGTCCAAATTGATCATGTCCTCAGAAGATGCAAAACTTGGATCCATTCTTCTAACATATATTTTTCTATTCCCAACCACTTGTAAATTTCTGTAGTTGTCAGCTAGTACGTCGTCTCCACTGGAGAGTTTTCTAAACCTGTCCATCTAGAAATGAAATAATAACATTAGACCCCAAATATTTAGGTAATACCTATACATACCAACTTTCACAAATATATACTGAACATCCAAGTTACTCAAAGTCAAGTCAAATACATACTTGTCTAAAAGATATTAGCACAGGATCAGGAAAAACAATCCAAGTAACAGCTTCGTTGCATGGGGGAGTTGTCAATGAGCCTCTGTAAGTGTAAAATGTGTCGGTATCATGCGGCATGAGGGAAGCCAGTGTAATCGATGCATTCATTTTTACTACAGAATCCACCCATTTAACATCTGGAAACGTATTCAGAATGGGATAAAATTTCTCGTTATCTTCCTCTTGCAACTAAAAAGAAAATAAAAGTGTTAAATACGTATACATATGTACACACACATAGTAAATGGATAAATGTATTAACACGATTTGTTACTTGAAATTGCAAATACTGAAAGACTTAACGCCTCAAGTAGAATTTCTTTATCCTTCACCTCCGTGCAAATTCATTTATACTTGCTAATGACCTTTACATTCTCTCTACTTAAAATTGCCAAATCCACCCATAGAAATTCTTTCGATATCCCATAAGAATTTGAAATAGATTCAAATAGATTACTATCAGTGTACCCGATTTAGAATAAAAACATATCTTGTTTTGGAATATCTGAGGCACTATCATCATAGAAAATATTAAATAGTCCGTACGATCTACTAATATGAGCTAAATTTACAGGCATTGAGACTTTTGATTTACTAAAAAATTATATCATTGAGAAAGATATTGTACATATACCTGGAAAAAGACACCCAGTACAGTAAGGCCATCGCTGTTTGCTGATGCTTCGTCGACCGTGGCATATTTCATATTTCTATGTATAACATGCATCTCCATTGGGAATCTATGATTAATAAAAAATGAGTAATTTATTTCTTTAAGACAAGGAACCGGCAGCTCATTGAGGATGATTGTTAATGATTTGATGTTAGACATCATGATTTTTTTATTCCCATAAATTCTACTCAATTATTCATAAGCAAATAAATGATATGAGAATAGAAATGCTACCTAATATACCTATTGTGACAAAAATTTCTCATGATAGTGATATTTCTATTATGAATCGCCATACCTAACTCCATTAAGTATGTGTTCTGATCCCCGATTATTTTTTCCGCCCCAGTGAAAATGAAGCCCTTCAAGTTCATAGTCCTGACCCTTGTTTAATAAACCACCAAATACATAAGGTAGACGTCTTTTTGTGAGCGCTTTATGGATAGACAAGGCCACTAGTAGGATCAAAAGATAAATTTATTATTAGCGAATGTGATTTGAACTGCTATTATGGTATAAACTTGTAGTTTTAAAAAGAGACTACAAACAGCTTGCTTACACTTTGATTATAGTTTAATATGACATTAAAATGTCTTCTATTTGAATGATTCTGTGCTCATTTAGTTGATTGATACGTGATATAGCATTATCTATACCTATATTAGATAAATTGTTGATCGATCTTATTTTTCAATTGTAGACATTTACCTGAATGTCCATTATTAGTTATTTTTATTGGACCAGATAACAAATTATGGTAGCTGATCATTTCTACAGCAGGTAATGGTAATGGTACAGCTCGAGCTGAGGATAAAGCTATGGGGGATTGCCACTCTCCACCACAAAGTTTATGCTCTTTTGCCCATGTATGTTGAACTAAAGAAAATAATACAAGTTTGAAAACAAAAATTTGTTTACAATCTTAGCATAAATTAAACGATTTTTTGAAAATTTCTCTTTCATGATTCAATTAAATTTTACAGTCTATTAATTTTGTTGAGCTTTCAGGTGCTACTACACTTACGACGTTTGCTGTACCCAAAATTCCCACAGACAACCTGCACTGAAAATATTAATTAATTAAGATCTGAGATTGATACGAAGCTCTAAGTAATTTGAAATATTAGAAAACTTACATATTGCTAGTAAAGTGGAGGCGCCACATACGAAATGCATATTGGCTAAGATAAGAGGATAACTGTTTAACAAATCTGTTGAACCTGGAGAAATAAGTAATGAAAAGCAAAACTTCAATTATTTGCACCTTAGCTCTTCCAGTAGCCGACTGTCACTATTTTTTATTACAAGTATGAAAAATGCGATTAAGAAATCCTGCATTATCAAAAAAAATTTATTGAAATACCTTAAATATTAAAAACTAACTGGTTTGAAATATAAAACATAATTTTGAAAAAAGTATGCTACATATCTGCACAACATATCTTATGTTCATTGGTAAATGAAACTTGCATAATTCTTTCAATTCAATTCTTCAAACAAGAACTCAAATAGCTCGATCAAGTCCATATAAAAATAATTAAGATTGCTTTTTCAATATTCAAAAATTGCCATGTATCCATATGAAATACAGAGCTTGGAAAAGGATATTTCAGAAAATGTGAAACAGATGCTCAACAGCAAAATGATACACAGACGTCAAAAGATTTTTCAAAATTATAATAAAATTGGTTGACTACTAGTTAATCTGATGTGCTGATATTGTACTAATTTTTCGGAATACTGAAAATAATAATCACTAATAGATTGAAAATAAAAACATATCGTTCACAGCCACGTTGGGCAATAATATTCAAATATTCAAATGATCAACGGTGGATCTTGGAAAACTGTCTCAAAGAACTGACCTTATCCCCTCGAAGGTGTAAGACTAACTGTGATAGCGTTGAATAATCGAGACCAGCCTAAATACATTCCGGCAAGACTTTGCTATTACCATCTGCGATTACCGATTGGTCAGTTTTTACTCTCACCTCAAGATGATATACACAAAATTAAAGTGGCAAAAATTTTATTCGACGTTAGGCTTTGCTAGACTAGATTGATCACTTGAGGAAGTGATTTTATGTCTCTTGAAATCGAAATTAAAAGATTATAATTAAACATGTAAAAGCTCGTGGCCACGATGATTAAATTTGATTTCAAAATAGACTATAAGCATTGTATTTTAAAATAGTGACATTAATAAGATATATGTGGTGTACCATTCATATTGATTATTTTAACTACGGATTCTGATGACTTATTTTAATCATTAATAAGCAAAAAACTCTTGGTATATCAAGAATAAGGTAAACTAATAGTATTAAGTTGCATTGAATTAGTATAAGATATATCAACTCAAATTCATGCATTAATGAATTCTCATTATCTCTTAACAACTTGATATCAGAATTATGTGAAAAAACGTATATTAAGTGTGCATTTCAAAATGTAAAATTAACGAAAACCCGCGATATCTTATATTTACAAATATTGTGGTAAAACTGACAGACAACGTGAACGGGAAATGAAACAACTGAATTGAAAATTGTGATCGAGTTAAGAAAATACAAGCAAATTTACTGTGTGCAGCCAATAATTACCATAATATCCAAGAAGATATTAGAATGCAGAACACCTTGTCTTATGCAAGATCGAATAAGTGTAATATGGACCAAGGTTCTACATCATCTGTTCAAACAAATGGATCCTTTATCATAATTGAAGCATCCAAATGCGTTACCACCACACTTAATTAACTTGGTCGAATAATTATCAAGAAAGAATTTGCCAATATAATTTTGAATTGTTTACATTTTTTTCTTCTCATAACTAATTGATGTTTACCTACATTAGTTCCAAACTTATACCATTCGGCTAATTATATGTAACTATAATATAAAACAAATAATAAATGAAGTTGATATATTATATTTAGCAACTTAACACAAAAACTTCTCATACTGGCTGTTGCTATTAATAGTAGTGTAATTCAATTATTTGATAATTTTGTATGGGTATTGTGGAGGATATTAATACCATTATATTAAGGATCATATATATCGCACTGTTAGGAGTTCAAGTCAATAATAAAAATCCAAATCAATCCTTCAATCTCAGATTTTCCAAAGATAAGACAAACTGCAATTTAAAGCAATACTAAGATTGACGATCAATTAATTCAATATAAATAACTAATTATATACCATTCGTATGTTACAGTCAGAGATTGTTATACCGTAATAAAAAGCAACTTGAACATTTGAATAGCCCCATGTGTTGAGCATACATAATGAAATATCATGGAGAATCTGTTCAGCATAATAAGGAGCGATTAAAAATTACCACTGCATTTTAATTGAAAATTTTGGCCCTGGGACTGACTCTAATAACATACAATTTTAACTTATCAGCTTCTCTAATTACGGATGTACGAAGTTTCTCAAAGTATAGAAAAACTTGTTTTTATAGTCAGATTTATCATTCTTATGTGAATCGAGTGCAAGGAAATTAATTTGAATACAACAAGTTCTGAAAATTGTATGTTAAACTTGACTAAACGCTCGATTATAATTCATTGCAGCTAGGCTTAGTTTAGAGACATGTAATTACTAATTGGAGTGTTTTTTAATTGCTATGCATATAATTAAAATCACGCAGGTATCGGATTGAGATTGATTTACAAAGTTGATGTTAATTGGTTCATTTTATATTTTACCAATATCGATTCGAGTTGAAGAGGCCAATTTAATATGCAACTCCTATAACATTAGCTCGATGGATGAATGGATATGAGCTAAACAAAAGAAATATCTGCATATACAATAGACTCATTACTCTTTCGGGATGTCAATAAGACCACAGGTTTTGAATTGGGAATTTTCAGACAGATATTTCTATTAACTCCTCCTCTACTAATGTACCAGAGACTAGAATATACGAAACATCTGTGAACAAACTTCATTCAAAATTGTATGATCCTTTACATATACCTATACAAGTGGATAACTTTGAGGAATTTATGCTAAATTAAATTAATACCACCATTATTAATATTTCGAAATTGGTGGAACTTTTCAACGCAGAAATATTAAATATGTACAATTTAGAGGGCACAAACTTCTTGAACAAATTTAGTTGCCTCAAACCTGTACACATTTATTGAGACAAGTCAAGCATACAAAACTTTAGCAAGAATTGTTAGTATGCAAAATAGTGGTCAACTATGTAAGCAACGATATTATTGGACAGGAATACATTAGAATAGTCCTATAACGACTTGACCACTTGGATCATAATAATATAAAATAGTACGTCATTCAAGCCATTACTACCCTCAGCATGAAGTGATAGACGCCACATGATACGCAATAAATGACAAGATCTTGATAAATGTCGTCGAAGGTAGTAAATTTTTCATCTGACTTTAACGGCGATGAATAATATCAGAGTATTTTTATCCACTGGAAATTAATAATTTAAAGAAAAATTTATTCTCAATCTTATAGATTTATATAAAAATATTTATTCAACAATGTTGTACAATACGTTAGTTCGATAACAGTGTGATTAATTTTATAAATTTATTATCAATTATTTATATTATATCTTATATCTTTATTTATTTATTTTTTTACTTTATCACTTTAATATCTAGTTAAACTATAATTAGCGGTATTATCAATTCGTCATAGTGACATAATTCGTGTAATAATCACGTAACTTATGTAACATCAAAATATTATTATCAAATAGCTTTAAAATTTTGTTTTGTTAGTTACCCATAAATATGTGTGCCGTATTATTTACAGAAATATTCATTTAGATTAATTATTTCTAAGTATGTATTTATCACAGCCCAATAATAAAAACACAAGATATTTGTTGATTGCTAATCAGGCGATATCTAATTTTTGAGCAGCTATACGTGAATATTAGAGAATATTAGAGTTTCACTCTAGAACACATTCACATGAATTTACCACGCTGAGTTTCTTTTCGCGTAATATATTAACATCAATTTTCATCGCGTTTCAAAAATAGCTATGCAATAAGCCAGCTACAAACTGGGCAAAAATTATTATTATTATTATCAATTCGTGAGAAAATATATGTTAGGCAAACTAATTATTTCAATATCTTTTAATATAGTCCAATATTCTGAAACTAACACGTCACAAATAATTCGTATAATAACTGTGGCAAGATAACATAGTCATTCCGTTGGGGAAAAAAGCAATTAATTCTCTACTGAGTTGTCGCCATAACACTTGAATCTTTAACAATCAAAAAAAAATCAAACTCATCCAGTTTGAATTGTCTGTGACGATGCGTAATAAAACTCATAAGCCATATAGAATAAAATATAAACTTCGCACTCGATTCAGTCAGAAATATAGTCAGACAAGAGATGCGAGTTATGATTGTTGCCAAGAAATACAAGTCTTCATGAAAAAGAAACAAAGACCCAGCTGTAATATATATTTTACTCATATTATCAACAATGAAATAAATCTATGTCCGCCATATCATATTTTGTACAAATAAATAAAATCTTCATATTTTCTATTACATTTGCTTTCCTACCTCTTCAAATCTTTGGAGTATTTTCTCGAGTTGTCGCAGTGACTTGTAGCGGAACAGAGAATAGATCTTCCCATGATGGCCGTATTGAATTGATAACTGTTTCAACTGCACCTGATGATATGAAGTCAAGAATCCAAGTTTCCTCAGTGCCAGCTACTTCATCCAAATAACTCAAAGTCAGTGAAGTACCATTGTGTTCCTAGAAATAAAACACTCTGTTCTCACAATCTATCCTTATACCGTAAAATGAATTTAGAAATAATATATTAATAGTGTATATTGGTCAAAATATTTCTAATAATATGAGACTGTACTAACCACTTCAATCAGATTACTCATGGCTTGTTCAGTTTTAATTGCAGGTCTCTCGCTATTCTCCGGTATGAGCCATTGCATGTTATCCTCGATTATTAACAATGCAGACAATGTTACTAATAATCCAGCAACTTTCATAATTACGGTCTGATTTTCATACTTTATTGTACAGGAAGAAAACAATGCAAGTAAACGAAGTGCATCACCCTCTTGATGATTTTTAGAAGATTTCAAAAGACCTTGTAGCCGAGAAGTACAATGTAGGGGTACTGAAAAATCTACCTCACAACTACCAGGTAATGGCAGATCTGTAAATCAAACAAATTTATTTATTAGTATTACTAACAATTAAGCAATTTCTAATTAAGTATTACTAACAATTAAGCAATTCTAAGAGTCAGACATTACATAAAAATTTTACAGTGATTTAACAACGGTCTTCGTACCAGTAAGGTATGACAAAAAGTTTGATGTCCTTTGAATATCTTGGAGGATACAAAGTATAGTTGTATTTGATGAAACCTCTCCGACTTTAGCCGGTTTATAAAAGTCAAATAGAATTCCTTGTTTAAAAGGCAATGGAGCAACTGTTCGTAATCTATCCATAGTCCAACTACATTCTTTTTGTAACCATTTTTGTGGATCTTCTCTGTTGAGGTGGAAAAATAATGGAGATTTAAATTATTTTTGTGCATATTAGATACTGACTATCTGAGAAGTATAAATATTTTCAATAAAAAAAATTTGTTTGAAAATCAATATCTTTAAGGTCCTATGTATTAGCTTACTAAACAGATAAGTAACTTTGTTATTACTTACCCTTCAGGTCCAGTGACCTTTAGCAGATAAACTTTAGTAGTAGATAAAACAATACATCCTGGAAACGTTTTAGCCTTATCTTTTGACAAAATTTCTGCCTGAAATATTAAAAGCACAATAGATCACTTTCGTTTTGGTATTAATTAAGTTTAACAATTTGTGCGGTACTTTGATTCTTACCCTGAGAAGAAGAACTAGCTCTTCTTTTTCAAGTTCAAAAACATTTAGACAAATGTGAAGCTTTACTCTGTGATCAATGCTGCTGTAATCTGTATACGAATACTGAATAGCGTTGCCAACAAATGCTGCATCTGTCTCGGACATGGATGATGATAACTTGCTTGTCCCTATTTTCATACTTTGTAGTAGTCCTGTTTTTGGAATCATATACGTATCATATATTTAGATAGTTATTCCTGATAAATTTCAGAAACAAGTACAATACATTTTATTGAAGACCACATTGAAACTGTGATGTTATTTCCAAATTTATCTCATGTTAGACTACATTGACTTATTTCATTTACTATTATAGAATACGATGGACAAATCATCATGTATAAGATATATTCGAATGTGTGAAGATATAAAGTAAAGACAACATGTAACAATGTGTGACAAAATTTGTTCTTCTTCTTATAATATTTTTGGCAAATATTCGAAATAATTTACCTCCAAGCATTGAACTTAGATTGGTAACAGGTAGAGGCGTTTGCTCCTTTTCTTCAATCAACATCTCTGTACCGTTCCCACTCAATGTTTTACTAATTAATTTACTATTAGGCTCTGTAAGCTTCATCACCCTTTTTTCATATGTAGTGCATACGCTGTCGGTTAGAGAACCTACGAACAAGTACAACAAGCACAAAAGGTGATTTGATAAACTAATTTAAATATAACGGTTCTATTCATCAAGTGACTTGAATTTTGCTTCGAGGCATTTGAAAAAATCATTACTAGTAATAACTGACCAGAAGAACTACTTTCTGTTAAACCAGCAGGAAGAAGATTTATGTCTGGAATCGTCAACAAAGAAGGAGCAACAGCAATGCGTCTTTCTTCCGACGACCGTTTCCTACTTGGTGTTAAGCTCGATCTAAAGATAAGGATGAAATCAAAAATATTGAGTATACATTTTTTAATTTGATTAACATCAAATTTCAAAAAAACTGCATAGAAAGACACAGAAATGTCTACAAAAGTCTAAAAATCGAGTGGATACAGTATTCAGTACTCACTTCCTGGTACTCACTTTGAATTTTCGTCAAGTACTTCAATACTACTCTGACTTGGATTGCTCAAGATCTCAATGTCGCTTTCGTATTTTTTTGTTACAGTTCCAGCCGATGGTGTAGATTCTCTTGATTCATCAAGACTAGTTGCAGAGCCTGCAGTACACAAAATGAGCTGTTTTTACAATCCTTTTTAGTAGATAATTGTCGGTTCTTAGATATCAATAATCAAATTCACACATCTCCTGTGCATTTGAATTATCACATAAATTTTTTACTTGTGGCCTCAGTAGCTGATGTGTATTACCAATAATTATATTGTACATACATATGGACAAAGTTTCAACAATAATTTGTGACAAAATATTGAAACTTGTCGAGTTAAATTCCATTTCTACTATACTTTATCAATGCGCACCATAAATATTCAGTTATACCAGATAATAAAACCTATATTCCGAAAAGAATTATAGAGTTTTTATTCACCAGAATAGCATGTAGTAATGGTACTATCTATGTCTCTGAACGATATGTATGTAGGAAGTAATAATTTCTTACATACCGCATGTTAAAAATTCTATACAGAGTTACAGAACATAATACAAAATATAGTAAATAGGTATAGGTAGAAGACATTGCCGGATAGTCAGAATGGCATAAAGAGATATTTTATCATCGAAAACCTCTTTCTAATATGTATTTACGAATTATCAAAGGTCAATCTTCCGCACCTCTATACATATTTTCATTTCTATCAATGTAAGTAGTACTTGTGATAATAATGCATTATATTTTACTAGTAAACAGTGAATGGATATTTATTTACATATCTGAGCATCGTGCTTTTCAAAATTGGTATCGCATTAAAGCAATATCAACCTACTCTTTGCAATAACTGTTGATATTTTTATGAACATCCCAAGTTGATTTCAACAATGGTTTAATGTATTGCGGCTTTTACCCCGCCACAATTTGAAAAGTTTATTATATACTTTGTAGCTTCCAAAGTTGTTTCATCACTGCCGTTATTCTTATATGAATTACATAGATACAGTACAACGTAGAGAAATGAATAAATTGCAAAAGTGAAAGAAAGCAGTGTGAATTGTTCAATGATACAAATTATTATGATTAAAGCTTACATTGAACTTGGACTTGAGCTTGGGCTTGGGGGTGAAAGTCGGAGTACACCATTGAACTGTGGACAGTTTTCATGTCATTTTCCGTTGCACCTGCACCGGGGATTAGTAATTTATATTACAGTGCTAATTAAGAGCGCAATGGAATAAAACTTGGAAAGAAAATGCATAATAAATAAAATAAAAAATTTAAAAAAATTAGAGATGATAAACTTATTTATCCAATTAAAAAACTAAAATTGTATGAAGATGTACAAATCTGAGTCAAACGTTAAAAAAACCAATCTCAGTTAATGCCCGCAATTTCAAGCAGTAAATAAAATCACTCTCAAGTCTAGCTTAAACTACGAATAGTTTCAAATAGTTACTATATTTCTGTTAGCAGAAGAGTTAATTTAAAGATATGTGTAAAAACATCAGTCAATCATTAATAGAAGACCTAATACCAGCCTATTGTTACAGATAAAACCAAGGCTTACCAATACTAGAATGAGATTCTGAATGATGCAGATCCAAATCCCTTGGAGCTTCTGCTGACTGTTCTTGAGATAATTCACTAGATTCTTTGCCTTTGACAGCAGCAGCTTTATATATCTCTGGACTCGGCACTTCATCCGTTTGTATGACTAGAGTGCTCTTACAAGTGGGGCACTTTGGTCCTTTGGAATCTAAGAGATACCAGAGATTAGTATGTTCATGAACTCTAACTGTAGCACGATAAAGTAATAGTTGCTTCAAAAAAATATTTTTTTTGTACATAAATCTATGAGATCACCTGTTCCAAATACTGAAGTATATGTCGAGTAATCTACATCCTGTGAAAAATGGGTCGAGCACTTTATGCATTTGAAAACCTTCAATGATATTGGCTGCGCATTCATAGTCTCACTAACTGTGGCTACCAGTTGCTAAAAATATTATTAAATATAAATTTGAGATACCATAGACATCACCCAATATTTATTTATAATATACCTAATATGTTAAAAAACTGTTGTACAGATAGTTTATGCAGGGGGAAATTTTGTAACGGAACAAATCAAATGTGGTACTTTTTGAATATAATTATACATATGAATTGCACCTTAACGTCATTAAGTTCCATAAAATAAGTCCTGTTTTGTCGATCTCTTCTTGATGTGTCGAATATAATATCTACAGTAGTTGTTTCACCTCTGCCCATAACACAAGACAGAACAGTATTGGTCGCCCATCGATATTTTACCTTTCCAGTCATAATATCTCTTTCTTTTATGTCCCTGTAATAGGTATTGATAATAGTTATGATAGATAAAATTTGAGAATAGATAATTCCAGCGTGCATAATTAGGTATCCAATATCAAAAACTCACTCCGGCGTAACAATTAACATTATATCTTCCTTTTCATCTTCACTTTTTTTCTTTTGTACAAAATATAAGTCACCTGTTTCTAAACACAGAAGAATCACAGAAAATTGATCAATACTCATTTTACGACAAGTCCATAAATCGACAGAATCTTGAAGCATATGAACCGAATATTAAAGAATCTCACCTTCGTCAGGATCATACGGACTGTCGGGTTGAATTGGACCAGCAGTTGAAACTGTCAGAAACTTGTTAGGCATTGAATCATTATTGTCAGAAGTATCTTTATCCTTTTCATCATCCTCATCTTTAGATTCTTTATGACTCTGGTCATTTTTTATAAATTTTTCTTCTACTAAAATCTCAAGACTGCGTTCTGACGGTGCAATTGAACTCTCCAAAGTTAAAGAGGAAGAGGCATTAGAATTTGTGACTGGTGAGTTCATAGGGGTTGTCACTGTTGGTGTAGATGATAGCAGAGTACTAGAGGAACGCTGCAGTCCCATAATATCTTGAACGAAAGTTCCAGCGTGACTATGCAGCCAGTTATTTTGACCAAACTTTTCTCTCAAGGCTGTAATTTGCTTCATTGTTTCCAAGTGATCCATTGATATCTCTGTTCAGCATAGATAATCAAATTTTTATTCTCATTTCAAACTTCTTGTTAGTGTATTTGAGAAAGGATAAGAATGAAATTACCTAAATTAGAAGCTACGCTGGAACTCAATTTGTCCTTTTGCTTATCATGATCATCATCTGCAATTACTGCTTCTTTCACATTTCTCTTTTTTCGAGATCTGGAAATACGTAGAATTTCCGAAGTATCCGAACATTGGGTCTCAATCAAAGATTCATTGATTATTGTTGTTTCAACGGATGTTGATGTAATATCAGACCTTACAGAATTCATTAAAGAGGCCAGATCATCATCAGATGCAGATGATGTCGATCGGATTGAAAACAACCCATTTTCACTGATCATATGTTTTTCAGATTTAGAGAGTGGCACGTGATCCAGCACAAACTGTAATTATACCGCAATCATTATTCATGATCTCAGTTTCGCAATTACAATTTATTATAATTATACAGCTTCATAATTTAGATAAAAATTCAATTCTTTTGACTAAATATGACGTCGTAAGATTTTTTTTTAATGATGTGATCAACATTCAAATAATCATTAATGATGATAAACTGTTTGAGCTACCTTACTATTCGCTACACTTGGATGTAAATGTTTGATAGAAAATTGTCTATGCTTGGGTAGATATGCCAGAGGATTCCCTTCCAAGGATACCCACAACAGGACCGACATGGTTTCTAACGGCCACAAAACCGAGTGTTCAGTCAAACAGTTATAAGATAGGTCTAGCTCTGAGAGGGATTCCAGTCCCCGTAATCCTATGAAAATTTGAAATGCTTGGAATATACTTATCTCAAGTATTGTACAGGTTGTGAAGAATATGTAAATCATTTCAGAGTCACTACACTCTTTAATTTCAAAATTCAACATCGTTTGAAGTTGTTTCAAGGCTCATTTTCAATGGTATATTACGATCCAAGGCCAGAAAGTTGGATTTCCTGGCGTGTGTGATATAAAAGCCAAGGCTTTATATCACGCACGCCAGAGCATCCAACTTTCTGGCCGCGCGTCGTATACTATTTTTCTTCATCCCCAACCGAAAGTACGTTCAATAATTAATGTTAATTGATAAAATAGCGTTGACGGCTGCTAGCTTGCGTTCGGCCATATACAATGTATATCCACTGTTTTTATTTACTTTTGCGGCCTGCCCACTTGACTTTTGCAAAACCGAGGCGAAGCCGAGGTTTTTGCTGGTCGGGGCGGGCTTCAGAAACATACATACATAAAAGGTAATGAAACATGCAAGAAAATGAAGTGTAAAAAGTAATAAAAGGTGTGGAAAAAATAGTTATAAAATATAGTTAAAAGTTAGAAATTGTTTGAAATTTACACATAAACGTACACACATAATAAACGTTGCTATGCCCTAAAAAGCGTTGCTGTGCCCTAATAAGCATTGCTACGCCAGCGAGCCACAAAAATCTCGTAGCCAATCAGAGCGCACGTTAGCTCGAGCAGGCCACAAAAGCTGCTGTTCCTGGAGCAAAATACGGCCGGGAACACGTACTTTCCGCTAGGGGATGTAGAAGAAAATTTTCACTGCTATTTCAAATTTCTTACGCTTTTGTGATTACAGATGATGATACTATCATTTATTGCATAGATCTAACTCCAATCCTTACACTACAATCATTTAATGCTTTATACAAAAACCAGAATGATGTAATGACGGAGTATTTTCTACTTTGATATGAAAGATTGTGATTAAGCAATAGTTTCATGACACAAATGTTTATATCAAGATTTGTAAAATATACGAAACAAGTAATCGAATTATACATATTACTCATAAACTTCATGCTATAAATAAAGTAACAGGTCAATTTCAAGGTTTCTATGTTTTCCAGGCCCTGTACCCACCCTCCTTTATTTCTACTATAGAAAACAATAGTTCCCTTCATTTTTAGTAACTTCATTAGTCATAGCATAATATCTCGAATACTATAATAAATAAAAACTGTATCCTTACCGCTAAGATTCTCGATGTAGTTATTCTTCAAAACGAGTACTTGAAGCGTGTGAAACACAGGCTTACTAAAAGCCGGAACTGACTCCAACTTATTATACCCAAAATTGATATTCTTCAGGTTTGGTAAACAGTCAATTTCAGTGGCTGATGATATTAGATTATGACTAAGGTCTAAAGTTTGTAGCCAAGGCGCTAGTTCCAAAGATTTATCTATTCTGACCAAAGCATTATAAGGTAATGCCAAAGACCGCAGAGATTCCCACACAAAACCAACACCCACATCTCCCCCACAGGCAGCTGTAAAAATAATTAAACCAAATATAAGTACAATCAAACTAACCCTATAATATTGCTATTTAAATATAAAAATAAAGAATTTATAAATACCTAAAAGCCTGCCTACAGAGCCAACCCCTCTTCCACCGGCGCAAACAACATGTTCTAGCTGTCCTCTGATTCCTTGAAGTCCATGTACAAACTCAATCGAAACTTTCTGTAGCTCCAAGTATCTCAAATGCCTGAATTTAGTGATATCAATGTTGTTTTTGGGCTCGTCTTGTCTGTGCGTAATTTTAAGGCTAATTGTTTTTTGGACGAAATCATGAAGGAATTTTAAATCTCTGAATATGTCGATTTTGGAGCTATTGCATACTTGAAATGATGATTCCAGGTCTTCATTTTCGTCAACAATTAAGGTGAAGGCTTCGTTTAAATAATTAAGAAGTGAAGTTGATAAGGTTAGTTTACTACTCGCGCTTAATACCTTATCACCATTTTGTCGTAATAGTCTTGCAAGTTCGATTATTTCATTCATGCCAGGCATGCATTGCGGATTGTTTGACGCAGTCGACATTTTAAAATAATTATATCTATTTAAATGACGATAATAATAAACTATCTCGTGACCTCGGAAGATAGGTTAGCTTTTTAATAATGTGTCATTTCTTGCAGGTAAAAAATTCGACGAAAATAGCCTCGTGCACTGTTCATCACGATATTTTTAAGAGCAGTAAAGAATTATGAATAATTATTGTGGTAAAGATAAAACAAAGGCCATTCGTCTCCTCGCGATGTCACAATAATAACAAATAGTTTTCAAGTCATTATATAATTCCATAACCTCAAACAGCTGATCATCGCACATAGCACATACGGACATCAATAAACCGAGAATCACGGTATCGTTTTTGAACCCGAAATACTTCGATGAATATTGACTCGTTCTTTGACCCGAATTTTTTCGATCATTATTACAAAACTGAATCAACACGGTTTCACGACTTTTGACACCTCTCACCATCGAGTAAAGAGATAGATATAGAAGTGCCGACAGCATGAGATTTAGAGATTTCGCGCCCCAGTAGCAGATGGCAGTGACAAAAATCACCCTATTTGACTCACACATAGAAGAGTGCCGCGTGGGTGAGACAAAACTCATGAATGACTCGCAGCAAACATAAGTTTAGCGCCCTACTTCTTAGTGCGCCACAGTCGCACACTCACACAGCTCACACTGTAGAATTTGGATTGCGGCGGACCTTCGGATGGGCATTGCTAACTTAAAATGTGGTGTAACTTCAGTTGCCTATTGTAGGTGCGACAGTTTCAAATTCGTTAAGTGTACATAGCTCCAAAATGTAAAGTTATCAGCAAGAATATTTTGCTCAATCAATGACAGTTAATACTTCAAATCTGCTTATGGACATTACATTTGCTTGGAATGAGGTGAGTACCCTATCCGTGAGGATGTCGATTCCATTGAACACATTTTCACATTCCTTCACAACTTCGGCAATTGACTTCTCACGGGCGCAGTCGATTGCAGTTTCAATTTCTGCGGAGTATCTCCGGTGATCTCGAATTGCAACGTAAATAGCTTTAATCAAAGCCGAGGCTTCGGAAGTTCTTACGGGATTCAATTATAGTTTCTGTTTTTGCTGAAACGTGGCCATGGGTCGATTCGAGTGCAGCGTGAATATTATCAACGACTATTTTTAGCGAGCGCTGTGCTTTCCTAACAACTGAGGATGTTTTGGGATTGACAAGCAAAACTGAATCGAAAGTAGAGTTTAGAGTTTCGATTCCACATGCACCATCTCTAGCCATATTTTTATGCCACGACCATAATTGTAGTAAAAATAATTTGAATTCCCTTCAGGGCATTCAAATTTTGTGTCACATTTTTATATACATTTTATTCTGACTCTTGTGAAGACACACGTACACTTGTATTTAGATCACCGCTGCCCGTATCCTTTTAGACAGAATCTACTGACGTCTTGATAGTTTCAATTGCAGGGAAATTAGCGAGAATTCCGATATCAAGTATAGAAGAGATAGTAAACAAGCCTTGCAATAAGTCAAACCTAATCTTGAGATCAGCTGTGATACCAAAAAAATGTTTGGTTCCGGGTAATGTTAATCACAGCAGAAATACCTTCACATTCAGCTTGAGTTCCGATTGAAACCAAAGTTTCGATTCCCCCATCATAGATCGCTGTCACAAGTTGAGAAGTTTCTTTTCCGTGGGCACTTTTAATTACAGATTCAATTTTGGGTGGGGCGTCTCGTCCGTTTTAAATCGCACGAAAAAAGTCACGGCCTCGGAGGCTTGCTTGTCCGCAATGGCTTTGATTTCAGAAAAGCTCCGGCTGAATGTTTTTCCAGGTGTTACTTGTGGCCCAGGCAGTTGTTACAGCAGAGGAAGCTTCGGGATCCACGATTAGAATTGCCGCCAAAACAGCGTCGATTGCACCCATCAACGGGATAAATAGTTCGTTCTTACAGGTTTTTGTTGTATACAAGTTTTCTTCAGCTGTGTATTTCTCTTTGAGACAAGTTCTCGCTAAGAAGACTAGACTTTCTACAGTGGAAAAACACTGAACTTCTTTTTCGCATTGAAAATATGTTATTGCCTAGTGGGCTAATGGCTCTTCGTCTACAGTTTCGAATCGCTCTACCCTTCCTTTTAATTGCTCCCTCTTACGTTTTCATAATTACCTATCGAAAGCTTTTGCGAACTCTGAATATGTATTTCTTGTGGACATTGATAAGATAAGTCTGTCTGGGCGTTGGAGATACAATTTCTCATCGACTATACGCGATCACAAAAAAGTTGTTGTGATCAATAAAAAATGATTTTTTATTATTAATAATCTGTATTGTTAGTTATCTACGAAATCAGTGAAAAGTGTAATGACGTTGTATCTCAGTGGGGAATTAGTAGACTGCTTTTACCATAAAAATCACGCGATTGTTTAAATTCTCTGTATCACTGAATTGCCGTTTACCTGTCATTTCCTACAAATATTAGTAATATTAAATAGGAACTGTTGCTGAATTTCCATGGCCAAGACCACACTCAGTCCGAGATGAAGAGTCTGATGATAAATCAATAAAAAGAACTTTAAATTTAAAGAGACTGTCGCTTTTATTGATTAAATCAAAATCTTAAGACAAAGTATTTAAATTTTCTGATATATAACTTGTATATCGTCTCCATCTAATTCTGTCTAGAAAAATCCATTGTAGTTTTCAAACAATAGGCACTGATAAAACACACTTGTGCGTTTGTTTGAAGGTCAAAGTGTTCAGTGTTTGATTATGATTTTTTGTATACAACTTTGTATCTTAGTGTTATATGAATTAATCAACTATTTATCAATAAATGCAAATATTGATTTACACATTTTCTGATTTATTTCACGGCTAGACACTGCCCAATATTTTCCTCTGCAAGTCTCTAAACGTTATTATAATTATATACAATTATCGTACACATACATATATAAAATATACCAATGTACTTGGACTTAGAACAAGGAATAATCCAACTATATTGATAGAGATGAATCCGACTAATAACTAGAAATATAAATCAACTTTATTAAGTCAAAAATA
Source organism: Macrophya annulata (assembly GCA_963924015.1). NCBI lineage: Eukaryota > Metazoa > Arthropoda > Insecta > Hymenoptera > Tenthredinidae > Macrophya > Macrophya annulata. The sequence goes on from OZ001259.1 coordinate 14,931,876, forward strand.
CCTGCAAATTATGTGCAAACTAATAAAGTGGAAAACATGTATTGTATTTAATTATACCTATGTATTCAATAAAAGAAAATCACAAAGACATATCGCTATTGTATTAATTTTGGTCAATTATCTTCTTTGTTTTTTCTCTCTATTGCAGATTGAGATAGTATTGCGTGGAATAATTATACAGGAGCCATTAAAATATGCACCTGTTATACATACATATAATACACCTGTTGCGGGTATACATTATTGAGAACATGATTTACAATCAATATTTCTGTGATGCAAACAAGGTGTATAGCTTAAAAATATTCATTATGCTTGTTAGAGTACTTAAAGAATAAGTTCAATTTATGAAAATACTATATATATTTTTTTTTCTATAGTAATTAGCTGAAAATCTGCAGGGTAGCAGAAAAGCCTGAAATCAACACGTGTTAAACAAAAGGCCTTTAATTAAACTTAGTTTTTAAACTTAATCGTAATATTCAATGAAATTATAGCAACGGCATTAGCAGAGCCAGTTGGTAGATATAGATACATATAAAATGACACTTTCATTCCATCAATCTTGTTGGTTTTTTTTCTTCTGTTTTTTATATATAAATTTGAAAGAGATTTCTTTCCCCGTGCATATTTGCAAGTTGAATAGTTTCATCTCAGATTGAATTGTCCAATTACTTTATCAGAGCAATGCTTTGAACGTTATGACAAATTTCTTTATAATTTAAAACTCAGCGTACGATAGTTTCAATTCATGATCTTTTTTGGCGAATGAATACGGCTGTGCCTTAGCAAAGAGCTTTTGTCGGTAAAAGATTTGTGGCACTCGATACACTTGTAAGTTTTACCAGTGTGGGTAACCAAGTGTCTGCTAAGTCCTGAAGCGTGGCAAAAAGCTTTAGGACATAACTGACAGTGATGTAACTGAATGTCATTGGGATTTAACTTTTGATGACGACGCATATGGACTTTCAGAGCCTCACGTTGCGTGAAACTTTTCTCACAGTGTTGACATTGGAATGGTTTTTGACCAGAATGAGTCATAAGATGACGCAGAAGTATCTCTTTTTGAGCAAAAGCACGGTGGCAAATGTTGCATCCAAACGGTTTCTCACCTGCAATAAAATGAATACCACATATTTAACATAAATCAAATAATCAGAGTATCAATTGACTTTCGATTTTTGAATTCTAGGCTGGTATTCAGTGTTTCTAGAATCGTTTTTAGGTAAGCATTCATTTTCGTGGTTCTTATTGATGAATAGGGTTTCTGTTATTGAATACAGATTAATCATCGAGTAAATGGCAATTTTTACTTTTAAAATTTCAAAGATAACTTACCAGTGTGAGTACGCTCGTGTCTAACCAACGCAGATCTTGTTGGGAACCATTTCTCGCAAACCTGACAAGTAAAACCTCTTTGTTGAACATGAACGGATTCGTGTCTTTTCAGCATTATTCTTCTAGTAAATGCCTTAGGACATTTGTCGCATTGGAAGACCTTCAACTCTTCAGACTCATCTGAAAATCCAATAATAAACTTTGATCAGTATCTAGTATTTTAAACTTCGATTCATTTGTGAACAACTGGTTGTAGTAAAATATCAATCATAGTGATGTTTTTTTCAAAATACCAAGAGAACCAAATTTTTTATATTTGAATCAGGTTTTTTTCTATCATTGATGATATTCATGGGGATTTTTCCTTGGTCTAAATTATTGAGTTAAATCACTGACAGAGTATAATTTCATATATTGATTTCATACGTTTACATAGATTTATTTGATACAGCTAAATGATAATCCCCTGCATTGTAAAATTCCAAACTTTCCAATAAATGATAATAAAAAAAAATCTCACCCATGGCTTGCAATTTTAAAGAATCCCCTTGAACACCACTGTTACTAGTCAGCTCCATCAGAAATACATTTTTATGATCAGCATTAGCAATTGCACGCTGTACTTCATCGGCCTCATCGTCCGAATCTTGTTCCTGCTTTATACGTGTAGGACGTATCGTACACCGAGCCTTAGCTGTCCGTTCCTCAGCTGGAATTAATGTTATATTTTCAGGATCTTCAGACAGCGGATCATCCATCTCTGCGTTCTCTGCATGCATCCCTAAACACGTTAACTTTTTGTCACAAAACCTTAGTACCAAAAATATACATAGGATCCTATCCCTTTTTTTTATTTTCTAACACAAAAGAGCAGGACATCTGCAAAAATACTATAACACCATGCATTTTCAGGTCCATAATCAAAATTGGCAAATTGAACATTGTTTAACTATTTTTTTATGCACTTAGAAAGCACGTGAGTGAACTTATCTTGATTATCATGCATTATTAACGGCTTCTTTTTGTCTCTGAATTATTTATAATAAAAACTGTGTACTTCATGAATATTTTTTTTTTATTAATTTTCAAACAAGATTACTCAGAAGTAGTTAATTTACAAAAAAGTGTCTACCATTGCCCTGCTATCTTCCCAAACAGATAAAATTCCCATGAAGGATTCATGCTGGGATATACCTTTTTTATTACTATGCTTGCGTCTTGGGAGTAGAGTAGGTTTAATCTTGGACAGAAGGAACCGCTTGGAAGTGGCTAGGAAAGGGATGCAAATGAGATGGATGAAGGTAATAATTGTTGTTGTTATTGTTTTTTCTCATCAATCTACACACTACTTGACCATTTCTAATTCTAGACTCAATAATGTAAAGATTACCCAATATGTAACCACCGACTAATTCAGCCTCGGTAACTTCTATTGGATCGCCGTCCGCATGACCGCTATTTCCTTTTGTGGAAACTAAATCAGCTAATAATTGCTTGACTTGTTTTGACTTTCCGCTACCAGAAGGACGTTCATGATCCTCTTCCTGTTGGCTATTTTCTTCTTGTCCAGTAAGATGATGAATTAATTTCATGTGCTTTCTTAACTTGAAATCTGCAGCTTCACATTTTTTCTTAAATTGGTACGATTTTTCCAGCTGATATTTACAAGGGTGACAAATCATGTTTGGTAAACCATCCTCTTCGTACACCTAACATCACATATCATAAAATTAACTCTTCCATAGGAGGAAAAAATTGTTGAAAAAATTTTAAAAATTTAAAAAAAAAAAAATAATGTAAGTGCATTTTGGAAAGGGAATAAACACACAAACATGGATAAGATCCCAGATTCATTTTTATCTTTCATAACAAACTTGTAAAATAATAATAACGGAGGCATTTCAAAGTTGATTAAATGTTTTTCCTCTAAAATTGCATTCACATATATTTCGGGGTAAAATAGATTCCTGTGTATTTCGATCGGAAGTAAATTCCGCAAGATAAATGGTAATAAATTTAATATGCCAAAACGATGACCTGTTGATTGTAGGGCAGTGGAATAAATATGGATGTAGGAAGTAATTAAGAATTGTTTCCGACAAAGGAAAACCAATTAAGCTATAAAGGTGTTGACCGTATGGTTAACAATTATCACAAAAGGTTACATTTCATGTAGCGATAAATTAACGTAGAGTTTTGAAAATAGTGATTTTTACGTGAATTTCTTATTAGCATAGTTTTATTCGACAAGAAGATTCATTATAGATTCCTGTAAAGTAACATCGAATAGTATGACGTTCGTCAGAAAGTCGATAACTCGGTATTCGGTAAGGATGGTAGTTGCTTCGCGCAGTAACGTAATTTTCCCACTCATATCAAACACGCACACATCCCGAAATATTTGACTGTGTTGTTGCAGTGCTGTATATTTAGATAAAATAGATCCCTGTGTTTCGATAACTTCTCAGCCCGCCCACATCGTTCAATTAGCCTTACGGTTCGGAATAAAAATATTAAATTATAGACGTGAAATGAACGAGAGATAAATGAGGAAAATAGGCGGGAGAGTAGTCGACAAACCTCTAAATTGACGCAAGCCATGATCCTCAGCGGCATCGGAACGGCGTCATCGTCGAAAATTGGCACCATTTCTTCTTCTTTAGCTAAACACAGTCGGCACAGTTCGTTAACATGAATAATAACGTTACTAGGGCTGTCCCCTTTTTTTCTACTGTACGTTTTCATTCTTTATTTGATACTAATAGCCTATTTTTTATTCTAAAACGAGTGATTTTCACAAGAAATTAACGTCCCTCGGTCACATACAACGGGATCTATAATGGCGGTTGCAGGGCGCTACGGTCGAGCGTCGCGTCCACGGCTCGAGAACCATAGTCTATCTTTGTCGTATGAGAGAGAGATCCGAGCGCAGTGAAGCGCCCCAAGTGGGAGTCGGTAAGGATGAGAACTATTATTGATTTCCCATTCTTCCCAACGGCGGGAAACCAACGCCGCACATTGGCGCCGCGAATGGACGGAAACCAGCGCCCGTTCTGCAAAACGATTCGTAAATCCGGCGAATGATAATTGTATTTATTTTACGTAAACGTGGTACATTGCCATGTAGAAAACTATTAATCGTCGATTATTACTGATCAAGTAATATTATTATCTCGCGCACGTATCACGTCGTGTTTCACATTTAGTGATACCTCATGATTCTTATCTAACTAAAGTTATCACGCACTTGACGCAAAACTTAACTTTATATTCAATTCGTATTTACGGTATGAGAAAACGATCTAAGTAGTCGAGTGAAAATTTACGATGGGGGAGATAGGAGTATAAATCGTAACTTTGAACAGATCGTTTGAATTTCAACAAGGCTTCTATATAACGACTTATATAATGATATAAAAAAGCAGATCTCCGTCGCTCTGCCAATTGTTGGAAGAGTAACTTTCTGCTTATGCTGCGGTGCAGACTGCAGAAAAAGAATAAAGAAAACAAACATCCGTATAGTGTGGCAGTATACTGCGGCGGATGCCGGATAAATACGATTGGGATGATCGGAAAATGTATTACTATTATATGCATTCTAATTTTGTCGTTTGAGATATTTTACACGATGTAATAGACTATGACATGTATACCTATATCTATTGGTTGTAATTACGGCACGCGATCATACTGCAGGTATAACAAATCGGAACAAATTTCGTGCTCAACACTTGGCACTCGGGTTAATTTTGACCGTCAAAATTTACGAAGCAAATAAAATTACCACAAACGTTGGCTGGCAGTGAGTTTTTTATTGTAACAGGGCTGCATGTCTATTTACATCGTGGAGAAACCTCGTTGAACATGAAAATCTTTGTATAAGTTATAAAATTTATTAATCTAATTCGTAGAGTTCTTTTTTTTTTTTTATTTGTTTCGAAGATATTGGATTGGAATAAAATGAAAGTAATTGAGAAAAATTTCCTTTAATACCCGAAATAAATTCTTAATTTTAATCTAAAATATTCTCGAAATTTTTAATCGATAAATTCACTTTGAATCAAATTTTTCATCGAATTGTAAAAAAGATAACGTTAATAGACGATCCGTACATAAAATCTAAAAATATAAAATAGGGGTTTGATATGTTTGTTGAATATTCTGAAAAGGTTTCGATAGAGGACTAAAATAACAAGCTCAGCACGTTAATAGAACTTACAAATGACAGTTAAGAACGAAAAATAATAATAATAATATAGTATAAGAAGATGAAGAAGCTGTTACGAATTTCTAGATATCGGAAATTCAGAACAAATTCAGAAAAATAAACAGTTACGTGAATGTTACATAGCTTTTGATATATTATTTGAAAATATTCGGTGGGCGTGCTTCATGATCGTCGACAAGACAATATTTATACGTTCGCACGATCCTACGTTGTTCGTGTAGCCGAATCATAGGCGCAGAGCTTTTTAGATGTTATAAGTATATCGTTAATTTTCTCTGTCTTGAACTATTCGGAAACCTTATTAAAAATTTTCTTTTCATTGCATTTGCATAAATCCGAATTCTATGTATATCCATCCGACGAATCAATTCATGAACGTAGCTTATTATTGTAAATATAGGTATAATGTATTAACAATCCACTTTGGCACAGATCGAGCATCGAGCCAAGTGCTGATAATAGAAACGTATCCGTATTATACATTACAATAAACGATCTTGTGAATCGTATGCCTACCTATTGAATGAATCAAACATACGAATTTAACAATTAGTTCAACAAAACGTTATTCTTGTTCCGAATAATTGGCTCTTGTACAGATCTAATTGTAATTCGGTAGAAATTAGAACAGAGATCACGGATTGAAAGCATAAATACTGGGGAATAGAATAGAATAGAAGTAACGGTATTTCGTAGACAAGAAAATTCTCGATAATGAGATCTCCAGAAATTGAAATAGTATAAAGTCGAAACGGCTCGGCACCACTGGATGACGGGGGTGCTGACCAATGAATTTTTAGAAAATCTTGAGAAATTCAAGACTTTTGCTCGCAAAGATGCTAGCGGTATACGAAAATAGCTTAAAGCGCGCTGGGCAACGGTGGCTGGAAGAGGATCTTGCTTGCTTTTCAGCATTTGAGCTTACTCGAGTTCAGTGTGTTCCGCCTTCGGGAGAACGACACGTAACACTTATCGCTTAAGGTAAGTTTAAATTCTTAAACGTGATTCACTATATTTAAAAAAACTGTCGGCACTCGCCTCTCGCCACGTTAAGACTCTCAAATCCGAGATGCTAAAAAAAATAACAAAAAATAAAAGTGTTTCTTACTGCAGCTCAAAGAGTACCAGGGTCGTTGGAGTTTAATTATTGTCATCACCCGTCATGTCACTGTGACATCGTCCCTCCGCGGAGTATAATGTGTCACTCACTTACCGGCTTCGTACAGCTGCACAATATATTATTAGGATAAAATATCTATAATGATAAGGGTCAATTTTCTCAATAAATTTCTCGGTAATATCAGCCATGCGGATAATGGTTATTGAAACAATTATCCATAATGCTAGGAGGTACAGATCAGAAACGATTAAAATTCAGGCATCACATAATATCGTAGATAATTATCTTTCCCAATAATATAATAACAAATATTATCTGACTTTTCTACCGTTGTATTTCATCTGCAATTATACTTCTTTAGCAAATTATGATTTAGATACATAAATTCAGTTTTTAGAAATTATTTGACAATTTTTTGTTATTTGCAGTTTCGTCAATTTCGAATATTAATTCTTTGTAAAATTTTTTTGAAAAATACTTGACCGCAATTTTATTACAGTCTTCTTTTTCAAAACTAGTTATTCTTCATATTAACGATTCTCTTTCAGTAAAAGTGGAGCTAAAAAATTATAACAATCATTAGAAACAGATCGTAAACGTTATACACGGTATTGATTGTGTAGTTTTTGTCCATCATCGTTCAATTCAAATGTTGGTTCCTGTATGAACGTATACGTATAGTGTTGTCAAACTTTTGTTCAATGGCATTCTACATTACATTTTTCAATAACATCTAACGATGAATGATAAAAAAAACCACATCGATTCCTGATTGAAGTTTGTGAAGAATAAATAAATAAATAAATAAATAAATAAAGATTACCTCGTTGGTTCGTGAGATAATAAATTTCGTATACGTGTGATCCGATTTTAGTTACGTAACAGGTGCGAAAATATAATTATAAAAATACTCTGCTGAAATATGCGTGAGAAAAAAAAAGACTTTCAGGAAGGAATTAGTCTCGCCAAAATCTTGAATAAAAATATCATGAATGGCTGGTAATGATATAATGATTAGTCGGTTTTAACAAGCAGCGTTCTGTTTCTCGTCAATGATCAAGACGCACCACCCCCATTCCAACGTTCGTCTGCACCCCCGCTGGTAATCTAAGCCGACCAAGCAGTGAGAGGCGCGGATTTTGAGGTCCAAGCCTTTCAAGATTTAACGAACTTTTCCGAGCTTTTACGAAATTTTACGAACACGGATGTCGCACGGCTAACTTTTTGCGTATGCAAAGTCGATATATTCGGAGGAATCCGCAGTAAAAATAGATATGCGAGTAGCCAACGGGCACAGGGACGCAACTCTCCTATTATTTATGAAAATATTTCTAATTTTATCTCCTTTATCCCGTTATAGATAAGCGATTTCCTCTCATCGTAAGATTCACCAGTTACATAGGTACCAGATGAGAGAGTCTGGACGTCGCTAATTAAAAAAGAAAACATACCTTCCAATACTTCAAAACAATTAAAATCTTGGAATCTGCTTTTTAGACATTTTTTTATTCTCATTCGACACGGAAAAGCGAGACTATAATGATCGCTGCCAATGATTCTATATGATCATGATTTGATCACCGTAATAACCCTTTTTTATCTATGTGGTATAAAATCGCAGTCGATTAAAATGAATTTTATTTTTCCAGTAGATCGATTTCGAACCGGTTGGTCCGCTAGTCAATATACCTATATAAGCATTTAGATATCTTACGGCGATAAGGCAGAACTCTAATATAAGTAAGCTTGACCCTGAGTTGTAGCCTTGGGGAATTATTAGCACGTTTAATTATTTTATCAAATTATTATTTGTTAATTAGACCCTCGAAAATGAAGTCGTACTTTATCACGCAACAGTAACAATTCTGTAATTGAATAAATAAATGATTCCTTCTTATACACTCTGAATAAAAGTAAATCAATGACTTTCACTGATTGTGAAATCGGTTGAATAATAATTATTGAGCTAACACTTTCTTTCCGAATTATGTTAAGTTTGGAGAAAAAATTTGTCCCCTTAAGAAATATTAACTATAACAGAACTTCGTGCCATGGGAATCAAATGCGTTCTTTTATTAATGGTCGAGATTTAGAGGCAGCTAATGATCGCTTCTGAGAATGATTAAGTGGACTAAAACCGAGGCTTTAAGTTAAAAGCATGTCAATGTACCCTGATGACCCCTTGTCTGTACGATATAATGAAGTGATGATTTAAGAACTGTTCTATAATAGTGAGCTCCGCTCATTTTTCATACTCGTGATGTTCTTCTCTTCGGCCCTGTTTTTCTGGCACAGATTCCAGAATACTCCGTCGACTCATCTATTTCTCCCTCTCCGTCTATATTTCGTTCACAGACTTCTTCCTACTTCTCTGTATAGGTTCAAGATCGTTCTAGGTATATCGTGTATAATCGGTACTTCGTATTTCAAATACTTTAATTCGTACAGCTGAATGGTAATAAAGATTAAAATCGCGAGGCATTCTTAAAGAGTGAAAACGCCATTAATTTGACATAATTTTGAATATAACCAAGGGTAATTTCAGAAATTCATTGTCCTTATCAGAAACACTTTTGAGCAAACTATAATCATGTGTAAATGTTTGGACTAAGACAAGAAAAATCTTTAGTAGGCATATATAATTACCGTGAGTTTTCGAAAAAAAAAAATGTGAAAAATTATAGCCAAAAGCTCAGCTCAAAATTCCAACCGCATTTCTAATTTTTCTAAATGTTTAGGGCCAGAATTCAATCTCGGAATGCAAAAACTTACAGCTTTGACCTCGTGGTAAAAGTGAAGGCGGCGAAGCTTTTCAGTTCTCGAAGAGGTCGCGGGAGCCAAAATCTCTTACCGTTGTGGTATTTGGCTTGAGTGTAGGTATACGAACGTTACTCGAGCAAGCTAAATTTGTAACTATCGTCAACAGGTGACTCAACGTTCTCTTAACGTTCCAACCTGGAGTCTATATCGACGAAGGCTTTCATCGTCTGGTTATTTTCACATTTTTTGCGACTTTGTTGATCGAAGACACAACCAGCAGTAAGAATCTTCGCGTTTCCGGAATCTGTAGATACACGTGAAAATATAAGCAACGACATAAAATATCTGGGTGACAATGAGTAAAGATGGCAGATGGGGAAGAATTAAAAATAGATACATATCATCATGGGAATATCATACCAAAGATGATTTGATATAGCATAGGGTTAGATGCAGCAGTTTAGTTATTTTCAGAATAGAGTCAATCATCGCTTGATCTTGATTTCTTGAATTCTGAGTCAAAGAGCAGGATTTTTCCTAATCAAGTCCACGGTCAGTGATCTTGGTAACTTTTACCGTTTTATTTATTGAGCTTACCGAGTCAAGAATAAGCTCGAAGTGCGATTTCACATATTGACTTTGACGACTAGTCGTTTTAAAATTCTTTTCCAATGTAAATAAATAGACACCCACGTCATAGGATTGATTTCACATTGAGCTTTATACACGTCGAAATTTTACGTACATACATACATATAGCTTTTTACCGAGGAAAGAAAACATACTACGGAAAAGTTAAAAATTATCGGAGGAGGAAGTTATCGCTGCACTTGTTCACACATTTTCACGACTGTATGTATATAGGTATGTATATGTATAGCAAACGCACATTTGAGTTTCTAAAAATACTAGCTATATCATGTCGTGAATTCCTGATATTTTGTCAGAAAACTTGGTACGCAGTAAAAACAAAGATTATTATAACGGTAAGTTGAAGCATACCATACGACGCAAAAGAAAATTGATTCGAGCCAAAGTAAACATACCTACATAATTAGGAAAAACTAAGTCAGCTGTTCAAAAAATTACTCGACCACATTTTTTTCACAGAGAACAATAAAATCTAGATTTTACTTGATGAATAGTAAATATATAATATAAAGACAGCAAATGTGCAGATAAATTCTACAAAAATTGTTATCTTTGCATTTAACAACTCGAGATGTAAAACCTGCATTTTACATTTCTCCATATGTGAAACGGATTTTTTTATACAGTATCCAAAGTATGTATTGTATTGTAGAAGGTATCAGAACATCATATCGATAATTTGAACAATTTTAATTGAATCAAATGTCCGTACATATTCCAAACCGAAATATAGCACAACGCTCTGGTTAAAATCGCTGCGCCATCAAGTCTAGAAGTATAAACTGGAAATAATCCAATCAAAATTTCGGATTATTTGGCAAGTATATCAAGTGAGTTTGAGTTGTATGTAACATACCTATACACGTCGACTATAATTTTAAAATGTATGTAGACAAGAAAAAGTTTAAATAAATGGCAAAATATAATACGATTTGAGAAAACAAAATTTTTGATTCAAAAAGCTTATTGTATTATTAAAGCTTATTGCATTGTATTCTAATTGCATATCTCGAGATGCCAATTAACGCAGAATGAACTCTGATTTAGTAATTATACAATAAAAATCATCTATACTGTACGTACCGTTAAAATCTATGTCATGAAATGTCGATTTGAGAATACAGATCGGGGGTGCAAGTGGTTGCACTCGGTAAATTTTCGACGTTTTAAGTCAAGGTCAATACTACGATCTATCGAGAGTAGGTCTTATATTTTTAGTCGGTATTCTGTAGTGGCGACACTTATAGCGCAGCAGAGAAGACATCGGATGGTGACGAGCAACAACAGACCGAACAGCAGACGCATGAATCCGTTGTTTTCTAATTGTAACAGAAATTCTTGGCCGACGTGAAAATTTCTTGTTGTTTTGTGTCACTCGGTACCCATCAAAGAAAATATACCCGAAAGTAAAAGAGAAAAAAAAAAAAAAAAACAATTGGAAAAGGAAAATAAAAAAAACTTTATTCCTTTATTTTTACATTTCACGAGACAATATTTTGAAAAATTTCTTCTATCGTAAATAAAATCAAGATTTTAATCGTGGAAAAATTTAGCTTCGAAAATCTCGAATATCTGTAAAGTTAATTATCTTTAGAAACTAATTGAACGTGTCAATTATGTATAGATAAGGTAAATTTCTTTTCAGTAGATAGAAGACAGCCGAAATAAAGGAAAGATGTCTGGCCAGGGGCCGAAATTGGTTAACAAGCAGTTCAACTCGCCGATAAAACTTTACTCTCCGCAGTCGGTACAAGAGACACTTGAACGCCAGACTCAAGTTCTATCCAACGGTGCAGTCGGGTGAGAATATCGACTTTAAACCTTAATTCCTGACTATTATATGTTGCTTTCTGTATAAGGTGTAAAGAAAGAAATACTGAAAAGAAAGAAAAGTAATAATATCAAAACCCCAAACTAAACTATGCATATGGGGTAGGTATAAGCAAACAGCGAAGAATGACGATAAATAAATTTCAGTTATGAAAACGGGTATAGAAATCTTCTCATTTACAAATTGATATCGAAAATCTGTTCGTTTGGCACCGACGACGATGCGGGGTAACTGATCAGTCGGATATACGTGAAAAGATAAACAAGGAAGCAAACAAACAGACAGCGTGGCATCTCAATCTTGACCGACGTTAAAATACGTTTAAAATACGTTCAAAGACACTTGATGATGAGTAAACGCGAGTTGTCAGCTAGTATTGGTTGCTCGATTGACGGATGACGTGAGTTTGAGGAGACGCCAAACGCACGGCACACATACGTCGGGACGCCAATGATTCACTCGCAGCAAACCCGCACTTTGAAAGATATAAGCTATTCGCATATATGTGGAGCCAGTTTAGTTACCAATCATGTTTTATTTTTAGCACAACGAACGAATGGGAGTGATTCCTATATTCTACAAATAAACTCATCGCGCGATATACACTTCATCCCTGCCCCCTTCTGTCATCCTCTTTCTTTACGGACAAGACTGCCCTCCCTCTTGTGCACTCGACTAGCTGTACAGTAAAAACCCCGTCATCTCTTCAGCCCCTTTCGCAAGGCATTGTACTTGACTTAGTTTTACATTTGGCAGACTAAAGTTTGTCGCGAGTGCGTCTGGTTTTGTTTAACGGGAGCTCAGCAGCAAAATGATCGCCCAAAAAAGGTGCAATCATTTTATACCTCTATACATTCACAATTATACATTATATACCTCACATAGCTGTATATCCGGAAGTTTAAATTTTCGCGAGTTTATTTCAATTTCAAATCGATTATTCCCACGTAAAAAGAGAATAAAAAAATAAATTAAATATTTCCAATATAAGGACAACGAGAATTTTTACTCCAGTAATAAGAGTCCTGCTTAAAGTGCAGAGAACTTCGTTCGCTATAATAGCAAACCGTTTTCTAGGGGTAGAGAAGAATTTTATTGCAACGGCTACATTTCTACATCGCATAAAAAAAAAATTCTGGTTGTCGCTATAATACAAACCCCTTTGTTTTGCGCCGCTAAAAAATCTTCTATTTCGTTTTTACTTTGGTTTAATAATAATAATAATTTACATGCAATACTGTCTCACCGTGTTATTTTAGCTGCGAAAATAACTTACACTGATAATTAATGACATACTGTAAATACGTTTGACAAGTAGAAGTTGCCGACTGACGCCCCCGCAATTACAGAAATTTAAAACTAAGATGACACGTATTACTCATGCTACGTAGTCGGTGTACAGTTTAAAATATTGTGAATGTTTTTTTTTTTTTTTTTTTTTTTTGAGAGTTGTAAAAAGCAATAATTAAGCGTCAAAAGCTGGGATTGGATGTATTTTATTAAATTTGATGTTATATAGAATAATAATGACTGAAAAAAACGGGAGAAATAGTTCGAAGTTTTAGACGGTATTTATTTGCTTTTTAGAATCGACTTCAACCAGTTGGCCAAACCGGCGAACTTGCAGAATAGCGCCGTTCTTCGCATGCTCGAAGAAGAGGAAGCTAGACAACGCAACGGAGGACAACCCAGTGAGTAAATTTACCATTAGAATTTTACCAAATTGTGAATCGTTTTATTTTCTTACAGAGTTTGGCTAATAGTGACAGATTTAACGAATTTGTACTTTTTGTTTTCAATTAATTACCACTGTCAGCTGTCAGGTAGTGGATTTCGATTATATGGTTACATTTCCCATTAACTTTTTATATACGAGAGATCAGTTTTTTTTCTTTGCTAATATTTGTGCAATTTTTCATGATGAAATATGACGTGGATTGAAAATAGAAGGAGGAGTGTTAACTTATTGGCGTGATTAAGAGCCGAGGCCAAACGGCCAATAAGCGTCACGTTCAAATAAATTAATTCAAGCTTATTTTGTTGTGATATATATTTATACATATTCACCTACTACAACCTATCGGCGCAATACCAGCCTCTATATACTAACTTCGAAAATAACTGGGTTAAAAATACAGGGTTTCTAATTACAAGGTGAAATAAAGAGGATCAATTATCTACGTCCCATGATTGTGTTTGACGCACAAACCTGTGCAGTTTATATTTGCATGATGCTGATAATTTAACGAATGACATACTGCAGTGTGTGTATTTTGTTTTGTCTTTCGCTTTTCTATACCTATAAATCGTTTGAATTTCGAATGCTTCGCTATTTTTCGCTGCTTTTTCGCTGCTTTGCTGAAATTGACCCAAAGACGTTGAGACGCCGTCGACGCTGACGACAGCAGAGGCTCGACGTCTGCTACGACCCCGTAGCCGCTATCGCGATTGCTGGCCCCCCTTTTGCCCCCGTGATGGCCGTTACTGTCGCCTACTTTTGCGCCCGGCACGAGGTAATACCAGCCAAATTTCACCCCCTCCTCTAGTATCATCATCCACTAAAACTAAGCGGTTTTCATATAATGTACAAAATTCATCGTTAAACGCGCACGCTCACATCGTCGCCCCACTACCAACGGTTGCATCACTACGAAAAAATCTCGAAATCGAGCTTTCATATGCTGGGTTTCTAGTATACACCAAAAAGTATAGTCAGTTTCGGCGACAATTATAATAGTCAGCCGTGGCAAACCGACGGAGACACCGGCTAGAGTATTAGAAGACATTTTGGAGAACACAAGTATGACGTGTGTCCTATGTTCATTTACTTACACTTTTTGTTCATTGCTTTTGAATAGTTGCTGATCCCATTCTATTACTGTATCATCATTATCTTTATATTAGTCATATTAGTCTGCATGAGGTTTTATGTGCTAATATAAAGTAACCAGTGATCATGTGTGCAATTATTGCGGAACTATTATCGCATGACTCCAAAAACATGCTGTCTTAATTGATCTTGACATGTGCGTCAAGGAAAGTTTTATCAACTATGTGATTTACCATTCGATACTTTGAGCACTCTATGTTATTATATGAGACATCGAAGCACGTTAATGACCGATCGGTGACACAGAATGACAATCTTTTTCGGGTGCCAAAATAAATATACCTAGAAAAAAAACGAAAAAAAAAACTGCAGTTTTTGCAAAGTTTTTGATAATTTCTGTACTGCAGTTTCGCTGGATGTATAACGATAAAATTGTTTGTCTAAACTTTTCGTTGTTATTTTCCATTTTTGAGAACTAAATATGGTTTTAGTTGTATACATAAAATTTTGACATAATTTAACAAAAATGAATATAAGAAAGAGATTTTTCACAATAAAGCGAATAAAGAACCGCGGTTTGTGTTGCCATTTTATAAACCATATTGGTCATCCTTGGTGGACTGTTAAGTATCAATCTGAGTTAGGAAAATCCTTAGTCAAAAGTGAAATTGGCTCATCATAGTGAGCAAGAGATATATACCTATGTTGATAACTGAAGTCATAAAGAAGCTCCATTTCCTCGTTGGCTATAAATCGAATAATAATTTGTCAATTTTTCTGTAATTCGATCGGCTCATATTTCGAATATTTATTTTAGTAAAGCTTACATAATTCGCGTGATTCATTTCCTACGCGAAAGAAGTCGGTCTTGAACCAATTAATCAGAAAAAGAAGCACCTGTTGAGAATATGGAAAATAAAAAGTTAGCCTCAGAGTACCTACTAACCGATATTATTGCTTGCTCTTGACTGCAAATCAATTCAAGCAATGGTATATTACCTCTAAGAGTATTCCACGGATCTATAAAGTGTTTGGCTTACTAATTTACGATTTACCAATCGCCCACTCGTTCGCATTAAATTCGCCGCTAGTAGCGTCAACACTGTGACGGAAAATACGAATAAAAATAATATCCATGATAATAAACTGCTCGATTTATTAATCTCACACTTTATAGGTAAACCTAAAAAATCCAACAAAAAATAAATAAATAAATAAAAAGTTTGTGAGATGAGTGATCGAGTAATCCTCGTGATCTCTAGAATATTAAACAACGATCGGAAAGCTTCAAGCTTGTACACCGTTACGTATAGATTTTAGGGTAATAAATCAATCTTTTGATACCGAAATTCAAATACAGAAAATTTCTAGCTCGTAAAACTTGTAGCTTACAATTTATTCAACAATATTCTACATACTTCGAAATCTGATCATTAAATATATACTGAGGTCTAACGGGAGCCACAAAGTTCAACGATATTTAATTTCTGTTTTTATTTTCGTTTTGATTATGAACGACAATCATATGAATCAATTATTTGGGATCCTGTTTTTAACTTTTCTCAATTTCTAGCTGCATGGAAAAAATGGATTTTTTCGGGAACAGAAAATCGATGGGGTATATTGTACCGAAGTGTGTACTTCTACAGGGTTAAACGATATAATCCAGAGAAAATTTTTAGATCGTGGAAAAAATAGAATCGAATGATCGTGTATCTTTCAACGAAGCACAGCCCCTCGAGATTATTTTCACAAGCACACGGGGATCGGTGTAAATTGTTAATTTCTGAAAATAGCTGAGAGTACAAGGCCGATTCTTTAATACTTCAAGCGACAATGTGGAAACATTAATTTTCAAATATAAACTTGGCCGCTACCATGACGATAATCTACTAGATAATCTTGTTCGCAAGCTTTGGCTAAGCTTTCAAAGATGAGAAATCCTGCACACCTGATGCAATTTGTAATTCTGTCAATTTGTATGACGTACGTAATTCGCTGCTTACTATAAACCAGGTTTTTCCAATTAACTGCACAGCTTCAAGGAAGTTTGTACAATCAATGCTGCAGTTCACATTAAAAATCATGAGAACGTCACATGCTTTAAAATTGTTTATCGCATCGAAAGTGTTAGAGATTCAAAAATTTCCTGTTAAAAATTTCGGAGTTTAATATATTTTTTTTTTTCTTTTGGGATAATAAATCTTATACCTATAATAGGTACACATATTTTCTATTTTATTTTTTTCACCTCTTTAGAGAAGCCTCATTCAGTTTCTGCACACTTGTTTGTCCATTAGATATGCTCCTTTTCTATTTTAAAAATATCGTCGCTAATTGAACAACGTTATTTTGTGCTACGTTAATGTAGCCTGTGGTATAATTTTTCGTCTTTCTCGATATAAATAAACCAGCTTGACTCACTAACGTTTGACGCACGAATGCAGAGTGGAGCCAAGTACAGAAGCCACGAGTCTTGACACTAATATATGTATACGTATATACGAATTTTCTCTGAAAAAAATAGTATCAACAGGCTTTTCAGAGAAAATAATATCAGGTCAACTTTTTTTTTGCTTCTCTTGAGTCACATCTGCATGATCAGCGCTTACGCTAATAGGTACTCTTGAATTTTCAAACTCAAATATTATGCCGCCTAATTAACAGTAAAAGACGCAGTCTTTTCCGTTATTCATTATCAATCAATCTTAATTCTCGGAATCATCGGTAAACTCAAATAACCGGAGTTCGTATTTCAGGTTTGAAGCGAGTAGCTTGGCCTCCACCGCCAGAAGATCAGCAATTCGTTTACGTCGAACAAGACCCAATTCAGTCAAAGGTAATGTTCATTAGTTATACTAATTGACGAATCGTAGTTTAATAAATTTATCAATTATTTATAAAGAAATACAGAAAACGATAAATAGAAAGTTATATTAGAAAGAGTAACGAGTCCCTCCGAATTCCGAGTATTTTCGTTATAGCAGTCAATATATTTCTAAATAATATATTGAGCTAGGGGGGATAAAAGATCCGCAAGATTTTCAGTCGCGGGCGAAAAGCAATGAAATTTGCAATCCGAAAAATAAATACAGTTTGTTTTTCTGTTTGTTTTTTGAAACTGCAGACACGAGGTGTGGGAGATTTCGCGTCATACGGAAGCAGCCCGGCTTCCGGTCCGTCTCCTCAACCTCCTAGTTCTCAGGTCCCCCAGGGATTAGTTACAGTCGCGAACTTACCGTCTTCTCCATCGCCCGCAAGCCCCGCGGGTACGCTTCGTCAACCCTTGAACTTCCAGTCACCAACACCTAAGGGCTGGGCACCCGTCACACCCCCGGCTACGTCACCCTTGCCAAATCGTAACCAGCAGCCACCAATTTGGCAGTCACAACCGGCTCAAGCACCGTGGCAACAACCTGTTACTCCTCAACAGGTTTGTCTGCGTTTTTACGGAGACACTTGACAGAAAAAGTGGCTGTTTTTTCAATCAGAAATGAAAAATCAATTTTTCTTATTTATTTCTTTGATATTTTATCAGTCCATGGTCCCACCTTCATCACATCGAACCATTTCCCTCCGCTCATTTTGAATATTGGGTCCTAAGAAAAGAAGCAAAAAAAAAAATTATATTCCCTGGTGTCGTGTCACTGCTGCAACATGTGGAGAACCGAAATTCTAATTGACATTGTTCTCTGTCTTCAGAAATTTTTAGTATACTTTTTTAGTATACTATACTAAAATTCCTTATGCGATCAATTTTACGCTTCATACTTTACACGAACGTTCATAGACGAATGGCACAATATCAACAGCTGGTTCTGCATGGATAAGGAACGGTGCTGGTGTAGAAGAATGATAGAGAGAATCTTCACTCGACAAATTCTTTATACTAAGAAAGAAATGTCAAGTTTCTTAGATTGCAAAAAAAAAAAATAATAATAATAGTTTCTGCTTCTTATGTGATATAGTATAAGCTCTCTATTCTTAATTTTATTGACTTTACACTTTTCGTACCGGTTTTTCGATATCCAAAAAGCGTGAACTGCTATATTGAAATGAAAATGTTGTTTATTGTGTAAAAATTGCGCGTAATTTTGATAAACAGCTCGTGAGAAATGACCTAAACAATTTATACGCCAAACGGCGTTCACCGGTTTAATAAAAACCAGAAATTGATTGTGCAGCATACTCACACAGTCACATACGTTTTATAAAACTGAAAAGTCACAAGCGCGCTCAATGGGATGGTAATCGGTGCAAATATTACGAAATACATTGAAATGAATGATTTTCTAAACTAATTTGTTCGAATAATTCAAAGATCCATTCTCTCTGTGCCAACATGTATCAATATTGGTATATAGACAGGTCATTTTATACTATATTTCAGGTAACTCCGGCACCTTACCAAGGCGTACAGGTCCTTCCTCGTCAATCACAACAGCCCCTGCAGAATCAATCGTCACCAGCACCAACCTCTGCGTTTGTGCCACCGCCATCTACCATCACCCTAAGACCTCAGCCACCAATTTCTCAGGTAAAATTATTGAAGTAATTAAAATATAGTAAAAATTTCCCTTAGGATTGATCCTTGATTTATACTCGAAATATCCCTGAAAAATATTAGCTTGTTCAACAAAAATATTAGAAAATGTCAAATTAATCTTGAGTTCTTAACGACGTAGATTGTCTGGAATTCCATATACTTTTGTCTATCAGTGTACGAGATGAATGGACATGAGTTCATCCCTGTTCGTTTTCTTGTCCTAAACTTCTTTTTCCACTACTCGTTAACTGCAATAAACAATATTCGGTATTATGTGAACATGTACAGAGACCAGCTCCGGTCTACCAAGCCCAACCAGCAGCAACAATGGCAACAATTCACGGAAACATGAGGGGTGATCAAAAGTGGCCACCAGAGTCCGTAAAGGCTCAGACAGAAGCGGAGAACAGAGCAAGAATCGAACTGGCAAAAGGACCAGCGGTGAGGCCACGTCTTGTGAAGAAAGATTACAGTGGTTTCTTCGCTCAACATGCCTTGAATAGCACCTACCCTGGGTACAGGGCGCCTCCTGGTACCCAATACTTTGCCCCTAGTTACCAGCATTAGCTATTCCCATAGTAATCGAATTTCCTGAGAAACCACCGCCTATCTCTCGTCCGATTCCTCATCCGACCCTTAAATCCCCTACTCGTTTATCTTGCTAATATATTCGAAGCTTTCGACGAAGATAATTCGTGAATAATTTAATATAAATATACCTACGTCTTAACCGTTGTAATAAGGATAGGTAAAAACGAGCGAACGATTTTTTGAATAATTTAAACCCTGCCCGAAGGATCTGAAAAATAGATTCATTAGATTTTGGGGTAATATTGAGTATCATTGCGATAGACAGTTTGCTGCAAGAACTAGGAGCTTGGTAAATGGCGATCGGCGTTTATCAATAAACAATTTATCGTTTACCTATATTGAACCTGTGATTATTGTCATTCATTTTTTAGACAGAGGAGTACAATTATTATTTAAAAACGTCATCCAATATATTGATAAAAACTTACGAGATTAATAAAATATCAGAATGGCTGACGGAGGGCATAGGGACGATTAGTTTTTGGGCCCCGAGGCCGTGCGGGGGCTAGGTGGGGCACTGGCCCTTGCTACTGCTTTTTTACGCCCGGAAAACCCTTTCTTATAATTGCGAATGCCTCGCGCTCCAAATTTCTTGATAAACAGAACAGAAAAATGAGAAAGAAAAACAGAAGCAAAAAAATAAAATATATGTTTATTTTGCATTGTTGTTATTTTTGTTATTATTAGAGTGGACATAAATATTTGGAGTGGCAAATTACGAGTCTGGACTGATCGTACCAACGCGCACTATCCCTTCGAAAGAATTTGATTTTTTTCTTCACCAAGTTGCGTTTCTTTAAGGTTTTTTTTCCTTTACCGTGTAATTTAATGAATAAAAAGCGTAATGACAATTCGTCAGATTGAAATTTACAGTTGTTAATTAACTTAAGCCTGTGCTATCTACTTCCTAATTGGCTCGCGATTCATCCATAAAAACTAACGCTTTACACATTCATAGAAGAAGAAAGTAGAATTTAAACCAGTAATCACTGCTTTAAATTAAACCACCTTCACCTGATATTGAAAAATGAGAATATCATAGTTAGAATGTTACCGCAAAAATTGAGATAATTTTATTGATTTTATTATTATTATTTAACACCACAAAGATTGCGTGAATATTGTATATTTGAAAAGTAAAGATATATTCTAGGTATAAACCGTGTAATATATCTGTTCACGTGCCAAGTCGCTTTATGGCAAAAATCAAAAAACAGATAAAGAAAAAAAAAAAAATGTTTTAAAAATGAATAATACAAAATGCATGCGCTTTTTTAATGTATCAAATTACGTAGTCAACAATGATCATTTTGAATGATGAGCGTATTTTATATAGCGTAATTAAACAACGAATAATATTGTATGTATATGAATTATTAAACTAATGAGAACTTTATAACGATGTAATATATTAACGTGAATGAATAAATAAATAAATAAATATATTGTTAAAATCTTGCGTATCCTTATTTATTTAATTTCCTAAGTGATCGGCAAGCTATTTCATTTGGTTTCCGTTTATTATTAATCACAATACATATGATAAATATATAACAGTGTATACAATTGTTCATGTTTATATTTGTTTATTATTCATTAATATCACCAACAATGTTGTCAAAAGTAAGGCTTGCTTTTACTATAGACTTAAATATAAAAACAAAAATGCATCCAGGTAGAACGGAGAAATGCTTTCATTTCTTATAATTAAAAATAATATAATATTAATATTAATAATAATAATGATATAAATAAATAATTATATGATCAGGTAGTGTACTCACCTATGATTTTTTCAATTTTTTAATTAACAACATTGCTTATCTGTCCAGAGTTACTGCCAGGACCATATAACAGGTTTACTCTAAATTTATTTCATTGAGTTAAATTATAAATAAGTATATCAATCCTTAAACTTACTCAAGCCACATCGATCATATACAGTATGTCGATATTAGATATATTGACAATAACATTCGTTCAAAAACTCGTTTTGATAATTATAATATTTTCGATTTATTATGGGTGAGATAAATGGTTCAAATATAAATATTCACAAATGCGGGTTCTAACGTATGTATGTATATTAATAAGTTTTCTAAACCAGATAGACTCAATAAGGTGAGTTATAAAAGCTCAACATGTTTATCAAATAGAAAATTGTTATAAAAAAAAAATAAATATATATTTACTAATATTAAGCAACAGCTAGTGAAACCATAAATCATAATAGTTTTCAGTTATTAGAAAAATATTTATTGTTATTCTATCTTAAAAATCGTAACGATACGAGTTGCTGTGTGTTAGTAAACCTTGTATATACATGAATAGTTATTATCACAAGATTCGTATCAATTTGTTGAGTTGTTAGATTATAGTTTCTTTCTTATATTATAATTATCGTTTAAACAGAATGAAATTACTGTATCAGAAACACATTAAATTAGAAAGATTTATTGAACACGATATTAACTGCGATATTTATCTTCATTTCATTGTGTCTATTAGGTATTAGTTATATATATTTATATCTCAAAGCCACCACCCCCTTAATTGACAGTAACTCGGACTTTTTAACTAAAAAATATCCATCTGCACGAAGAAACTAATTTCATAATTTGAAAAATTATAACGTAATGCATTGATCTCGAGCACAAGTAAACCTACCATCGAGTTCGACTTCAATAGCATGTTAGAGACTGAATCAGATATATACTTATAATTTATAAACTTGATCAATTGCTTATAAAATGGTTTTTTTTTTTCTTTTTGTTTCTTAGATTACAAACGTGTCACTTTGGCAAGATGATTAATATTTTCTATCTCAGACTTTCAGGTACTACAAAAGCAATTAAATAGTTTCAAAAAAATAAAAAGATAGATTCTTGTTGCAGATTAGAAAAAACGAGCTGGTATATTGAAAACTATTATCTCAAGCATTAATCAGAATTTTATGATAAATCAATTCATTCAAATTTACTAACGCAAGCCTCAAAAAAATCTTCGAGGTAATCGGCAATCAGTTATTGATATATATACCATTACTTGGTTTTCAGATGTACAAACCTATTTGGAATATGCAATTTTTATTCATTGCTATTTACTCAAATTTACCGAAATTTATTAATGCCGTGTACTACCTCGAAAGATATTTGGTTTTATTAGTCTAAACCTTCGTTTAAACCAATGAAAATCCTTGAGTTTGTTGGATAGCTTGGAGAAGTTTGTAGCGTAGTCTTTCTCGAGTCTGATACCGAGGTAAATCTAATAAATCGAAACATGTGTGAGCTACTGGTAAATATCGCTCATCTGACATCGGTTGGATTGTTATCTGAGAAGAAAATTATAGTTTAAATAAATGATATGAAAGTTACAAGTAAAGAGGAGATGACGGATCATGTTGGTTTTGAACTATGCTTACTTTGATAGCTTTCATGCCTTGAATTGGTATCCTATCACTGCCAGTAAGAAATAGTAAAAATTTCTTTTTCTCTTCTAAAGAAAGTTCGTGAAATACTTTCCAGAATATTTCAATCGTTGGATCATCTTTGGTGTAACCATTTTTGTATACTGCATTCTTTTCCAATTCATCCCAATCGTAATTCTCATTACCAACAACAACGGCCATTAATTCATGACTGTGAAATAATTCCAATACACGTCCTCCGCATACTTTGTGAAATCCTTTATGAAATGCCTGATAATGTGACTCCACTGATTTGTTAAGTATGTAATCGACATACAGGTCAACAAATTCTTTTCTGTGAAAGATATGAAAATAAATTCGTTGTATTGATCTAAAAAATGTATAAAAATTCAAATCGTTCAAATATAACTAGCGAGATACGTACTTGTTCTCCAATGTAACAGGAACTTTACTACCATTTGTTACTAGTTCATAAATCTTTTGTTCACCAAATATTTCTCGTGATACTTCAAAATTCAAACAGAATACCTCTTCTAAATCCGGCTCGTTGTAGTCTAGTACATCTTGTAAACTCCTAGAATTAGATAATATGTATTAATAAAATTGATATCAATACTTGAAATAACACTTTGAAATTTTATTCTCATGAAATCGATATTATTTATTAAAATTTCTAGATTATAGATTTTATTTATATTTTCATTCAACGAAATAATAATAAAGACATTAGTGCATACTTGGCTAAAACAGGGGACATGTCTTTAATATCAGCAAGTCCGACAGGTTCATGTAATAGTTTTTTGTACAGCACCAATGGAAAGGGTAGATCGATGATAATAAAATTATAAATAACCAGTCCACAGAGAAGACCGATCAAAAAGTACATAACTTCATCCTCCAGAGAGTCTTCGCTGAACCAAATAGTTCTAGTTTCCTCATATTGTTTGAACATACCGAATTTAGGGTCTAATATTTCTCTGAGCAAAAGCATAAAAAATTCTTTTTTAACACCACCAGCATCTTCAGCTTCTTCGTTATGAAATTTTACCTGAAAAGATAATCATTTACTTATATATGTATGTACTACTTTGATTCATTTACATGATCAATTGTTGAAACTTGAATTAAAACTCACCTTTAGAGGCTTTTTAAGATCACTTGAGTCATATTGGGATAACTCTCTCAATGCATCGGCAACTAAATTCTCCCGAGATACATTTAGAGTAACATAAGTACTGATATTGCCGGCAGGAAATCGTGCAAATAGTAATTGAGTAGCCAGAGCTTCATTCATTGCCGATTGCATCTAGTGGTATTAATCAAAATTTATGAATTATTCAACAATTTAAAAAAAAAAAAAAGTATAGAGAATTAGATATACATTTTCTTCTTCCACATATTCAACTATCCAGACCTAATCTAATACAATAACTACAATATAATTCTCAAATTAAATCGTTTTTACCTGTATTGCTTGATCTGTTTCCAACAACATTGTTTTAGCTTGAGCATCGAATAAAAATGGATAGTTGCAGAAAAATATTTTGTTATGCTAGAAATAAAGTAAAACATTTGTCAATAAAATTTGGAAAATTTTTGATTTCAATTGTCAATTTAATTGATTTCAATTACGTACTGCATAAGGATCTTTTTTAGTAAGCCATTTGACATAATCAGTTCTGATATCAATACATTCTGATAGTTCTGGTAAGTGAAAGGATGCATATGGAACTCGCAATCCTTCGGCTGTTGTGTGATTCAATTTGTTTAGTAATCTCAGAAGATCCAAGGCATACTGTAGTGTCGCATCCCATACTACGCTCTAAACAATAATAAATATCTTTGTAGAAGTGAAAAGCATATGTAAGAAAGGATATTTCATATTACAAAAAGGTTGTAAGATCATGTACACACCTTACTTTCCGCAACTTTTGGTTGTTGCAAAAAATGTAAGACAACAGATTTGTAATTCTGTATTAATCTTTCAAAATACTCTTTGGGTGCTCGGCTCCACCATAAACCGACGACTTTGAGTGCTTCAGGTTTGAGCTGTAAGACTGCTTTAGAAAATGGTTTATGTAAGCTGTTGAAAAGTCTAGATTCTTTAAAGCCATGATAAAGAGGTAGTGTCAAATAAACTCGCAATGATTCAACATCGGGAGGTGAAGGCATAAGTGTGGGTAATAGGCTTTCCGTAATGCAGGAAGAAATCTAAAAGAAGAAAAAGTTCGTATCATTTGAAAAAATAAATAAATAAAAAAGCAAATCATAATGAATAATAAAACGAATAAGACATGTATATCATTTACTAAGTAATTATACAATTCATAAAATATGATATGAAAATAATAATTCGAAAATATTTCGTGAAATTATAAAATGTAAAAAATCAGGATTAATCAATAATTAAATTAGATAATTGAAACTATTTGCTGCACACAGTGTGTCATTGACCTGAATATGGGTAGGCATTTTCTATTTATTATCTGTTGTCAACTCTCTTTCTTGTCTGCTGATTGAAAGTTTATTTATTACTCTTGTTACGCGGTATTAAGCTCACCAGTTCTTTGATAGTACTGTTGTCAAGATCTGCAATAGTTGTATACAATTTTGTTGCATTATCAAGATCCACGCCGTGATGTTTGCTTGAACAGCCATAGTGAGCATCGTCATCGAGTAAGAATGATGCATTTATACATGCCTGACTACTGAATACAGTCTCTAGATATCTGTACTCAACAATTAATCATTACTATTTCAATCAGATTTTCTAAACCATTCGTGAATAATTTTTGGATTTTCAACTTTCGAAAGAATTATAAAATTAAAGCAAAATATTCCAATAAAATTATAATTTTTTTTTTTTTTTCTTTCCATAAAACTCAAGAAAATAAGTTAAAGAGAAAATAGAGCAATACAACAAGCTGGATATCATCCTCCATATCTTACTGATCAATTCAATTCATTCTCCCAAAATTACCTGTTTCACTTTATCTTATTTTTATGTTCTTTTAGCGGTGCTCATAAGTACATGAACTCTCATCTTGGAAATAATAATTTAGAAATTTGTTGTGTGATTTAGGTACTAACTACTACCACAGTACTCACGTTAGAAGATCATGATCAACAGGTGCATCCTTCGGCACCCTTTGGCATGCTCCTAATTGTTCTTCGGTCACAGTAAGGATCTGCGAAGATGTCAGCAATATTCTGCAGTCATCAGGCTCAATGTTATCCTGTGAACATAAAGGATTACTGTATCAAAGAATATTGTCAAAGGAATGGAAAAATTCCAAAATCAAATGATACGTTGCACAGCAAGAAAGTTTGTTCAAATAACATTAATGAATGTACTGCCTTCGTTTCATTACAACACTTTGAATGAATCATTTTAGCTATTTATCAACAGATAAATAAATGTCATAATCAATTTCACTTTGAAAATTTTAAAGTTGACTAAAAATTCATTGGAAAAAAATAATTTGGGGAAGCGTTCCATAATTTAGTGGTGGCATTCAATTTTCAATCAGTAACTTACCTTTCTATGAGTTACGGTAGCAAAGCAATGATCCCCGCCACTAAAAACATGGCGAACAACACAATCTATGGAATGAGGAGTCATTGGGATTTCGGGTTTCACCATTGCAGCTCCATTGGGTGAAACCCATGGACCAAGTACCACTTGTGGTGTGGTAACGCTCCGAGAAACTCGAGATCCCAATTGTCCAGCTCCGCCAAGACCCCAAGCGTAAACTCTGCCTCGAGATGGAACCAGTGCAAGAGTATGCCGTCGCCCACAGGAAATCTGAAATAAATGATTACGAGTATTAAATGATACAGAATAACAAGAAGAAATTACATCGATATTAATGTTTTTATTGAAATCATAAGTGGAATCAGCACTAATGACGTCATTGACCTGGGTAACAGTACTGCCCATAAGTTCCATTACTTGACGAGGTAGAATATCATTATTGTTATTGCCATGACCAAGTTGCCCATACATGCCTGCACCACAGGTGAAAACTCCACCATCCTGTAACGTAATGTAGTACTATACTTTCTTGTAAATTCTAAACTGTTTAAGTGAATAGTTTATTGGAATGTTTTGTCTTTAGATTTTGCTTTAGCTATCTAAACTGTCGAAAGCTTGAGCACCAAGTGTTTCAGAAATGACTCGAAAATATTAAAAAACTTTTCTAAAATCTAGAAATGTGGTACATACAGAAAGGCCTATAAGTGATTGGTCTCTCAGCCTCGACTGTTCCTGTCCAAGTGATTCATAAATTGAGACATTGATACTTACCATTGTTAAGAATACAGAAAAGTCCTCACCGCAGGTCACATAGCGAACTTTAATGCTACGAAGGGTCCTCAATTGACATGGTAAAACTCGACCTTGTGTATCATTCAAGCCCAATTGACCAAAGGTATTCCTTCCCCAGCCAAATACGGCTCCTGTAAATTAACGGATATACCAAATATTCTACCAACATATTGTATTGTATTGATATGAAATACAGCAGTCTTAAGAAGAAGATAAATCACCAGATTTAGAGACTGCGATGCTGTGGTAACCACCACAAGCAATATACGACATAGGAACAGATGCTAGGCTTGAGACAAGCTTTGGTTTTAATTCTTTAACTGAATCACTGCTAAGACCAAGCTGTCCTTCGTCATTGCAGCCCCAGGCATATAATTCTCCATTATTAGTTAAAGCAAGAGTGTGCTTCAGCCCACAAGCTATCTGTACAACGATACTTGTACCCAAGGTTCTTACCATTCGAGGCGTGTGTTCATCTGTACTACTCAGATTCAATCCTGAGAAACAAAGCTCTGTTAGATTTGGAAATTCTTTTAAAGACTAAACGATTATGTAGACAAAATCTGATCAAGAAACAACCTTTTGTTCATTGAACTTTGATATTAATATCAGAAAATTTGTTGCATTGTTTTAAACAGTTTTGTATCAACAGCTACCTAACTGGCCATCCGTATTGGAACCCCAACTAAAAAGTTGACCCCACTCGTTAACAGCCATTGTATGACTCGCGCCACAGGCTGCTCTTTTAAAGACAAATGCATCCAGTCCTGGTATAAGTTCTGTTCAGAGAAATATATCTTTCAACAGAATTTCATTATTCTAAATGGCATTGATATGGTATATACAATTCAGTTTTTCATAGTATCCTATTTACTCTCTTCTTGGGGTACACTTATTCTCATATTTCATTTATTTGATATTATTGTTTTAAATTATCGCACAGCACTTACGCAACCTTTTCCTCGGCTTGTCATGACCAAGTTGTCCATGGTCATTATTCCCGCAAGAATAAATCTGACCATCTCTAGTTATAACAACTGTGTAATTTTCCCCACATGCGACTGTAAAACAAATGTTATAACGTCAAATTGAAATCACTTTGATTCTTTTCCCCATTTTGAAATGAAAAAATTCGCTTTTTGGAACAACTGCATAAATCTTTCAATGCCCCAGTGGTTTTAAATTGAATTTTAAACACAATGAAATTACACCATCAAAGTTCTCCTAAATTTAAATTACAAAAAATGAAATAAAATAAACACACTCACTGTGGTCAACTTGTGTAGACTTTTTAAAATCCAATTCTCGTGGTGATAGAATATTCTCATCTTCTATACCGCCTAGGCCAAGTTCTCCATGGACAGTACTACCCCAACAAAACATATTTTTATCTGGATGAAGTGGCGAAGTAGTAACTATAACATCAGCTTCACTCCCCATACGACGCTTCTTTGTCCAACTTGCCTGCAGCGTTAATCAAATGATTTTAAACAAATTCTATAAAAGTGAAACGAAATTATCTGAAAATTACGTAGTTATATTATTGTTATTATTATTAGAAACACTATGGTAAAGAATAGATATGTAATTCGTTTCTGATCTTTGAAGATTACCTTTCTACCATATTTCACATGATTTACAACGTTGGACTTTTGGAAAGCATATATTGAATTTAGTAGTAAATTACACGGATATACTAACCATGGGAAATTGTTAGATTAAATATCTTGCGAACTTGAAAATACATCGAATTTTTGTGGCAATGATATTGACTGTGATGAGCAGTGAAAGCCTGCTATTTTGTAATTGAAATAATAGCAGTGTATCATTTTATTGTATGGATATCTTTAAGGGACAATTATTTAGGTGAATAATTTTCAAGAATGTGGCAGGTTATTTAGAAATGATTGATTTCTTTATTTAAATTTTATGTGATATAATGTGATCCGAATTGAACTTGTTATAATTTATTATCAACTAGATATGTTACAGTGATTAAAATTTTGGTTAGGTTGTATTAATGTTGACGTAAGAATTTTTTCTTCTACCCATTTGTCAAAATAATGACATTACGCAAACCTTGTTTCAGCTTGTATGTATTTACCGAATCTCGATTTCGATTAACAATAAGTAGGTTAGGTAGCCCCAAGGGTATAGAGGTGTTGTTCTAGAATCTAGCAATTTCTAGTGTTCACTGGAATCACGTGGAATTGGAGAGAAAAATCGAATAAAAAATTGAATTAACTACTTGCGGAGGTGCAGAAGCTGTTTAATTTACCATTCGGCAAGGATCCATCGGTCTTTGGCATCTATATTTCAACTGATAATCAGTTTCTACTCACATTTCATCGTTAAAACGGAATATTTTTATCACAGGGCCAAAACATTATTCTCAAATATAAACTAACGTAAACTTCGCTGACTTTAGCACGCGCGCGCACACACAGCACGCACGCACGCACATACAATTCTGGCTGTAATTGTGCTTCGTTAAAAAAAATACTACGCATGTGGCATGACATGACACCGATGACACCTCCTCTTTCTAGCCAATAAAAATACCACGAAATTGCGAGAAATTATGTTGCTTTTACGATATTTAAATATCTGTCAATCATTTTCTTCAATTCTTTCACCATATTTAAATTTATACATAGGTAGATTCGCAAAGATTTATTTTATTCTCCAGTAGAATCCTTGTTTTATTTATCACATACATAAGTAACAATCTAGGCTATTTCTTTTATGTTGAGTTAATTTTCAAGGGAACAGACATGATATGCTGATTTTTATTACAAAATATTACGTATTATTAAAATATACGCACAATCACATTCTGTATAAATTACCAAATGCAGACAAACAAAGAAAACAAATAAATTATATAAAATGAGTCAATTCATTTCCGTTCAAGGTGGGTACATAAATATTATGAAATAAAATTTTTGAATTTCTAGTCAATTTAAAAATAATGAATCAAAAATATCCATGACCGTTGTATTTGTTTCAAGAATTCACCCGATATACCTTGGCGTATATTCTTTTCACACATGATGCATCATTTCAGTTGGACAATGTGGAAATCAAATAGGATCAGCTTTTTGGCCATTAGTATTAAACGAATATGGGATTCAAACGTCTGGTAATGGTCTACAATTATTAAAGACACAGAAAGACCATATTAAGAACACTAGAGAGCTTTCCGATGCATTTAATAGCTTTTTTCACGTCCCTGGAAACAGAGGTGACTTGTCTTTCAAAACTATAGCAGATCTGAATGCTGCTAAGGTTAAAGCAAGGGTAATAATATAATTCTTTTCCTTTCTTCCACTACTCTGTGTGGGACCTAAATCTCCTGATTTTCACTTTATCTGATCACAGTTACTATATGTTATAGCTTTTTTTACAGGCAGTTCTTATAGATATGGAAGATAGCGTCGTGTCTAGATTTAAACAAGGACCTCTGAGAGGACTCTTTGATCAAACATGTTGCGTTACTAATTATCCAGGATCTGGAAATAATTGGTAAATTGAAAATTTAAATAGATACAGATGTTAAAAGATTTGAATAAATATGAATTAAAATAGATTCATTTCGCACCAAATACCATTATTTCGTATTGTCTTTCAATTTATTGGAGTCCAAAATCTTTAATGAAAAAATGTACTAATTAGTTTTAGTTGATCGGTATAATCAGCTTAACGATATTATTACTTTCCTATAATCTACAAGATCTTTATTCCATCCAGATGTATGCACCTAATTACCTATCAGTCTGACTAATCTTAATGCTCTCAATCTTATTCGCCAAAGAAACTGTTCTTCAAATAATTCTAGGGCAGTTGGTCATCACACACATGGGACAGAATATCGAGATCGAATAGATGAAACACTCAGGCGAGTTTCAGAAAGATGTGATTCTCTCCATGGATTTTTAGTAACAAATTCAGTTGGCGGTGGTACTGGCTCTGGCTTAGGTACTGCTGTTCTGTCTTTCTTGAAGGATAGCTATCCTCATGTTGATAGGTGATTAGTATTTAATTACTTGATGGAATCGAACTAATTACCATTATATTTTCTGCTATACACAAAATTTATGCAAACAGTTCTGTTAGCTATACTGTTAATTTCTCTCAAGCAATGTTTGAGTTATTTCTACCAGAAAATTTAATTCATTTACAGATTTGTATCGTGTGTGTTTCCGGCAGGGACTGAAGATGTTGTAACAGCACCGTATAATGTATTACTGGCTACACGAGAGCTCATAGAACATGCAACTTGCGTTTTTCCAGCTGAAAATAAAGCCCTATTGGAAATCTGCAATGCCCAAATGTGCAAAAAAGAGAATAGTGATCAAGCTTTGTATAATGATAGCTGCCTACCCTTTCAAGACATGAATAGCATTATTGTTAACATGCTTTTACACTTGACGAGGTAGTTACTAGGATACAGTAGACATCTTAAGTCCTCATTTGATGTAACCGTAAAAATGAATTACCTAACTAACTTTTTAATAAGTTCTGCACATCTCTTAAATCAGAGATAATGTCTCATGCAATTGATCATATATGGCCAATTGATTAGAGTAGCTTCTAGTAAAGGAAATTTATGAAATTACCTGTTTGGTAGTATTTAAAAAAAATATTTTTCAGCTTTCAGAGACAATATTAAACATAATTTTGTAATTATTCATTTGCATTCCAGTGGCTCAAGATTTCCAGGAAGTTTGAATATAGATATGAACGAGTTAGCAACGAACCTTGTAGCTTATCCTAAATTACATTACATATTTAGCAGTGTTAGTCCTGTCGCATTGACTGCCTCAACAATGTCTACTATTCCAGGTGCCAAGTATGTTGTTCTTAATAATTACATGGCTTATCATAGATTTTACAAAACTGTTCAATCAGATTTATCACAGTAATTTATACTACTTCAGAATGCAAGATGAGCTCTTTGCAGACGCATGGTCTAGAAACAATCAATTATTAAAAGTAGATCCCTTGAGCCCAGGGTCTGTGATTTTGGGAGCAGCTCACATCGCCCGAGGCACTACTTCGTTGACTGATATGAGGAGGAACATTAGAAAGTAAGATATCAGTAAATTTGATTAATGTTTTAATGTTATAAGATTAATTATAAAGAACATTAAGGTTCAATTGCAAAGATACAACAATTTTTCTCACATGTTTTATCCATAGATTTCAGAATAAAGCAAAGTTCACAGTATGGAGTAAAGAAGCTATGAAAACTGGGTTGTGCTCTATACCGCCTTTTGGACACCCTGCATCTCTGTTGTGTCTATTAAACTCAACGGCTATGTCTACCATGCTTGAAGCTACAGTGCAACAATTTGATAAACTTTACAGGAGAAAGGTGAATGACAAGAGTTATTTGTACCTTGAACTATCATCACAACTTTAATAGAAGGTCTAAATTGAAATTTGAACACATTTCGTCGTTCAATACTCAAATTTCAAAATTGTTTCAATCATAATTCCTGAAATTTGTCAGCAATTCTTTTACACGTTAAAATAATAACTTTTATTTTCAGTTAAAGGCGGTTTTTCCAATTCAGTGTTAATTAGCCACATCAAATATGTATATTTTGTTTCAGGCTCACGCTCACCATTATTTAGAGGTGAATGGTTTTGAGGAAGAACATTTTCACGAAAGCCGAGAAACTACTTTAAATCTGGCTAAACAGTACAAAGAACTCCAAATTAAGCAACTAATAAAAGTTCCACGATTGCACTTGATGTAAATAGATGTAATAAAAAGTTTTATACGTTCAGTTTTGCTTTTAATTTTGAAGAACCTTATCTAGGCGAATATAAGCATTTTATTACCGTTAATATTTTGTGCTTATATATAGATTAATAATATATAAGTAACATCAATTCTATACAAACATAAAAAAAGAAAGAAAAAATTAATTTGCTTTGTTAAGTGATCAGATAATCTAGGCAAAGATATTGCATACTTTTAAAGATACAGACATGAACGTTAAAGATTTGTATTTTATATTGTTCGCAAAAATTTTTGTGGGGCTTTTTTTCCAAATCTTTGCAGCCTAAACCCAAGATGGGCCAACGTGCGGTGCCTTCCCCTGTAAGAATGATTAGCTTATGTATGTGTTATCGGGAATTTCAACATAAAGCATAAACTTAGCTAGCTGGAATCTGAGGTAGGCCAAATTCATCCACAAGAACTCCATCCTGAAAATAAAAACCGATATAAAATTGAAAAAAGAAAAAATGCACAAAATTACATATCATTCAAAACTATGTATTGTGATGAATAAATCAAATTGAACTGATAAAAAGCTTCAGCATACTTTGTTTCTGACAGAGTCGGTCCCAGGTTCTTTGATAGGGGCATTTGGTGCTTTGATAGCATCATCTAGGTACGAGGTATCGTCATCTAAGGCTATTTCATCGCCAAGGGCATCCAATTCTGCTGCTAATTCGTCGTCATCTATTTCTGGCATTCCATAACTACGACCCATTGCTTCGTGGACCTCATCTGCCTGGTCGAGCATATCAGCCAAGTCGTCTTGCATGTCCTACAAATTCAGAACAACATTTTTTAAGTTTTTTATTGCCTTTGCTGTCAGCTTGACATTTTGTTAAAAGTTTTCGACCCAAATTAAACGATATTAACTAACTTCCAAAAACTTGAAAAAAAATTCGAATCAATAATTTACTTATTCATTTTCAAATATGAGACTCGATTTGTTGAGCCTTTTTACTTTTGTAATAGAACAAATTTTTTACCTCACAATTTATAATTAATAATTTAATTAAGAAACATGTGTAATATACCTCAATTTCATCGATGTTAATGTGCTTAAACTCTTTCTGCATTTGTTTAACTCCCTGTTTCATAGCTACAACAGTTGATTGAGTGTCCTTGAGAGTTTGAGTTGCATATTGAGCCTGTTCCATGTTAAAAGCCTGCTGCCTTAAATTGTCTACTTGAGACTCATACATTTTACGTTGTTTAAGAACTCTGAGAGCCTTTGCCTTGACCGCATTCTTAGCCGGCCCTTCCCTCATCTTTGCCATTTGATCCTTATACTTTTTTAACTCAGCATCTAAACGAGCTATTTTTTTCTCAGAAGAATCAGCTCTACTGTCAACCTGTTTTAATAAAGATCATATTCATTGATTGAATATGAATGAACTTCACCACAACAGTTCAAAGTGTTAGAGTGAAATTTATACACATGTAAATTCTATGTGTAGCGAAGTAAATAAGTAAATAAATAAATTAGGATTAGGATAGTTAATACAAATTGTGAGAATTGATCGTTTTTATTATTATACAGCAATTTTGTTGTGGACCTTCCATTCTCTGCAGGTTCGTAAGAATCATCAATAATCATCAGGAATCGTCAATATTAATACTGACGATGATTCATTACAAGGTCGAGTGTAACCTAAGCGATCGTATTTTTATATTCAAGAATTTTATTGCCTTACCCCAGCAATGCAGTCAGTTATACTTGGTGGAGGTTCCTTGGGCTTAGCACGTCCGAATAATCTATTCATTTTTGTATTAAAATTAACTGATAGATGAGAAAAGTATAAAAAATGTATAAGCTGTAGTATATAACGCCCTTCTGCTAGAAACGTCAAAAGCTTTTCACAATTACAGCTTCACCCATTGGTCATGAGAAACATAGATCCAAATATTTTTATCGAACTTATCAAGCGAGTATTCGCATATTTTGATGCATATTAACTCCCGTTAGATAGAGCTACGTGGTTTCGAATCGACAACCGTAATCTGACGTAATTTTTGACGTCACTTATTTACGAAGCGGAATTTTTGAAACAATATGTTTTTAACTCCATAATAATGTGGAGTTATTTTCGCTCTTTGCGCTGATAACAAGAATCTCATTTAATGTCGATAACTTTTGACCTCAGACCCCCGGCGGACAGTAAGATAAATCCTTTGACGCACATGATTAAATAATAAAAATAACAGTTCACGAGATTATAAATGGACGCTATTGCTCAGGGTCATTCATACACTTGTTGAGTTCCCGGCGTTCGGTATACGTACGCTCTTCAAAACCGCTTCCTAATTATTTCAAAAATTCACCAATTAACTGCTGTTCCAAATATAGTATCAAATATGTCGAATGGAAAGCTTGGTAAGAAATATTATATTACTCTATTTATATTTTCCAATTCATATCGTAAAACTTCTTACATTATCTAACTCTTTATTTATTTTTTTTTACTTTAACACGTTGATTCGACTCTACGACGCCACGTGTATGTCGGCTGTATTTCTTACAGCTTGTAACCCGAAACTTACAACATCTACATCGTTTTAATTTAGACTGATTAATTATGATGATTATTTCCTAAAATCTCTATAAATTAGTCTACATAGTTATCACCTAACTAATTGCTAAAATGAGGTTAAATATTAAATATTACAGCTCTGTTAAGCGTCTCTGATAAGACAGACCTGTTGCCTTTTGCTAAAAGACTG
Organism: Macrophya annulata; assembly: GCA_963924015.1. Lineage (NCBI taxonomy): Eukaryota > Metazoa > Arthropoda > Insecta > Hymenoptera > Tenthredinidae > Macrophya > Macrophya annulata. Next base: position 14,968,037 of record OZ001259.1, read on the forward strand.
CACGACCTGGGTTTTGTATTAGTCGCGTCCGGAGGGACTGCTAAATCCATAAGAGACACAGGCCTCCCAGTTAAAGATGTTTCTGATATAACAGGAGCTCCAGAAATGCTTGGAGGACGTGTTAAAACTCTCCATCCTGCTGTGCATGCAGGTCTAATTTCACATTTTAATTACCATTAATTATCAAAATGAATAACTTATTGTTACTTTAAACGATAGTAACTGAATTTGGATAGTAGAAAGATCATGACTATTAATATAACGTCTACAGAATCTATTGAGTTTCATATATGTTCCTTTACCGAAAATCAATCAAAAGGAGATAAACTTTTCTCCCTAAAATTTTCAATAGGATTGAGAATGTTGGGCAGAATTTGTGAAATTTTTAGTTCAACCTATAGGATTTCTACTTGAAAGTTTATCTAGGAATGAATGCAATAGTAATGGAATAGAGTAGTAAAATTTCATGAGGTTTTTTATCGATTTTGCTGGAAAATTTTAAATTGAGATCATCAATCTGCCTCTAACGCTGATTATTTATTGATAAACGATTTTGGTTCACCCAGATTTTTTAAATATTTTCTTTTTGTACTAGTTTGAGAATCGGGTAAAAGATGCTTCAAAAATTTTAACGATTATTATCAATATGCAGGTATTTTGGCTCGGCTTAGTGATTCTGATCAAAAAGATTTGAGAAAACAGAATTACGAGATGATAAGTATTGTGGCGTGCAATCTTTATCCATTTGTAAAGACTGTAACTAAACCTGATGTTACTGTTGCTGATGCAGTTGAAAACATTGATATTGGTGGCGTAACTCTGCTTAGAGCAGCTGCTAAAAATCATTCGAGAGTCACTGTTATCTGTGACCCAATTGATTATAATAAGGTTATCGAAGAATTGGAAAGCTCTTCTGACAAGGGAACGTCTTTAAATACTAGGTATAAAGACTTTCATGTTTACGTTTTATCAATAATTCATATTATCACTGTATTAAAATCTTACATCAGACACAGAGCTTTTAAAGGCCTTCAAAGAAATTATCTAAATCTTGACGAATTGTCTTGAATTTTATGAAAATCTTCACATAACTTAAGCATATGAATTTATTTTCCACTTTTCTCCAATTCATTTCGCAAATAAAGAGGAAATACCACAAAGAGTATAAACCTTTGAGAGAATTATGTTCTAATTTCTGTTATTTCAGACAAGCTCTTGCTCTAAAAGCCTTCACACATACTTCAGACTATGATAATGCAATCTCAGATTACTTCCGCAAGGAATACAGCGCAGGAAAATCTCAACTAACTCTCCGTTATGGCATGAATCCACATCAAAAACCAGCTCAACTTTTTACCACTCTAGAAAAGCTTCCTTTAACCGTTGTCAATGGTTCTCCTGGATTCATTAATCTTTGCGATGCCTTGAACGGCTACCAGTTAGTAAAGGAACTTAAAGCTGCTTTAAATTTGCCTGCAGCAACTTCGTTCAAACATGTTAGTCCAGCAGGTGCAGCAGTTGGCGTTCCGCTGGATTCTGATCAAGCAAAATTATGCCAAGTTGAAGATTTGCTGGATCAATTGACTCCGTTAGCTTCTGCTTATGCTCGAGCCAGAGGAGCTGATAGAATGTCTAGTTTTGGAGATTTTGTAGCTTTGTCTGATCCTTGTGATGCCATTACAGCCAGGATTATTTCTAGGTAAAAATTGGCTGATATTTTCTTCTAAGGTGTAGCAGTTTCCACTCTATTTCTGATTCTTATAATTCATTTACAATTTTTGTTTTGTAGGGAAGTATCAGATGGCATTATAGCGCCTGGCTATACACCAGAGGCCCTTCAGTTATTAAAGAAGAAGAAGAATGGGGGCTACTGCGTTCTGGAGATTGATCCAGCTTATGAACCAGATTCAATCGAACGTAAAGTCCTTTATGGTCTGACTATGGAACAGAAACGAAACGACGCAGTAATTGATCAAAATCTGTTCACAAATATTGTAACTAAGCGAAAGGATCTGCCGATAGAGGCAATCAGGGACTTGATCGTAGCAACAATTGCTTTGAAGTATACTCAGAGTAATTCTGTTTGTTATGCAAAGGATGGACAGATTATTGGAATCGGTGCTGGACAGCAATCCAGAATTCATTGCACTAGGCTCGCTGGCGACAAGGCTGATAACTGGTGGGACTTTTAGTCAGAAATAAATTTTAACGAATTTTTAACTACTTGATATAATTTTCTAACAAAACATGAGACCTGAGAAATTCTTTATTTGAATATAAATGACTAATTTTTTTGACATTCATATTAATCATTTTTAAGGTGGCTTCGCCAACACCCTAGAGTAACAGGAATGCAATTCAAGAAAGGAGTAAAGAGGGCAGAGATCTCAAACGCGATTGATAATTACGTGAATGGATCTATCGGCAAAGATATGGACAGAGAAAGTTGGGCAGCTGTATACCAAGTCGTTCCTGAACAATTAACTGAACAAGAAAAATCAGATTGGGCGAAAAAATTGGATGCAGTTGCTCTTGGTAGTGATGCATTCTTCCCCTTCAGAGATAATGTTGATCGCGCTAGACTGGTTAGTAAAAAAAAAAAAGAAAATTCAAACATTGATATTTTTTTGTGAAAATCAGATAGCAAAACCACGATTTGGAATTCATTTTCTTTTCTACTATTCTGTTTATATAATATATTAATTAAATGAGGTGAATTTGGATGACTTAAATCTGAATATATTCTAATATTGTTTAATTGCAGAGTGGTGTTCGTTATATTGCAAGTCCAGCTGGTTCTACAAACGATGATGTTGTTATCAAGGCTTGCGACGAGCACGGTATTACTATGTCGCACACGAACCTTCGGCTATTTCATCATTAAGTGGTTGAGTCAGATTGCATTCAGTAATTTAAAGACTTTATGAAATCATTTAATCCTGTATGTCTGCGCGCATCGATCTAGTTGTTATACTTGCGGAGATTATTGTTACTTCTAGATCTATTTATACATCATTTATTATTACCTATTACTATTGTTATTACTAATTCTGTAGTTTAATGTTACAAAATTCTTGTTATCTCCAATATAATCATGCAGAAGTTATTAATAAAACTGTTTTTCTACTTTTCAATGAGGCTTCAATAATCCATTCAAATCGAAACCTAATTTCTAACTAATTCTATTGCATTTATAGATACTCTGATACCTCGTCAGTTATTAGCGAGTTAAGAAACAGTGAATTCTTATTAAAGTAATTGAAGATTTCGTGTTGAAGTAAATTGAAATACGAATGAAGAACTAGTGATCTTCATGAGCTAAATGAATTCTTTCTAATTCGTTTGAATTTATTTGTAATTCTATGAATAGTCTTGAATAAGCATAACTTTTAACCAATGTTCAGAATAAGCAATTTTAAATTTGTTATTACATTATAAATTTGTTATAATTATATTGTGTCTCAAACAAAAAATGAAAATGAAATAATCAAATCTTTGTATCGCAAGTATTGAACATTAATATATCGAATAGAGATAGCTTCTTTATCGATCCAGCATGAGGTTAATTGGTAAGTAGAGTTCATTTTGAGAGAGAGAGAGAGAGAGTTCATTTTGCTTTTAGAATCCGACGCGACGGATTGACAGTAATCACGTGAATGTTTATCTACGATATGTTTAAGTTAGGTCTATACATCTATGGTTAGGTCTTATCTGCGCACGTGAACGGCGGCAGATCGGGAGTTTATTCCGTGGTTTATTCGCTCTATTAATAAGAAAATAAGAAACCATAATAATATACTTAATACATACGTATACGTAGATGCAGTTTTCACGTCATATTTTACGTATCATTACGTTGACTAAACCTACAACGCTTTAGCCAAGAGTTTCATTAAACCCGTCTCGCGATGACTTTAAGAGCAATTAAATGGGAAAACGGTAAGCTAGAAATCCTTGATCAAATTCTACTGCCGGTTATCTCTAAGTATGTAACTGTCAAGGGTGTCGAGGATGGCTGGAAGGTTATCAACAAAATGCAGGTATTAATTTTCATACTTTTAACCACAACCATTACCTCATTTATTCGTCATAATTAAAACAATTTAAATATAAATTACATAACTTAGGTTACACGTAGTAGGGTAATATCATGGTGTTTGCGTTCTGCAACAACTCAATCACGAACGTCTAAATTTAATCACACATTTTCACGACGCATTTCAATTCCTCGGATCCATTCAATACTGATATTTACACAGTTTAATAATATTCGAAAATTTTTTTGCTCTTTAAAGTTAGAAAAATTAACTCCAATATGCCTTTAAAGAAGAATATTCTACGCGACAAATTATTTTCGCATACAATTTAGCGAATTATCTTCAAACTCTATACTGTTACATCAGAGCTTCATTTTACTCCATGAATGTTTTACCTTAAATATTTCCCAGGTCCGCGGGGCTCCTGCAATCGCAATTGTTGGATGCCTCAGTTTGGCGGTAGAAATACAGAACGAGGAATTTACAGATAAGAAAAGTCTGCGTCAAGAAATTGAAGGCAAACTTAATTATTTAGTATCTGCAAGACCAACTGCAGTTAATATGAAAATAGCCGCAGAGGATCTCATCACACTTTCTAATCAATTGAGCAAAGATGAATCTGTTTCTGCAGCTGAAATGAAAGAGAAGTATGAAATTGTGTATATTAATTTGATAAAATTAAATCGATTAGATATTAATTGGTTAATTAATAATAACTCAATCATCAAATCCCGGTTATAATTTGACTTGATAAATTGATGGAATAAACCGTAGAGATAATCAGTTTATTATCTGTCATCTCTAATTGCTCAAGCATTTATTTATCATTTTAATGTGTAATTGTAGATAAGACTATCAAAATGTAGTTATGATTCTTTTTACTTGTGCATATTGCGAATGATTTGACCCAGACAAACTTTGCGTAATATATCATATTTTTTTTAATTATTATGTTATGTGAGGGAATCTTGGATAGAATTAAACCGTAAATCAATATTTTTGTAATCAGATACGATTAATATTTCAATATTTTCGAAATACTTGATGCTGAAAAAAAACTTGAATTCTCAGAAAAAAAAATAATCTTTAATGATTATAATTCTCACAAATATTTGTGAAAATATTTCATACTTAATCTTTAGTTGTTATGAAAAAAAGAAATTGAAAAATTGTAGAATTTCTAAACATGCAAGAAATTAATATCACTATATTTTCATAAATCTCAATCAGCATAAAATGAAAATCATCTGATATTCTGTTATATACATAATTTTTAGCTAGATACCTGATATGTATGATGCAGGTACTTAATTTGTGTATTTACATATGTGGTAGTATTAACAGTTTATTATTGCCGGCTCGCTTACTTGTCTGGTACTATGTACACGGTGGATTAATTATTATGTTTCATGTAGTTGTGTGCATTTGATAAAATTAAGCAAATGTATAAAACAAACGAATGTTTTATAGGTTTCTAGAAGCCATAGATGCTATGTTAGAAAAGGATATAGCGGATAACAAAGCAATTGGACGTCACGGAGCACAAGCGATTTTGAACAATGGTGCAGGAGATGGCTTGGTGAGGGTTCTTACTCATTGTAATACCGGCAGTCTTGCTACAGCTGGATATGGTACAGCATTAGGTGTTATTAGGACATTGCACGGAGATAAGAAACTGGGTGAGACTTTTATCACAGAAATTCTTAATTACAAAAATGTACTTATTATTAATTCTTGTTGTTTATTGACTGTAATCAATGCTACTGGCTCAGTCATACCTTAATTTTGTTACTTCTAATTATTACTTTTATTGCATTATTATTCTAAACACGAATTGTTTAAAGCATAAAACTTTCTGTTTATTCATTTACTAGTTTTCAAGGTTGTTTCTCTCCTGCTTATTAACTACGATTTAAACATATCAAATATGTACACGTTTAATATCAAATATCAAAGAGTTTCACATTCAGAATTTTACTTTTATATATCCTATTTGTATTCAGATTCAGAAAATTCACTAATACTGTTTAAAAAGGCTAATTCCTAGAGTTTAAAAACTGGATAAACTTTTACATATAACTGCCGGCTATACTGAAGTATAAAAGTAGCAGATGAACCCAAATTTTCAAATTATTTGCTGAGAATCTTCTGACTTGTTAATTATTTCTTCATTTCAGAGCAAGTTTACTGCACCGAAACAAGACCGTATAATCAAGGGGCGAGATTAACTGCATATGAATTAGTCCACGAGAAAATGCCAGCTATATTAATATGCGATGACATGGTAGCAGCCTTAATGAAATCTAGAACCATATCCGCTGTTATTGTTGGTGCTGATAGAGTCGCTGCCAATGGAGATACCGCAAATAAAATAGGAACTTATCAAGTGAGCTCTAAAAAGGATTCACATATCTGACTCCCAATAATCCGGAGAGTCAGCAAAATTAAATAAAGAAAAGAAGCTGCTTTCAAATGTTTTCACTATCTGCATAAACGATATGTTTCTTACGACAATAATGTATAAATAATAATGTTGCATTCAATGTTTTTTAGATCGCAGTTGTTGCCAAACACCACGGTGTACCATTCTATGTTGCTGCTCCTTTGACTTCGATTGATTTCACAATACCCAGCGGTGATAGAATCGTTATTGAGGAAAGACCGGAGAGAGAAATGACGCATATAAATGATCAACGAGTAGCTGCGGCTGGTATTCAGTGCTGGAATCCAGCATTTGATGTCACACCAGCGACACTTATTACAGGCATAATTACAGAGAAAGGTGTATATGTGCCTGACGAATTGAACAAGCTTATTAACGATTCGGAAAATTTGAAGGACTAACAGGCCTAAGATAATAAACGAACTTGCTGACTCGCTTTTGGACAATTGATAATATTTGATTTAGCATAAAATCGTAATTTGTATTCAATGTCATATGCCTGTGCTTAATGCTTGATGCATCACAATATTGTGAAAACATTGAAATAGTGAGAAAAGAAAAAACAACCAATGTGCAGGATTAATATGTATCTGGGTTCAATGTTTTCTGGCAAAGATATACCGAGGCTTTAATTTCACAATTTAGCTTGAAATATTTAACGGTATTTCAGCTAGAAAATACTTGCCAAAGTAAATAGTTAGATAAATTGCAAATGAATCGAATGGATAATCGATAAAATAAACGGTGCATAATACTTGATAAAAATTAATGCCAAATTCTATATTATACAATACAATGCACAATATTAAATATCAGAGCTTTGATACTAGCCAATAATTGTGTGCTCGATTAATATTAGCACAAAACGAAAAAAAAAAAAACTAAATGAAAAGAAACAACTGTCTAATTGGACTGTTACGTACGAATCTACTCCTCGTTTGCCTTATATATTAAATATTAGGCACATGTTTTTTTCTATTTCAAGTAATCTAATATTTTTATACTTTATTCATATCATTCTGATCCAGATGCGGTCGGATTATTGTTCAGATATCTGTGTTATAAAGAAAATAAATTAAAGAAAAAATAAAATAAAATGAAATAAAAAGAAATTCATATCAGAATTGGAGCTCTGAAATCTGATCGCGTAATTAAAAGAGATTTATTATTCATCTTTGTAAGTTTATTTTATAAACAAAAATTTTGCTGCTCTCAACAATATCGTTAGTTAGATAAATTATAGTTGCAATTAATTGAGAGAATGAATTTGAAAAATATTAAAATCAATGAATTTATCATAAATTACGAAAATTTTTGTCATAAATTTATTTATGACTATTGCATTAGCTCAACTTCAGTCAATTACTTAGCTATTATGATTTAAACTGTTTTTATACATTTTAGGTACTAGATAGGTATATACATATACATATACAATAAAGTAATAAATGAATTGACATTGCTTGACGCCTTTTCAAAACTACTGTGATCTTTGCCAAAGTAGTTGTATCTATATTAACGGCAGCTGTACGGGAAGGAGAGATAATGTTATGTCGATAAAATTGAACGTTAAAACTTCTTGGATCTATACAGTAAATACTAAAGAAATATAAAGTGTGATTTTTTTTTTATTTTTGTTATCTCAGGTCTCTCGGCTCAGGAAAATAGATAAATAGCTGATATAAAAGTCACGCCCGTATAAATATGTCGCATTATAAATTACTCAATATTTATTATTTCCATTAGTTATTGTAATTTACAATAGAATTCAATAGGATTTATATAACAGGCATTTTTAACACATGTGCCTTTTGGAATGAATAATAATTGATCTTGCCGCAACGAGGATTTCATGATTATACACGGCGAAATTCTGATCTGAGATTGGACTGTTTGATATACGAATACGTATAGGTATACATATTATACATATTTGCGAATGCTTAATTTACTATAACTCATGCGGTATACAACTACACAATAAAACATATTGGTATTAGATTGTTTGTTCGATTGTATACATGTATGTATGTAACTGTCCTCTGCATACACCTTTACATATATACGATATTTAAATAATTTATTGGATAAAAATATGAAGCGCTTCTTATATACATATTATATATATTACACTTTGTTCAATGTCATATTTTTCTAATTGTATTATAATAGATTGATCGTTTTAATGCGCGCTACGATTAATCTATACCATTATATACATATAGAGCTAAAATACACATTCACGTAATAAAAACAAACCATCATCATTTTTCATTTCATCTTTTCTCCTTAATTCCTATAACTCTTTCCCTAAATTGAAATAAATAGTTTCGATCCTTGATGATCTCTTCGTATAAATATACAAATTTTGAAATTCGAGTTTAAGGATGTTTCGGAAGTACATATAACTGACGTCGAAACAATAAGACAGATGATAAGCTAATTCATTAATTTTAGATAATGATTATGTTAGAAATAATTGGTCAATATTACGGAAAAGATATTCCCACAACCTTGTAGAGAAAATATAAGAACTTGAAATCGAGTGACAAAATCTCGGAAATAATAACAAGCATAAAAAAAATGGTACGAACAGTTAGTACAAGTACATATTACAAATAATGAAAATTCTTTATTTCTGATCCGATTTCAAAATTTCATGGTTTAGTTTACTCAGTGATGATATTTCTTCGAACCTACTGAAAAAAGTTTTGAAAAAAACAGTTTTATTCATGTCAAAAATGTAGTCGTTTACGATCTCTAATAGCCCAGTGCATTATAAAATTCATACGGATAACATTATTTTATTTTTGACTTATATAACTGGTTTTTTGTCGAAACCTTTTTCAGTAGGTTCGAAGAGATCTCATTACTGAGTAACGCAGACTATGAAATGTAGAAATCGGATCAAAAATAAAAAAATTTTCATTATTTGTAACATGTGCATACATATTGTAAACTATTTTTATCATTTTTTCTATGCTTGTTAGTATTTCTGAGATTCTCCCACTTGATTATAAGGTCTTATATTATCTGAAGTTTTCGGAATATCCTTTCCTGAATATTGATTTATTATTCTTCACATAATCATCATCCAAGATTAATGAATTAGGTTTTCGTCTGTCTTATTGTTTCGAGGCCGATTGTATCTTTCAACATCCTTAAGAATAAGTCCCAGAAGATAACTATGTCCAAATATTTGTATCAAAACCCCTGACCAATTAATTGTCTATTATCCCTCTTCTATTTCGTGGGAAATTTAGAATTGATGTAACACATTAAGAATTCTTTTTTTTCTTTCCTTTTATTATATTGTGGCGGTTTTATTACACTTGCAAAAGAAAAATCTCTCTGCATTGTATGACCAGCGAATAGGATCTTGCGATTTGACAATAAGTAGAAAAGGAAAGTATACGTGAGAGGGAAAAAGAAGCTGAAGAGTTTGGTCCCCGGGTCGCGGGTAAAGTGGTAACGAACGCGTGTTCTGCTGCCGTAACTTAAGGGAAAATCTGAAATCTATTTTCGCTGTGAACCACGGGTTGGAGGGCCCGTAGCAGCAGTTTGCTTTAGTTTAGCCAGTCGCGTCGTTCGGTAAAGAGTCGCGTCCCGGAATTCGAGGTCTTGCCTCGAGTTTATTTTACATTAATTCCGCCTCTGCTTCATCAATTTAATAAAATAATATAATAATAAATATCGGTCGTTTTATTATTTCGTAAACAGGTGTTTCGTAACTGTTAATTATTTTATTTTTCTCATTTATCTAAAACCGCTTGAAGCTTCTTCATCGCGTTTTCCAATTCGCGCGGTGTTTGTCCCCTGGGTTTATTTTAGTTTCTTCATTTCCTTCTTTATTATTTTTCTAATTCTCATTTCCTTATAATCCGGTGTTTAATTCTTTACTCTACGTTTGCTACAACGGGTAAAAGCCAGTTTCTTACCCTGGAGGGTGATACGAACGAAAATTTAACACCCAATTCGAAAATGGAAGTGATGGACGCCCTGACCCCCGTCATCTCGACACCGTCGACGCCGGCCGTCGATGTCACAGAAGATGATGATGGTCCTACCGTTGAGGAAGAATACGAAGTTACCACAACACGGCGAAAAACAGTTCGCACAAGCTACAAAATTCAGGAAGTAAGTTCATCTCGTTATGTTTATTACTTCCTCCAGAAGGGAAATGATATAAATCATTTCACTCTTCGCGCCTTTTTACAGTTTCCGATGATATCCAATCAGCCAATTTCTAGTTTACTTTTTATTCCTGAGATAGAGGATTAATGTGTTTTGAAAAAGTTCCGTTCTTTCTTCGATATCAACGAAGAAGGATTCTGATTTAAAAAAACCAGCTGTTTTATTATAAAAATGATGAAAGAATCATCGTTTCCAAATTCCAAAAAAAATTGTCTTTGAATTTCATCAACTTTCTAGTTTTCGACGTCAATTTTAATTCCCATACACGTGGTTCCGGATATTTATAATTTTGACAGGGTGGTCTCTGACCAATATTTGTTGCTCTCTGAAATCTTTCATAATATATAGAAGTTAGTGAAGACCGTGGACATTGCGTTGCGTCTTCGGGTACCGTGTTTGAGTTGAATATAATTTATAAAAAAAAAAGTTTAAAAAAAAAGTTAGAGGAAATGAAAAATTGTTTGGACAGGCCGAATATCCGCAGTTTATTTAACGAATATAATGAATAACGATGACATTGAAGAATGTGAATTGATATACGTATTATATTTGTCTCGCATTTGCTCCTCGCGTGTTCATCGCTCTCGATTACCGAAGATTTTGCGTCATCCTCAAGACGATTTTAGAGCTGGCTGTTGGCAACGGGTGGATTCTTATAGTTTGGGAAAACACACCGACATCATCGACGTTTTTTTTTTTTTTTTTCACTAACAAATGGAATTATATTCTGCCAAGCCGTCTCGAAAACGGATAACAATTGTTCAAATTATTGTCAAAAGTCTCGCAAACTGACGTTCAGGGTCACCCAAACCACAATCACAGCCTTTAATTTTTTAATAACTTGTTTATAAAGTCCGTAGCATGACATTCATTTTTATTTCGTTTTGTTTTTACTTTTTCTATTTTCTTACGAACTACGTTAACACAAAGAATCGTATTTGAATTTATGCGGATCGACGTGTGAGGTTAAAAAAGATTTGCGAAAGGATCAAAGACCTCTAGAGCGCTCTATTAATGGCATCTTCATTCTCAGAAAGTTTTCCACGAAGATGTTTAGAACTTTTCAAATGCCTTTACCTCCCAATATTATTATTAATTAAACAAATTTGTTCCCTCATCTATTATCTTATTTATCATATAATAAAGGAAGTTATATAATTTCAACGACAGCAGTACACGTGAAATCTCTGCAAACACGCTTTCCACACTGCCCGATGTAGTTCGGAGCACAGATTGATACTTTTATGAGATTTTGTTCACAGGCTTAATTGTCCGTTTTGATTATTCTATGGTAGTAATTATTTTGATTTGAATGGCGGCGTTTTTTATTTACCGTTTGATAATTCGTCATGTTTAAATACTGGACTTGTTTAAGACGCACTCATAGTACCTGTTCTGCTACATTGTTAGGGTATGACTAAACATGCAAATGGAGTAAACTGCAAATCTTAATTTCTAAGAAATGTTATGGTCGTCCTTCCGTTGTCCTTGGCGACATTTATAGCCGCATTGGTTCCACCGACTACGAAGTAGACTCTGACTGACTGGCCGATTATATTAATTCACAAGTGGATAGCTGCAACCAGCGGGCCAACGGTTGAATCCATTCCAATTAAATCCGTCTGCAGCATTAAATCGTTGGGCACTCTAAGTTTCCAAATAAAATCATCGCTGTGATAATATAATATGATATAAAATAATGAAAATAGAATATCTAACATGTTTACGCGTTGTCTATGATCCGTTTATAAACGCGGCTTTGTATATCCGGTTATTTTTGATCCCTGATAATTCATATCTTATTTTATTTTTATTTTTATTTTTTTTTTTTACGACGTTTAACGGTGAAATTAACTTATCAAAATCATAAAAAATTTAATTTAGATAAGTTTTTTTTTTTTTTTTCTTTGAAGCTATTCCAAAGTCTGATAAAATTTTTTGACTCATTGCTGTGCGGGGTTTGCACTTCAACTGTTCAATGCTCGACTGAATTTTCTTAATGTTAGGCCAAGTATTTTGCAAGTTTTCATCTCCGCGGACAGTTCGGGTTCTTCGGAGTCGGCAACAGCTGTGTTTTGATGCTCCAGATTAACTTTTACTTTCATATGTCATATGTCAAAGATGAAACGTGTCGCTCGCTCCTGTTTAGCGAGGAAAACTGCATTTTCTGGATCGGTTAAGCGAGACTGTTAATTTTTCTTTTAAACTGGCCAAAACTAATATATGTATTAAAACTGTAAATGGACTTTAGGTTTTTTTTTCCAACAATTACCGCGCGAATTAGAACCAAAATCTAGACCTGCTTGCGATTCGTTGCGATTCAGATAATATGGTTTTATTTTGAAAACGCGATGAGGGCATATAATTTTTTTATTTTTTTTTCAATTTTGTATAAATTTGATTGACATGAAGTTTTCTGAGCTTTTACTTGAACGAGTAGCTATACCAAAATAACATAATAACACATTACTTATAGAACACAAATAAGTTCTGTAAATTAGGTTAAATCTGATTTCAATTGTAATTCAAACAAAATTTTGTGTATTTATGCAGCGATTCAGAGAGCTGGTAGAACTCAAAGTTTCGCAGGGTTTTCAAGCTTCAAACTGAAGCCAGTATAGTAGTGGCCAGTGGTCGCTGACACGCTAGAAATACACATCGACGTCTGTTTTGTAATCACACTAGCGTCACCACCGATATTTTATTACTTACCGAACTGACCGACTATTACTTAATCACATATCTGCTGTTAAATGAAAATTATCACCAAAAATATGTACCTAACAGTTAATATTTTTTCCCAAAATTGAATCGTTATACAGTAACGTTATTTGAATTTCAAAACTCACAATCGTTATCAATTAACAATCAAAATGTATTCTGTTTGAATATGGTCGATGTTTCCTGAAAGATTTACTGGCTAAATAGAATCCGATTTTTTTCCGCAGAATCATATATTTACTTATTGTTTTACGACACGTGTCTATTATACGTATATCGTTGTATTTGAAATCTATATTGGAAATTTTTATCGCATTAAACTGTCGCTGTTTTAAAAGCCTGTATAGATAAGAGGATTCAAAGTACAGGATATAGTGATTTTATTGATAATATTTTATCACTCTAATTGCAAAAGGTAAATTTTACTGCCCCTTTAATCCTACGCCGATGGCCTCCCCCGCGGCGTCGCGACGCTCGGTAGAAGCACCGCGTCCGCCCATCGCTTACTGAACTAGCTAGGAAAAACGAATGTGTCGTCATCAGTCGGACCAGTTGGTCAAACTAAAGAAGCTTTTTAATGGCTTTAGGATATTTTTTTGCATTTTAACTCGTTCGATCAGTTTCACACTCGTTCGCCGTAATCCAATGTTATAATTTTCATCTTTTACTTCTCGGTGGTCGAAATATTCAGATCGCGATTCTTACTTATCATTTGTATCAAAAAAATCAGCGTTATTGTTCTTCTCGTTACATCATTGCACCCAAAAATAAAACAACAATTCAACCATGCACGATAAACTTATATACCTTTCATCTGAAAAATTGCAAGCTATTATGTCACCCGAGAAACGGCAGTAGTAAAGACCCGCTGTGGTCAGACCGCAGACGCAGCTGCATCGCACGAGTCGCTAGATCTGACGTTGATCTTGAATATGATGCTTGAACAATAATAAGAAAAATAATACAACAATACCGTTTGGTTTGAATAAATCAAGATGATAGTCTTTCTGTATGAAAATTTCATTGCAGAATAATTAAGGGTAGAGATTTTTTAAATAAACTGTGAATTATGCTTCAGATAGTGTTTGAAATGATTGTAAGGTGATTTTAGTAATTTCTTACGACATAGAAGACAGTTTATGAATTATTAACTGCACAAAGGGTTTTTTTATTATTTTTTTTTTTTTCTTCTAGAATTGAAGAGAAAGAAGTTTTACAGTGAGTATTTCTCTAAAAATGACTGGGAAATTTATTTCCTCATAAACTTTTTAAAAACAGAATTTGTACGAAATATTGAAACTGATATGATACTCGAATTATCTGTTTCAAGAAATGCGATGTTAATTATTATTAAATTTAATATTATAATGAACACCGTAGGATAAGTACATGGTATCAACGGTTATAGCTAGGCGGAAGAGATGTCGCGTTTTACTTATTGTGGTATCACGCCTAATGTGCAGTTTATAGTATGTCACTCTATTCGCAAGGAGAATCTAGCGACAAAGCGATACCTTTGTGCCGTTGAAGTTGTGCGAAATGGCTCCGCTGGTACTCGTGCCAAACGCTATAGAACAAATTGTTCTATTTTAATGTTGCGCAACCGCGGCGCGTACACGCAGCATTAATAGATATACATATACACACATATGTATATTTTTTTCCTTTTCATTATTATTATTCTTTTTTTTTTTATTTTTTTTTTTTTCGAAATCTGCAGCCCAAATTATAGGGGAAAACGACAGCTGAACTGTCCGACAATAAATTCATTCTGGCTATAGCTTTGATCTCTATTTATACAAATACACGGAGGTATAATTCTAGAGTCAAACATGGATATATGGAATATCACTATTACTATTTAAATTAAGAAAAATATATCTCATAAAAAAATCAAGTATTAATTTCTAATTATGACAATCAGACTAAATTCTGAATAAAGATTACCATTTGATGTATTAAATCGTGACGGTATATATACAAGTGTAAGAGTAAATTATCTGTATACTTTCAAACAATCGCGATAAGAGACAGGTGTTTTATTTTTACAATATTCATTCCTGAAAGTCATTCGTCTAGTTTATCGGTGGTAAAGCAGGGTTTCACACCTTGAGCTGTTATATTTATCCATCCTCCTTTGAGCTGACGGTTTAGTGTACGTAGATATACGTAGGTACATATAGATACGTAAATGTGTTGTCGTGTACCAAGTTTAACACAACCAGAATTATACCGTAATATTAGTTTTCCTCACTGTCTTTGTCAGAGAATCGGCTCATCTTTACGTGCAGCCGTAATGACGACGAGGCTAAAACGTCACTTCGGATGTTTAAAGCCACGTGATATTCCTTAGCTTTTGTTTCTCATGCAGAGGAATGCATTCTGGATGAGTTTCAAGTCTGTCAAGTTCCGAATATACTGACTTGTATGTATGTATGTACACACGTATGTATTACCGCGTATTATAACTACCCCGTTCTTTGTCAGGGTTACTTCCAAATCGGACTAACAATAAGCATTGTGAAACAAAGCTATTAAAATACCAAATCGCCTTTCGAAAGCTTTCCGATTTTAATTTTCAGATACAAACGATGCTTGCAAGATTTCTTAGTATTTGAAGTACTGACAGTAGTTCTTTGAAAATTCCTAAGATCATAAGAAATAACGTCACATAGATATAAAGATTGTATTTAATCTCTTATTACTTCACTTAGATTGTATTAAAAGCTTGAAATCTTAATGGTTTACCACCCTAGGTTTAAAACTGATCACCGTTGTCGTTGACGTATTTAGATTTTTCTACTCTAACACCTGACGACAGTCTGGCGCCAATATTGCGGCGGTAACGAGCTAACGACCGAATGTCTAGAAGGATATTATGAATTAAACTAACTTCAACTGATATTTTACTGCGCAAAATCGCAATCCATCTCTGCACGGAGGATATTCTTGAATCAGTTATGTTTATTTCCGGTTTGTAGCCACTCATCCGTTACTATTCTATGACGTATTCTATGTAATATATTACACCTTACTGTGACGTTTACCAAATCAAGTTGATCTGTGCCAGCCGTGATGTTTACGTTTATATACTCTATCTCAAAATAGAGAGAATATATTACAGTAAACTACTATTGTACCTTTTACCTGAGGGATGAGATATTAAAATTCAAAATGATGATGCAATGATTACTCATTATTGGTTGATAATGAACCGAACGTTTACTCGATGAAAATAATCGTCCATTAAGAAATTCTTCATTGAAAATAATAATTGGAAATTAATTGACGAGTACTGATGCTTGTGGAAAGATTTTTATACTCCACGTGTAAATCGCCTCTGATTATAACAGTGCACGCTATGTCCACATGCGTAAACATACGAGGCATTTTCAAATTTGTTTATCATGACGCAAGCCAAGCTTCTGAGACGGAAGTGGCTCTGTCTGATCTAGCAGCCATGAAACTCTCTGGGAATAAATTCTAAACTTTAAGAAAACTTGTCGTTTTTACTAACCGCACTTTATCAATGAAATTTGTTTCTTGGCAGCGAGGAATCAAACCTTATTTTCTCTATGGGTATATCTATGTCTTATATTAATGCTACGTGGGCGAGGAATTTCCTGCTGCACATATCTGTGACGATTATTATGAACCATTTCATTTCTAGAATTTTATATGCAGAGCCAAAGCCTCCGAATAATCAGTAATATATAGAGATGAAAATTTATCAGTTACCAATCATGGGCCAGTGTTCAATTTTAATCAATATATTATCATCGATTTTATACATCATCTATTATAAATTCTATTCGGACAAAACGTTGAAATAGATGAAAAAATTTGTGCTGAATGTTGATCGTGATCAGTGTGTGTTGATCAGTGGATGAGTATAAATCTTGGATACGTCCCTCGTCCCTTTTCTAACACCACACGTTCATTTCCCGGACGTAAATACAACCTAGAAACCTCTGAAAGCGCAAGTTAAACAAACAGCTTTTGCTGCTGGTAGTGCGAAATTTATGCAACTTGCGGAACTCCGTTTAGTATAAGAGCGTCGCGTTGGTTTATCCGCGAATGCGTTGAAAGCAATATGGATTATTGCGGCCTAGAACTTCGCGCTTAGCTATAGGTACCTACATTACCTACAATTTTCGGTAACAGCTAGACGATTCGCATCCTTAATACGAATACGTCCTTCTTCTTATTGGCCAATTTTTCTGACAATCTTTATTAGAGTGGAGATAAATAACGTTAGCTCTGAATTAAGCCATCGTAAATTGCCAACTTTTTCTAATGTAAGTAATTTTTTAAGAGAATCATCAAGAATAAATGCAGCTGTGGAGTTCAATACCCGCTCGGATTTAATGAAAATAAAGAAATCAGATATAAAAATCCTCCAAGCCTCCAGAACCGAGGAATAAAAAATATACTGAAAGTTGTTCATCCCACACAAAACGGTCCAAATTTTTCCGGTCAATTACCTTCACGAATCGTCTTCTGGTTTCTGGTACTTTTCCTGGTTTCCTGATCCGATGATTTCTGGCTCGAGACTTCACCATCTCAATTAGAGAGTCCTGTAGTTCGGTAGTAAGAACACGGTTGACTATACCATCACCATACGCCCACGTCCGATACAAAAATAACTCCCATTGTGCATTGTACAACATAAGCATCTTCACGCAATTACACCTCTGAACTTTAATGATCTTTTAAATTATTTTTTCACTCTAAAGAATGAGCTTTCTAATTCCGGGTTCATGTCATAGGGACAAAAGTACAATATAGACTTAACGGAAGATATATATCGCTATTTTTAGATGTGGATGTTATTTATACCTAGGAGCTTGACGCCTGTTTACTTTTTCTATGCTTAAAGAATAATATTTTTTTTTAATACCTCGCAGAGAATTTAAAATTAGTTTTGTATAGACCGTATGTCAATCGTCGCTGATACCTCGTTTGGCTAATACTCCGATGCACTTTGCAATTCTAACATGCCAAGTCGATGCTTCGTGTTTATTCTAAGGATATAAAAAACACCGAGATTCGAGTTTTGAGTATTTCGTTTAAAAGGTGGACAAGAAGCCTTTGGTTTTGTTAATAATAAAAATAAAAATAAATTCAAATGTGTTGATAAAATTATTAACATTAGATATATTATAGTGTGGGCGATTTAGTATTCTTTATCTTACTGCTGTATGATCATTTTATTTATTGCCAAGAGACAAGTCAGAGTCCTTAAAATCGTCTAAAAACTGAATCGAAAATCATAACTAGGACAATAATCATGTTTTTGTTTCTTTTTTTTTCTTTTGTACCGTATCTTCTTACCTAATTTCCGTTTGTTATACGACTAGACAGCTGTACGTACATACACGAATCTTTCTATTTCTAGTTCGTAAATATATACGGTCACGGAAATAAACAGTTCGAATTGAAATTTCCAAACTTCCGGAGAAATGTTTAAGACTAATTATCTATTTCGATCATTTGATTAGCTAAGATTGAACAAATTCCCGGCTAAAATTATCTACAAAACGACTAAAATTCACCGTTATTTATTTTTACTTCTATTCTATTCTCGAAGTAATATACTCCGAAAATCAGTTCGACAGAATTATTAGAATACCAAATACCGATATCGGTATATTCAAAATCACATTTAAGATGTGTCCCGTCATCATATTATACCGAGTTTGAAAGCGATTTTTTTCTATATTTATATGTATATATATATATATATATATATATATATATATATATATATATATATATATATATATATATATATATATATATATATATATATATATATTTTTTTTTTTAGCGAGATAACAACCCGAAACCTAGACCACAAACTCAACCAAGCGAGATCTTTCTAGTTTTTTTCTCTCACCTTCTCGCTCGACATGAGGATAGAAACGACCAGATGATAGCGCCGGTAATGTTCCACGGTATCCATCACTTCGGATATATTTATAGTCTATCCGTTCAACGTGTTCCAGTCTTTTGAGTGTTAGGTAGGTTACACACTTACATATGTTTAACCATATGCACGTATAAGAAACACGCATACATACGTATTCCAAATTCACATATGCGAAGCGGAAGTTTCGACGACGTAGGTACGTCACGCCTAGATCACATGGTTCCATATATCTTTCAAACGTGTTTCAACTTTCAAGATCACCACTCTTTCAGATCTGATCTTTGCTCCTGAAAAGTTGACCTAATTGCTTCTTTCTCCCTTGGGAAATAAAAACTGGAATAATCCTGTTGGTCCTCGAAGACTGATGTTTCTTATTTTTACTGCCATGGCCGGTTATCAATTTTGTCATTCCATTTACTATTTAAGAAAATTTTGCGTTGAAAAATGAGCACTAGTCATTCGGCCAACAAACTCTTCAACTTACACAAACAAATGTGACAATATCGTCGATAAATGATTAACAACAGCTGTCTTTCTATTCTATACTTGTTTCGCTTTTGGCACAACTCGCGTCTTTCTTCATAACGATATTCGGAATCTCTATTACGACTATGAATACACAAAATTTTATTATTACCTACTGATCATCTGTCATATCGCATTATAGCTATTCCGGTAGCTAATTCGCAAGTATCGATGAATTTGAATGGATTAAGTAACGCAGAGACATTAATGTTGGTCGTTTTTATGCGCAGTTTAATCCGTTCGATTTAAAGACTGAAATTTTTTCCCGCGTTTTGGGCAGTCGGACATTTTTTGGTTTTTATATATTTTGGCGATAAATTTTTCTTGTAAGTTGGATTAAGGTTCAATGGATATAAATCTTATTGGGATATTGAAAATGATGAATATTATGAAAACCGTATGGAAATGGGTCACATATTGAAAAAAGTTATTTTTTTATCGTCAATTCGAATTGCTTTAATGCAATTTATTACAGTCTGCTGTTTTCGTGGGTGGAGTATCTAGGTCAGATGTAGCGAATCTTGAATCGCATAAATATTTAATACCACGTGATATTACAGTGAAACGAGTTCTGGGCCGTATGCGAAAAAGTTTTCGGCTATTAATACTGTTATAATATTATAATGGCGATGTCAAAAATTTTTTATTTATACTGAACTTATAATTATATTATTTTATACTTAACTTATAATTATAGTCCTCGTTTAGCTACATCGGTACCTACCACTGATTGGTATCCAAGTGTGATCGCGATACCTTAGACACAAATGATAACGAAAATAAATAAATAAATAAGACAGCAACAAAAGACAACATATTTTCTTACACGTGAATTCAACATTCTTGGACCAAAGTCAAACCTAGAAACAGAATGGAACCAAACATACCTACTTTAAAAATATTTCAAAAATTTGGCACAAAGTTGATATTTCCATAGATAAGATTCTGAATTCTAAGCGTTACAAAGTTTACTTGAAAAAAAAAAATAATAATAATAAATAAAATAAATAAAAGATGAAATCTTAAGGGTTACGGATGAGAAATTTCTTTTCAAAAATCTAACAATAAGTAGAACATCGGTCCTGATGGGGTCACTGCTCGTCAAAGACAGCACGTGTAGTTGTCAACGTAGACTGGCAGGGCCTACATACGTATTAATGTACTAGGATGAGATTGTGTATGTAATTGCGTTCATGCTAAAATAAAAGCTCCTTCGAGCTAAGATGTATTTATAATACCTATGAGTACCTCTACTTGTTCCACGACGGATAATACGTAACGTACCGCGTTGTATGGTATAAGATATGATTTCTACAAATGAGGATTATCAGTGATAATTTGTAGCCCAAAGTACATATATAACCCTTGTCGACATCGAAGAGTTTAGGCTGGTACCTATACAGATAACACGTGGTTTAGGATGTTGCGTAATTTCTTTTTTTCTCCCATTCATAAATGAGGAAAGTATAAAAAGAAACTAGTCGAAAATGAAGATTAGTCAATGAGGAGGAAATAGGAGAGATATTCATATTTCATTTCGAAAACCTGTCACTGGAGTATCGGAGCGTCAAAAGCTTTTGAAAAGTTCGTCGTTGGTATATATTTACCTGCGATCTGTTCCTCTTCTAAGTTTATTGACGTCAGAATTATGCTGCGGAAAATTTCCACTTCGATCATTTCAAGAGGCTTGAATTTTCAATCGTCTGATTTAATTGCTGGAAAAATCAAATTACTCTCTTCGTCTTCTGCTTCTGCTTATGTTTCGTTTTTTTGCTTTGCCTAAGGGATGAAAAGTATTTTCCATGTATGGCTGATTTCGGCTGAGACTTCAACACAGCTGTGACCTTGCAAGAAATATTGAAAGAAAAGGGGGCAAGAAAAAAAGAAAGAAAAATGGCCAAGGTTTCAGGAAGTGATCAAAATCAAGATATCAGAGAGTGGAGATGCAAGACTGGTGAATGACAATTAGTTGGCTCTGCAGTCACCTTCCGTTTCTAATTTGAAGAGATGTTTTGCATCTTGACGTTGACGGGTCGCGAGATGGTCGGAATGTTATTGAGCAATGCGGAACGATTGAAGGTCGATTGGGGAAGGTCCACATTGGAAATACTCCATCATCGAGAAGATAAAAAGTGAAACGCGAAAAGCATGACGATGTAATAAAGTAAAATGAAGCAAAATACGATTTTTGCGTTCATCTTTAACAGCAGTTCGAGTCCAAAAATAACTCACAAGACTTTGTTACACAGTGTTAAACCAATAGAAGACTTTCCACTTTTAACTATAAATTTCAAAATTTTAGACAGCTGAATATCGAGTGAATACCCGACTGGCAATTAGGATCGAGTTAATACGCAATTCTTAGATTTTTAAAGCATAAAAAGAAATTGTGAAGTCAGAGTGCTTCTTCTCGTTGGCAAAGTTTTTACACACATTCACAAAACGGGAGAATGATTAATTTCGGCTAAACAGTTTAATGGATAGTGATGAAAATTTTATGGAAAATATTTACGTACGTCGAAGATATTTTCGAAGATTATTTTATTTTCTTCTTTATTTTGTCACAGATCTTTCACGCGTGTAGGTACCTATATAAAAAACTGAGGAATAACATTTTTGAACTAGTAACTATTCTATCCTAATTATATTTTCATGGATATATGGATAAGTTAAAATAAACTATTATACCTTCTTTGATCTATATTTACGCGAAAAGAAGTATTGCGTAGGTACATACATACATCTATGTTACATACATACAAGAATTGTTGATCGTATCGTATCATGACAATTGCGACTTCGATTTAGACCTGAGCTTGCGGACTTAAACAATTTAGACACGTCAGGTTGAACGTTTTGTAAATTGTTGAAAGTGGAAAGTAAAAAGTAGAAAAATATAACAAGAAAAATACGATTCTGTATCTATACCACCGTAAAATGTATGGCAGACGTGGACAGCATGTTGTTTGATGGAAAAAGCTCAATAAGGTGGAAGGTGTCTGTGTCACCGTTCCGTTGGCACCGTATCAATAATAATGGCAATAAATACACTGACTGTAATTTTGTTGTGTCATGTTATTTATACAATAAAGTGCTGTTACTTGTACTTCGATTTGGTAAATATAAAAACGGCTAATATCTCATCGAGTGAATCCTTAAGCTATCTTTTAGCATCTGTATTATGCATCGGAGTAGACATCTCTGGCGAGCTTTATTTATACGTATAAAATGAAGATTGCACATTGCAAAATAGTGAGCAGAAATTTGTATAATAAATTTTTAGAAATCTTAATCTAAACTTCACGTTTTTCTTTTTTTTTTAGCACATTCTGGCCACTCCTTGAGCTAATCTACGTGCGAGTTGAAATCTAAATTAAAAATTTTTGACCGGATTTGAGTCTTAAGAATATTTTTACCTCATATTGCTGATTCCGATCGTATTGATTATGTGAGTTTCATGGGTTAAAGATTCGCGTTAATTGTTTAAATGCTCTTCAGAAATGTCTAAAATCATACAAATTATTCTTCCAGTTCCTCAATTTTAATTTTTATATTCGTGGATTCGTATATCGTAAAAAATTTCTGAACGTTCAAGAGAATTCGGAGGGAATCTCCGCACAGTAGCTAAATCGGTAAATAATTTTATATCTATAGTTCGATTTCGTCATGAGAAGAGAAATCAATTATAGACCAGATATTCCAAGAAAATGCCCTTGAGTAAACGCGGGTACGTGAGTACGCTAGTTGAAATTTATTATCAAACATTCGCTTGCAGCTTTTGCGTTGCGATTGGCATCATGCTGTTTGTGGGAGTTGGCTCACGACTTCTTTGACCTCGTAGTACGTATGTATCTAGATACATGCGAGTTCGGATTTTCACCAAATAGCTGACAATGCAAGAAAAAACTTGCAAAGTAATAATTTGTGTCACTGTCATCTCGACTCTGTATAAATTTCATTCGGCTACTTCTTTGCTGAATTCGTTTTCCACTGTTTCTCGATGTAGAATAAAGAAATACAAGTTTGTCGTATAATCTTTGGAAATGTTTCATGACTGAAAACAGTAGCCTAAAGAATTCTTTTATTTTTTGTTTTTTGTTCCTCTGTGGTTTTTTTTTCATTTTACGTAATCGAGACATGATTTACAGACGATTTTATAACCGCGTTATAAAAGAAAAATGAGAGAACGACAATTTGACCTGCAGCTAAATTCTCCGGGACAATAAATAGAAGAATACCAATACACAAACTTCGTCGTGTGTATTAAAATTGAATCTCAAAGCTGAACCCGAATTAGCCCACGTTCAAGGTTCTTGGGTTATTTTGTTTTTTCACCGTTGGTCTATATCCGAAATTCTTTCAGGTTTAATTTTACCTCTAAATTTTAGTTTCTTTTATATTTGGACCAATTAGAAGCTTTGTTAATTACATAAAGCATTCTTAATTCTCAAGGACCTTTTGCCATGTAATACAGGGTGGGCTGGTTTCTTTGGTGACGTAACATCCTCGATTCAAAACTATGTCTGGCGTCGCGATGCCGGACTTGACGGCTACCAGTGACTTCAAAATCTACGCTGGCCATCTCTAATTATATTTGTGGTTTGTCGAGTATTTTCAAAAGAACTTGACAACTGACAAAAGAAAAAAAAAAAAAATCTGAGTTGCGCGCCCAGAATTTCTTACGGTTTTTTATTTTTCATTATGAAACTCGAGTTAATTTTACCTTGGCATAAAGGTCAAAAGGCTGATTGTCTGTCTGCTACATCCTAAAATAGAGCTTGATGTTTTTTTTCAAAGACAACAGTATTTGAATTCATCAGATAATATATAATTTCACATTTTGTAACGAAGACAAAATCATGTAAGCTGTTCAAACTGGTGAAATTTCATCAGCGTCTCATATAGAGATGATATACCCGCACATACGTATGCGTAGTTGATTTTTAATTTTACATTACGATTTAGCTTTATACGTACTTTCTGAAGTAAATAATTTTACCTTAAACATGAGATAAAGAGCTTTTATAATTTGTTGTCAAAAGCTTTAAGATTGCAGCTTTGAAATTGGAAGCTTCTCAAACTCCATCTTTCGTTACTCATCGGAAACTCACGACGAAAACTTACTAGCTTTAAGTTCTATCTATTTTGAACGAGCTTGCAAATCGTGCCGCCACCTACCAGGAGCTTTAACAATTTCTTTCGATAAAATAATACACGCGACTATAGATTCTGGCTTTATCTATAAATTTCGTGGGTTATAGAATCATAAAATCATTAAAAAGTAATGAGCTTAATTTAATTTAACATTTTTTTTTTTTATATATCTGTATATCGATAGAAAATCATAGCAGAGATAAGAATCGATAGTTGGTTTTCTTTTTTCCTCCAGAGAGGAGAAAACACAAAAATAAAAAAAAAGATTTCAATAAAATTATTTTGCGTTTTGATATTATAGCCAGTTGGCTTAAAACTCGGTATACAAATTGTTAGTAATCTGTTACCCGCAGATATAGAAAATAAAGTGTTACGGTCGTTGACTGTGCAAACAGAGTTCCTATAACGATTGAACAAATCCTAATGGTTTGTATAATATGTACGACCGTAAGAATTGGTGAAGAATTATTGCTTTAGACGTTCGACTGTCATGTCATCATTATTAAACATCACTGCCTGAAACGATGCCTAATTAGCTCAAGATGATAAATTTTTCTAAAGCAAACATTAGCGAGATCATAGAAATCGAAAAATGATATTCAGCAGTCGTCGTCCTCAGGGGATTCCCCTGACTAGAATTTATAACTTTTCTTCCGCGTAAAAAAACCGGACAAATATCCTAGCCCTCTCTTAACAATTTTCGCTGTTCTCGTCGGTTATATTTCTCCTTGTAAATTGCCGTATACTTATCTAGTCTATTTCTCACTGGTAAATCTTTTCTCGGAATATGAGAGTTGAACGATCGTTGCAGTTTGTCGGATGACCATTCCACAGCTGTCTTTTGCCATCTTTCAGTATACGAACATCATCAACGTTCTTCTCTCTGCACTTGCATTCGATCATTCATCAAAAACCGAAGAAAATCATACGATTGTAAGCCCGAAAATATTTCAAATTTTTTTTTTTTTCTATATCTACCTATATTTTATACTAAATATCACATTCATACAGGCTCTTTTATTCCTGGAGTATAATCAACCGATGGTTAATTATGCCAAGCTATTCGTGGTGTCTGAAGACATTAACCACCTGCCATAATCGGATTCAAAAATTCTTGTACAATTTGAAAAAATTAGAGTCTTAACTGGATTAAAGAATTTCGGATGTTCTAGCCAACGTCAATGTTCAAAGCTAGAACTTGAACCGTTCCACATGTTCTTTGAGTATTACCATTATCACCCCACATCTCAGTGATGATCCATGACAGAGGCGCAGTTATCTACCATGTATTACATAAACGGAAAGCACTTCGTGCCAAAGATTATTTCTGCGTTAGCAAACAAATACCCAGACGCTAGATGCGCCTAACTGGTTTCCCGCGTTTCTCAGCATCCTGAAATTTGCACGTCAGATTAATCAGGGTTAAGCAAATGCAAAGTATAATTATTCTCTGAAATTTGAGTATCCATTTTTTCAGTCTTTATTAAACCTGCAGATTGTGCCATCAAAGTAGTCGTTTAGTTAACGTTCGGGTTTCTCTATGTCAACGTTTTTTATCCATACAGAAGTTGCATGAGTCCCTTGTTGGCGGTTGAATCCAATGACGTGGATCGTCGCCGGAAATGGTTAGAATTTTTTTATTTTTCAAATTATTTTTAACCATTTTGAACTATTTAAACGTGACAGTGCATGTGGCACAAAAGCGTGAGAGTCCATTACTCAACTATGAGATTATGACAGAGACAGTCATGTGTACCTTATACTTATACTTCAGGGTTTTCCTAAATCTCTTGATCGAATTATATAGATTACGGTAATCGGTAATAGGCGTTCAACTAATTTGTATTTAATTAGGTTGGTTAACCGAAAAACGTTGATTCGAAGTGGTTTGCATGATAAAGCATGTATGTACCTACCTTATTCGGACTTAATTTGCTGTAAGCTAATTTGAGAAAAGCGATTAAAATCGTGAAAAAGTATAACGAATTAACGTGAATGGTTCGAAAAAATTTGTGTACTTGTATCAGTGCAAGTAGCGTCACAATTGGGTTAATTAGAAAAAAATTACAATCGCTTGATGTAATTTTTGCTTAGTCTAATTGGTTTACCTAACAACATAACATTTTGTTCTAGCAGGATAGGTAAAGGTGCTAATCGTCAGCGAGTTGTCGCGCGTTCTCGTTACAGTTCGACGCCTAATTCTAATTACATATATTTAATTAGCTCCTTAAATTGTTGTTCTTTTTTTGTATAAAGCATCTGGAACTCCAGATGTAACGGATTTGAAGAGTAAATTCACGTAGGAAGTGGTATAAGCTTTGACGAAAAATGCCTACAGAGATAGATTATTCGATTAGGTGTTAGACCAAAAATAGTCGAAAGCAGTCAAACTGAAACAATAAATTTAGCTCACTGTACCGACTCAATACTCGATTTATCACTTCGTCTCTAATCTAGAAATAGCGATGATTTAGTCTCGGTTCTTCACGGTGCCTGTAAGCGAGTTACCCCACATTTTCTAGTTTCTACAACAGTCCTAGCTGCTTTTCTTATTCTCCCTTTTCGATTCTGCTCACCGGTTTTGTACTTCCTATTTTCTCACCAAAGTTCCCGCAGTGGTCACTTAAGCACGCCCGTTTATCTTCGTAAAGAGCTAGTCGTAAATTTACGTTCCGCAAATCCGTTTCGCTGGTGGGTGGAAAGGAAAGCGTCGCTTTTCGTTGCGGGTCAAATTATATTTAGTGAGGTACGAAACAAACTCAAATTTCGATTCTCTATCCGCCTCTAGTAATTTAAAATATGAGATGTCGAAATAGGCGAAAGACGGAAGTGGGCAAGTTCAACTAAAGGAAATCATGCATTTTCCTTTCAAATATTTCGTCACCGATTATAATTCCCAAATCTTATTCATCAATCCATCAGATTTTAACTCTACACCTTGTGTCTACGACGTTATTCATCAATAAATCTAAAACATCAGCATCCGATCGATCATCCGCTTCATAACATGCCGTTCGAATTATTTCTCTTCACCGTCTTCCGTCTTTAGTAAATTTTTCTCTTATTTTCTTCAAAATCATTTCTATAAATTTATCGATCGTCGTGCGAACAGGTGTCAAATAATAACTTCTTTCCTTGTATAATAATTCACGATGAACACGAGACAGACTGCATCGTTTGCCGTTAGAGTCAGTTTTTATAGAGTTTATGGTTATTCCGTATATATTCGAGTCACGAATGTGATTGATGCAAACATTACGGTGTCTCATCATGATGATCACAGGTGACCGTCAACCGTTGCTTTATTCTTTAAGAACATGAATTTCCTTCTGTTAAACTCGTCGTGAATAATCTTATGGAATCTTCTCGCGTTTTAAATTATTTCAGAATTTTTTTTGCGGTTATTTTTACCCTCAAAAATAGTAGTAGGTAGGTATAATAAAGGGGGAGTTATAACGCCGTTAATTGCAGACTTGACTATCTGTTGAGGAAATTTTTTTAAAAAGTATACCTAATTATAACAAAAATGAGTAAAATAAAATCAATTAAACGTGTTATAAATCGACGGTTTAATTTATCCATGTGAAAAAATAATCGCTAAAAAATTGGATTTATATTTCCTGTAGGGAGTATTTCTGATCTTAGTAGAATTCTGTATATCAGAAATCTACGGTTTTTTTTTTTTGTTAATGAAAATTACTGGAGAACAACAAACTGTACAGTCCACTTCATTTACCATATTTTTATAATTCAGGAAATTCGATCTTCAATCTAGTCTAAATTATAGGGCTAAATTTTCACTTGGTTTGGTGCATAATCTATTTTGGTAAGCGTATTAAAATTAAACAATGGCTCAAAGATGTAGACTGCCGTAAGTCCTCCTCATGGGAAAACCACAAACCTAGAATATCCTTCTGGGCGTCGTCCAATATGCTTTACTGCTGACAATTAGATTGATTAAAAGTGTTCCTTGGTTAACTATATCGTATCTAGACGTTAATTAAAACGTCATTCTGAACAAAGGTTATCTATAGCATATTTTGGGCTTGGTTTGAATTGTTTGTTAAATTATCCGACAAACCGTCCAAGTAGAAATATCTTGTACACATAAATCTTGTTGTAAATTTACCTCAACTCAATTCCCATAAAATTTGTCCCTTGTAAAAAATTCCAATAAAAAAATAAAAAATAGAATGTTGTAAAACGATTGCCAGAGCAGTACACACCTACTCTCGATAAAATAGTATCTGTATAATATAATCGTGTGATGATAATGGACGAAGGGCGTATTGACATTATGTTGTTACATTATCATAGAGTAATTGTGTCAAATACCAAATGCGTAACAGTTTGTCACTATATAGTCGAAATATTAACTCTTGAATAAAAAAAAATGTTGAAAGAAAAAATTTGATTAATGATCGTGAAAATTTATTGCGAGTACAATAGTTTAGGATATAATCTATTGCTATCTGTACCTACGTGAATCGTATAAGAGCCAAAGTAATTTTCCGGAGTTCGTTAAAGTAAGTGATTGCTTGTACATACTAGCGACGACATAGATATATAACATGTTATGATTACGTCGTCCAAGTAGCCAATGGATAAATGCCAGCTTTCTCCTAGGTATCTTATAAGAAGGAAACGCTTACCATACTAACACGGGTACTAAAAATTTAAGACGGTATATATAAGTGCACACCGCAAGTTAGAAAATCTATTTTTATGGTGTGGTATAACTCATATGAAAATCATTTGAAATAGCTGCAAGCCCTGTGTCATTGGTTTAGTCGTAACGACTTTGAAAGATCTGAAACCACTGCTGCTATGATCACGAATTTCGTTGATTTAAAAAAAAAAAAACAGTTTCACTGATGCTTGTTCTAAAGCTAATAAAAGGTTTATTTTTCACAAAAATAGATTTAATCTTAGTGATTCATAGCAACGGTCAGCCATTTATAACAAGATTATCGTCCAGATGGATATGGGTACGTAACATACGTATGTACGTGGATGGTAACGTGTTAAACATCTGCGATTCGTGTACACACATAAATATGTGAATCTGAATTTTTTTTTTGATAGTAGGTATACGTTTGAAAAAACGCTATGAAATTAAATCCAATGAAATTTCATCGAGTGAAAGTATCGTTCAAATTCGAAAGAAATTCAGTGGTTCGATTTGCTGCTTTAGATTTTAAAGTAAAATTTTCTCATTCGTTTTTTAGGTGATGATGTCAGTTCAGTTATGAATTATAAATTTAGACTGATGATAAAATGAGGCTGTTTCCGTTTTCTGATAACAATTAAACGCGTTTCTATCAGGCCCAAAGGCGTCTTGGAATTTAGTGGAATGTACAACGACGCTGGGGTTACTTTTGAAATAGCGTTGGATTCTTCGAGGAGTGCGGGAAGATAGATTACATGTACCTCGAGAGGAGGGCTTAACGACTGAATGTGCTTTCTATGAATAGTTCAGCCTATGAGAGCTGAGACTGACTCAAACTTGGATGATTTTTAATTCTGTTTTTTGTCAAAATCAATTACTTTTATTATTAGATAATTTTTTTGACAGTATCAAAGACCGTAATGACGTTTGTTTGACTATCAAAGCCTTGGATTAGTTACATGAGCATAAAGTTAGCGAATTAATTTTGTAACTTAGCCAAGTTGTCATCAATCATTTATAAATAATCTAACAAAAGACCGATTGTCAATTGCCGAGCTGATGATACATCGCCAGCATCAGGTACAAGACATCAACGCTCTCGAAATTCGGATAACTAAGAAGAATATTCATCCCTAGTGCGTTAATTCAAGATATAATTTTTTTTTCAGATCTAAGCCGTACGTCTATCAGCTGTTTTTCATTTATATTTCGAAATAATTTTCTATCCGTGGTATGACAGCTAACTGTCAAGAAAATTTCTAACAATTTTCCATCGGTTTTTCTCTCCTCTGTCATTTCTGCCATCATACTTTTCTCAGTCTCTTTTAATTTATATATGGGGCATTTCATGCCATCTCGATCAAGATTCTATCATAATGGATTGGTTTCATAATGTTTTGTATAAAAGTACACGACGAAAAACGCAATCGTAATTTTTTTCAGAATTTTCCGACCCATCGTATCTGAAGTATGATTTAAAAACTTGAAATAAAAACACCCACTTTGTAAAATCTGAAAAAAATTTGCAAAAATCTTATGAAATATAACAAAATTTTTGACACCTATTAGAAGATGGAGATTTCATAAAGAGTTCTTCAAAAGATGAATACGGAAAATAAGAAATTAAAAAATTATTATTATTCCATTGCATTTTTGACATCAGAATGAACATAAAAGCTCTCTATGATATGGCCCGAAAAATGTCTATTCAGAGAGTTACAGGGAATCAAAAACATCAGGATAATATTTATATTTACAAATTTATATTTTTCAATATTATCCTGATATTTTTGATTCCCTGTAACTCTCTGAATAGACATTTTTTGGGCCATATCATGAAGAGCTTTTGTGTTCATTCAGATGTCAAAAATGCAATGGAATCATAATAATTTTTTAATTTGTCATCTTCCGTATTTATCTTTTGAAGTTATGAAATCTCCATCTTCTAATAGGTGTCAAAAATTTTGTTATATTTCATAAGATTTATCCGAATTTTTTCAGATTTTACAAAGTGGGTGTTTTTATTTCAAGTTTTTAAATCATACTTCAGATACGCTGGGTCGAAAAATTCTGAAAAAAATTACGATTGCGTTTTTCGTCGTGTACTTTTATACAAAACATTATGAAACCAATCTGAGACATCGACGTAGAATCTTGATCGAGATGGCATGGAATGCCCCATATATTAATCAAGTAAAAACGTTGTGTAACTCGGAATGAGTACACATATAATTATGTATGTAAATTTACACAAATATAACAGCAGTCATCAAAGCTCACGGCTATATACCACTATCGCATACATTCTACATTCAACTGTTTGTTACCAGTATGTAAAGAGTTGTTGGGAGCTGTACGTGCTGACAGCAGCGACGAATGATGTATTTATCTCCGTCCAGTCATTAGCAACTGAAGTTTGGGGCTCCTAGTCCTCCGCCAACTTCAAAAGATGGCCTATTTTTATCAAATATTCGCCAATAAATATGACTAAAATGGATTTTCACGCCCTATATTACAACTTTACTTCAGAATATGTATTATAGATATAATATCGATGGTAGATAAATCGATCGGTTCAATTTCTTTAATCCAGCTCATCCGTTTTCTTATTGTTTAAATTCAAGATCCAATCAATTTCTCTATTTGTAAACACGCCAAGATAGGAAAGTTTTTGGCCTAATTCAATCCGTCTATCCGTAGACTACCGTTAATTCTAATGCAAAACATACCGCTGCAGGATGTACGATCGTTGCCAGTATTAGCAAACATCTTACCTACAAATTTTTGATCAATCTTTGAACTCGAGGTGGTACAGATATTCGGTCAGCTGATGTTTTAACGTTGGTTATAAATTGACAGTACTTAATAAAATATTTCTTATTTTAAAACTTATCTCGTGTAATTGGAAATCATATCTGATTTAGATACTTTTTGAGATGAAGAACAACGCTTCACTCTGATTTAGAATGTATCAAAGTTCCTGCAGAGTTTTTGTCCAAAAAGTACGTCCGATCAGGCCGTGATATTGATTTGCTCATTAATATTAGTCGTCATTCCATTTCCCTTATTCTGCACTGTTACTATACGATCGTAAATCATATGTTTGATGACGTTAGGCGGTTAGTCCATGGTTATTAGAGTTTCTATTGAAACAGTCAGACCTATGGTTCGACAATTTGCAAAATAGTAGATAATGGTGTGAAATGAGGTTGTAGTCGCAGTGTGGGTGTCGGCGTAAGCTTTCAGAGCTTATTTCCGTATTTCAACGGCGTTGAAGCGTATAGTTTGGCAAAGCTGAAGGATGAGACTGAATATTCTGGCGTTAATTGGCGTTTCAAGTTGATCACATGGTGGCAGCATTTGATTGCCACCCATAAATAGGAAAGTGAATGAACTCAAAGAACGATCTACTCTTCTCTCAGAGATGCACTATTTAGTCAGTGGTTCATTGTCCTGCCAGTTCATTACTCTGATACTGAATAATCGAGCCGTCTTCATCCTTTCATTTAATTTGATGAATTTATTTTTCATAAAGATTTATAAAATTTCGTTTTTTTGTTCTATTCTCTCTGTAAACAACGATTCTCCAGTTTCAAAACTCATTTGAATTTTAAAAATCGCTAGAATCGATGAGCTTTGCTAGGTGAAAAAAATTTTCAGTGCTTCAGCCGTGCTGGAATTTCACATTTCTATAGACTATTAAACTTTTTGGGGGTTATTGTTTTGTTGTGTAGTACAAATCCAAAAACCGACATTACTTCGAATTCGAAAGTTTTGAAATATTTTTAAAGATAATTCAATCTTCTGTGTTAAAAAAAGTTTGCGATAAAATTCAGTTGCAGCATTTAGATCCGGTTGTCTAATTGACTGAATAGTTTTTTAATCGATTTCCGGAACTATTATCTCGATCGTGTGAATCAGATTTTGTTTGAAAACAAACAAGTTATAAAACGGGACGCGGAAAACTGGAATATGTTCGACAGCTATATGCGAAATAAAGTCGTAGAATGAAGAAGTTTCAAAGTCCGCCAAGTCTCAGCCCAGTTTCGTGGTCAGACCTCGAGTCGCGAGGCAGCGACTAGCGACTAGCGTTCCATCGCTATCCTAATTATATTTATTTCCCCGTATTTCTGGAATTGGAAGCGAGGCCCCGCTGCGCCGTTACTCCGCTTGGAGAGCGCCGCCCTCAGTCGCGCGTGGTCCTCCTCGGCTTGCGCATAACTTCCATAAACTAGCATTAGACCACCACTAAAAAAAACACGGTTTTTTTTATCTTTACTTTTCCCTATTCTTCGTCTTTCCCTTCTTCTTCTTATTTTTCTATTTTTTAAAATCCAACAATTTCTACGAGGGTTGATTACCCCGGGACTCTAGTGAGTCTGTGAATAATTGGTGCGAGTTTATAACTCTCTTGGGAAATGTGCTCGTTGACCTATGTCCATTTAAGTATTTTTACCATCGACTATACCATGTCGTATTTAATTTCGTGAAACAAGCGAATAATTTTATCTGCAGTCGAAAAAGAAATTAAAAGAAAAAGTACCGCTGACTAATCGAGGATATCCAAGTATTTGGTGCCTTTTTTGAATGCAGATATTGATACTTTATAATAAATTAATTACCGGCTAAAGGGCTGGGGATAATTTCCTGCTGGTCAACGGGCGGTTTTTTGTAAATTAAAATATCCTAATCGAAAGTGAAAACTGTGTGAATGAAAAGTTTATTCGTCTAAGAGCCTGCAGTCATCTTATATCGTAAATCAAGTGAGACTATTCCAGTGATAAGGAAGGAATAATAAATATTTATAAAAAAATAAAAAAATATCAAAAAAAGTAAAACTACTATCGCAATCATGGCAACAACAGAAGTTTTTCAAGACTGGGATTCACCGCACAGTAATCTTTCGAATACAACAACAAGAAAAAGTATGACAAGAACTACAACGAAAACGACGACAAGAAGAGAGGTGAGCTTGATGAAACGATGTCCTCCGTAGTTTCACTCGCACATTAATGCCAAAGTAAATATCGGATGAAAATAAGCGGGCAAATTTGCGATAGCTTGTTATTATCGCTAGCATTATGTCAGGTGCGACGTCATCGCTTCGATTTATCGATGGTTTCTTTGTAACGACTGTTAATACCGATACAGTCCATCGTTATTCTCTCAAATTTACAACTTTACAGAAAGTAGAACAGCATCGATAATATTTATGCCGTGATATAGCAGCAGATCATTTCAACAATCAATATAAAAGACTAAAATTTTCTATGTGGAAATTTACGGTATCAGAAAACGAACTAGGAATAGGAGAATTATTTATTGCGGTTATGTATATAGACGTGTTATGTATACACAAAAATGATGTAGTTTCAAGCGATTAGAAACAAACTATTCTAAATATTAAATATTCTATTATTAGTATGGTGGAGAAACTTTGCTTGTTTTAGTCCGAGCTTAAGTACGGCATAAACGTATTAAAGTTATTTGAAGAAAAAGCACAAATATCTTGTTCTGTCGGACAAAACCAGATACATGTTTTCAAATCCTGAGTTCAATAAACTGGAATCATATATTTTTTTTAACAAAAATTGAAAATTTTAAGCAGCGGTGATTTAGGCATATCATCACGATTTTTCCACATTTACAATTAATTAACTACAGACATGAATCTATGACCGTACATTGTCTATTTCTGATTTTTTTTTTACTCATCTTACGTGAACCAAATTTGGCTAAAAATATTCCGACAGGTTAATTAATGAATTAGACGATGTCATCAGAAACTCGGCTACGATGAATTAGGTCAGGATAGGTTAATTAAGTAATCCTCATCATGTGCTCAAGCTTAAGGGTGGTTAAGCTTCGTTTAAGAACGTATAGAATCGTGATGCAATAAATTTTATAAGCATTCGTTTACCAGCTTCTAAAATAATGCGTTGATTCACACGTCTTCGGTTATACAGTCTGGCCTCTAAGCCTCTACTTTATTCCTACAGAAATGAGTCCATTTCTTTTCTGAGCGTTAATTTTTTTTGGCACGTGAATAACTTTCGGTTCTACTTTTAATAAAATGCGGGTCATTGAATCTTACCTACCCTCTGTATGCAACGAAAAAAAAATAAATAAATAAATAAATCAACCTTTGTTAATCTAATGAACGAATTATTAATTGATTAATTTTCTTTGAAGATTCTGTCATCTCATCAACTGGCTATACCTTTTAACAGTATTTTCTTTTTTTTATTACAGGTACGTATTGCCATCATCGTGTTACCACAGTCCACGAATGAATGTGAGTGTGTTCTTACAGACTGATATAAAATTCTGAATTTATTGTGAAATTGATATTTTGACAGTTAAAAAATCTTCCGACTATGATGTATATTATTTTTATTTATTTATTTTTTTCAAAAGTTTGGACAGTAAAATAGAAAAACAAAAAACAACTGGGTTCAAAATATTTCTTGAATAATATACATATACATAATTCCCAGTGGATTCACGCAGCCAGGGATTTCGGCACGAGGCAGAAATGTTATATTCGCATAAAAAAAAAAAAAAAGAAAACAAGAAAAAGGTTTATTTATGTTCCGGCTAGATTCCACTTCGTGATATATACGCGGATTTAAGTCTGGCTAATACGTTCCTCAAGGTTGTATCCACCCTGATACCAGCTAACCGGCTATCGTCGTTCCTCATAGATCGAGTAAATTACTTAAAATCGAACGAAAGAAAAAAGAAAATTAAAAAGAAAGGTTTAATCAAGAGACGAAAATTCAGGTAGAAAAAAAAAAGAAAGAAAGAAAAAACTGTTTGAAAAAATAGACTCGTGGGCGAAAGTTTGTCTACCGTTAAGCGATCGTTCCAAATGTATGTATAATAGTTGAACGATGCAGGGTCGTTGGAAGACTGAAATTAGCATATAAATATATACCACCTACGCGCGAGGAGGCACTTTAACAGGGTATTTATCGATTGGTTTAAATTGAAAACCGTTTTGAAAATGGCACCGTGAATAGAGAAACTGTAATATACAGGAACGAATGGTGAGTCATGAAACGGTTGGTTCGTTTACCCAGTTAATATAGTATTTTCTAGTTGTGAAATAATACAACGATGAGTATAGTACCAAATTTTCGGTGCAATATTTACTCAATCCTTGCATATACCTATATGCATTGAGAACCAGCTATTGACACGCGAGTTTATTTTCAGACACCGAAGAGAAGCATAGGCAAAACGTGCTTTGGCTCGGGTATACGTTCCTATATCTTCTAATCTACGATAAACTATGGTGTTCAATCTTGTCGTTATTATTCAACAGATATAATAGACGAGATTTAAAAAAAAGAATTACGTCATACCGATCGCGATAGCTTGTTTAAATAGCTTTCATTTCAAGCTAATTTAACAGATATACAAATACCTAGATTCACACATATTTTATCAATTTTATCATTCCATTATGAACAAAGATTCTCTGCCAAGTAAAATCTCTTCTTTTTCTATTGTTAAGATATGATATTAAGTAAAGTCGTTAGTCAAAATTGAATAAACCAACCATTTCTATTCTTTTATTACTCATTTCGTAAATTTATACTTAGTTTATGAATGTTTTATTATTTATCGCTAGCAAAATTGTTTATACACCGCGCACTCGAAGTTATATGCCATTATTATTTGTCTGTATAAGTAAAAATACCTTTTTTAAATTTTTGTATATGAAGTATATATATATATCGTCTATGAATAGATTATGCATAAAGCGCATCAGTACAAGAATGCGCACCCCGACGACGATTTGCTAGGACGGTTGCCAGGCCCATCTTCGAGCAAGGTCGCCTATACTGTCCATGTCCAAGCCTTGCGATAAATACAGATTCAAATCGTAAATGCACGTCCGCAAGTGTCAAGCGCACCGCGAAACTCGGCCATGGGTAATCGTTTTTTGGTGCTTAAAATTAGTTTCTCAATTCCCATCTTCTAACACCGTACGTATGTATGTAGTACCTGCCTACGTAAATACGTATCGTTAAACTGAATAATAGAATTGGTATACATGCAGACGAGCTGCATCAGCAAGATGCAGTAAGATAATTTTATAGAATTAATAGCGAATAGTTTGAAACCTCAAAGGATCATATGCGTTAAGCAAAAGGTCATATGAATATAGTATAACAGCTTGTGAGAACGGAAATATACAAATTTAATATGAAAAATATTGCAATGGTTTAGAGGACGATTTTATGCTATTCCTTGACAGATATTAATCGGAATGAATGATGCGTGGCATTTGGCACTAGCGAGCTAAGATCTAAAGCCCAATTAATTCCAGTCTTCTTGCCAGCATGAAAATCGGACTATTATAATTATCACTACTAACCGTGAAACGATAAACTCTCTAGTCTCACGCGACAAAGTAAAGTCTTATATCGAGCGTTACTAATCGAATTCTTAAACGAATTTCGGTAACATTTACTTCGACGATTTTCCACTTCGGTTTATTACAAAAAAAAAAAAAATACAAAAATATACGCAGCTTAATTCAACAGCATTAAAACGGGTGTCTGATCGTAGCTAAGCTCCTCTACTTGGCATGAAGTAGCGTATAACCGTGCGTGGTCAGACGTTACGAATTCAAGTTATGGGAGTTTATATATATGACGTTTCTTAGTTTCTTCGTAAAGATATCATAGTTTTTACGACGTGTTTAACGTCTGTGATTAATCCGACGTACGTTTGCTCTGTTGAATACAAATTTCACTGACATTTGCCGTTAGTTTTCTAGCCAAAAAGAAATAGGTATATCTTGGAGTTTCTTACTTCCTAGAACAGACGACCTTAGTATGCGAAATTTGTTTATTTGCGCCGTTTTTGTGAGCAGGGTAAAATTTCGTGTTATATGCCAAACGTTTTGGAGGAGAACGCCAAATGTCAACATGCTTCGACAGAATGACTATCTCAAGAAAATTGTTATTCGCTAAATCATTAAGAATGGAATCGGTATACGTACAAATAATATGTAATAAATTGTTAAACTAGCGACTTTTGGTATACATAATATTAAAATCCGTTACGATCAATAAATAATTTAAGTTCCAAGGTTTTCTTTGCTATAATGTATCAACGTATATATCAATGAGTTCCAAAAATCTCTCTCGCTCGTATACGTCAACCACCAAGTTCATCGGGACTTTCAACACTATCCAAAACCAAAAAGCCAACAGCTGTTTTACGTTGTTTTCCTTCTCTTCCGATCCTGACTAATATTATTTTTGGATAAATTCTGGCTCGTTTTATTTCGGGTATGACGTCATAGGGCACTGCTATTTGACAACACTTACCACCATCGCTAGTGATTTAACAGTTTGGGGGTCGCTAAGGGGGGCAGCTGTCAGTGCATTGTACACGTCTGTCTTGAGTAGAAATAAAAACATTCACGCCATTCATCCGTGGACGAGAATAGATTTAAGATTCAAAAATAGAGAGTCAATGAAGTAAATTATTGCCCGAAATTATCACGCTGCAATGTTTTTTTGGAAAAAAAAATCACCACTTTGATTACTATAGTTATAAATTTCATTGTTTGCAATCTTTTTATCTTATTCATACGCAACACTCTTCCCGTTTTCATCTATTTTCATGAATCTTAACGATTGCAGCATTTATTCGGATTGTGACAAAAGATTTACGCTGTTTCCAAATTTCAAATGTCGTAACTCGTTCTGTTGTTAATTTATCAGCTTGTCTTCTCGCTTATTTTTGATCCTTGTTTTTCAACAAAATCTATACGAATATACTCATACACAACAGAAACACAATGCGAACTAGAGTTTATAAAAAGTTTAACTAAAATTCAAAAGATTTTCAAATAATATTTTTCATCACACGTATATCATCGCATGTGAGCTTTAGTCGCTGACTATAATGGTCAAGCTAATGTGAGGCTGAGTAATCGTTGGTTTATTCATCGAAATAGCTAGATGTTACAACTATAAGTAGTGACGTGATACAGCGGACGAAATCGAGCGAATTTTAGGATTATAATTCCTGGCAAGGGATTATTATCTTACTGTAACGATCAAGCGAACCGTAATAATTTCCGTAATTAGTTACGGTAAAGCTCTGAAATAGCTCCGATTCTTTGTAATGAATTTGAATAAAAATAAAATCGTATCCGTAGAACGTGGGTAGATTTTAAAGGCTAACTAGTTAATCTTTAAAACTTCGTTCGGTTAAAAATATCCATCGTCATTTGAACGCTCTTCAACAGAGTGAACAGATTTGAAAAAAAAAAAACAACGCCATTATGATAATATTAAGAAATTTTTTTTTCTGCAGGAATACATCGTAGTAGATAAAACTAATTGCAACTTAATTTCAGCTAAGTTTTTGCTAAAGAAAAAGTCAATTATTGAATTTCTATATCAAAGCATAAAGTTTCCGGAATCTCTGTGTTTACATACGCCACCGTGTGAATCGTGAGTTTTATTCGCAGTGGCAGTGACATAATGAGTACGCCCACTCGTTGTTAGAGTGTTTATCAAAGTTTAAATTTGCAAAAACTTTACGCTCGAAAGCCTATAAGCGGTTATGCTACCCTGTTATATCCAGACTTTTTATAACATCGGGAAAGATCTTTATATATATTTTCGATGCCAGGAAAAATTCATAAAGTTGGATTCATCTAATGAAGTCACAACATGAAGGTTGATTATCTTTCTATCTGTCCGTGAAGAACGTATATTAAGTCACCTATTATAGATTAATTATATAAATATAATGAGCAGCCTTTACTTTACGTAATGATATTAAAGTTATTTACTTGACAGAAAATTTATCAATGATCTTTAACGTCTTCAGGAGTTTATCAGGTTTCCAATTCTCTATACCATGCACGGTGATATATCTACTATTTGAAATTAAATAAATTTATACCCTAAAATGGTTTTGAAATTATTCATTGATACTCTGATCAAATCAGAATCTAATATCTGCAGTCTACTGGATATATCCAAAAAAGAAGATTCGTTGCAGTGTGACTCGTTTTTGCATTCACAAATAAGAAAAACAAGCAGGTAAATCGGCTGATCAGGATGGGTCAGACCTAAAACTTCCCGCCCAAATCTTTCAAGTTAGAAAAAAAAAAAAAAAAACATGTCTAGAGATTTCCTAAAATAATTATTGGTCAAAGCAATTTCCAAATGAGGGGGGTGAAAAAAATTTGACCTTTTATTCGTGATCAACGATCAAAAAACCCTTGAGATACCAAATTTTATTCGAATCCGTCGATTCTTTCACGAGATATCGTCGATTAAATCATTTTTTTTTTTAATTTTGTTCTTTGAATATCTCGGTTACTACTGGACCGATCAAATCCAGAATCTAATCAGTTCTAAGTTTGGAAAATCCGCGTTAATTGATACCAAATTCATCAAATTCTGATCATTCGTTCTCTAGATATCGTCGAACAAAAAAACTAATCACACACATACATCCATCCATCCATCCATCATACCTTGAAATGTGGAGATCTGGTGGAAACTTTTCATTTTCGAGGTATTTACAATAACTTCCATCTGGCTAGAGTGGGAAGTTAAAAAAAACAAACAAAATACAAAAAAGAAAGGTAATCACAGATGATCTACTTGTCTTGATGGAAAATTTTACTGCATTAAATTAACAATAATTACAACATCTCTCAGTTTAAATATATTTCAAGAACATGGGAATTCAATCCCCATCAATTCCAATTTTCGGAATTAATCAATTTTTGCTAACCCCAAAAATTACTAGCTGTATAAATAAACTCCCACGACTATAATTTACCAAGTTGCAACCTATTTTTGTTTGCTATCAAATGATGCACGGTGAAATTTTTAAAAATCGATTCCCTTTGAAATATCGAAAAGTAGGGTTCACGCTGTTATTTAACGCACTCAAATTTGCATTTAAAAATTTCTATACTCAAGATATTATCTCATTATTTCGAGTTAGAGCGTTTTCACAGTTTTAACAACACGAATATTTCAGAGCGTCTATATTAACACTATTATCCACTAATGGCGTGGGTGATGGTCTAGTTCTGTTAATAATTAGCTGGCATAAATTTAGCACTCGTAAAGAGAAGGTGATAGAATGTATGTATGTATGTATGTACTGTAGGCAGGTGGTACTTTTAGGAAACGAATACACGTTTTTTTGTCACGGTAGAAAAACTCATGTCTGTATTTATCAAAAATAGAAAAGTTGAGTAATTTACGTTTAGAATATTAGTTATATTTAAAAAATTTGTAACGACGTAGTGTTTCAACTCTGAATTATAATATTATGCATTATTATACACTCAATGAATTATTAAATCCAGTCGAGATATGCATACAACACCTTGAGCAATGAGTACTCGTTCACCTTCGTTCAATTACCATTATGTATTTACATAAACAGCATTGCAAGAACGAGAAAAATATTTTTAGTTACAAGTCTCCTATCAGTTAATGCAAATCAGCTAATATACCACGCTATAAAATAATCACGAGACTCCAGTAATTGAGTTAATGAATCCCTCGTATAACGTACTTGTAAGACTGCCAAAAATTACAGCATTGTAGGTATACTTACCATGTCATTCAGCTGCTGTTGAATTACAGTTTTGAATCTATACATTTTACATCTTCTTATTCTATTGCGAGCTTCGAATTTATCTTCAATTATAACCCAACAATTTAGGCTCATAATTAAACCTTGGAATCAGGTTGGAGCAAGGTTTTGTCATAAATATTTGTTTCGTTTTAATCAGATTATTTAACCAATAATATCTACTCGCTGATTTTATTGCTTTATTTATTGACGGTATCTTCGTTTTATCTCTACCACAAGAAAGATTACTTTTTCCTTTGGATAGAAATACTTTATCCAAAAATATAAACTTATGATATTAAACCTAGAGCCAAACAAAAAAATTAATTTTTTAATTTGTGTGAAACAACTTCAAATCTGAGTATTTGACCTAATAATGATCCTGTAAAAACTTGGATTCCGCCAGATAATTCTGAAAGGTCGCGCATGGAATCTCAATTTTTTCTAGTTAATTAAATTACGTATTTTTTATTATTTTGGTTAATCTAAATGTTTTCCAAAATTATAGATTGACCCCATTTTAACAGGATTCAATCTCGACTGATGTAGGATCGAAGTTTATAAATATAATTATTTAACAAATTTTCATCGTTGACAGATAAAATACACAAATGAGTCAGCCATGCGTGCTCATTTCGTAATTTTAATTCCAGCAAAAGCTTAACGAGTTTCGAACCAGCTTCAATGATATATATCGGCGGTTATAACATCGATATCAATGATTAAAAATCATCCCTTACTTTAATATAAAACCTAAGTATTACTTGTAGGTATTTATCGCATTTATCGTAACATTTTGGAGGATCAATATGCCACACGACTGAAATTTTCTTTTACGAAGTTATTTCGTTCGTCGTTACTACATCATTCAAGTCTTTTATACATTGTTGAATTTTCCTCAATCATATAGGTATAGCTGATCAGGGTATATAGTCTACAGTCTGTTACTTTTCAAAAAAATCTAGGCATATCTTTGTTTAATAATAAACGAACGGGATACGAAACCACTTCACTAGGAATAAATATTAAAAAAATTATGAATGATGGCTTGATGTGCGTTTTCTAGTTAAAAAAAAAATTTCTTTTTCACGTGATCTACGATGATAGAGGTATCCGTTATGCTAGATTAATAAACGCAAGTAATAAAACGGTTCTTTCGTTGTAGATCATAATTCATAAATCTTCGATTTGCAGCTTCCATTGACGTTATATCTCAAACTAAACGGCGATTTGGTTACTTAGCTATATATTCACTAAAATATCTTCGTTCAGTTTCAGTTCTATTTCAATTTTGGCAATCAATTACATGGAATATTTCCAGAATTCATTTGTCCTTCACGATACGATTCGTGCAGTTTAATATTTTATTGACGCAATGTTCGTCTTTCTCTTTTTAAACAAAAAAATCAAAAAGAAAAAATAAAACTTCTGACCGAGTCTTACCGTCAAAAACATTTACCCAATTTTCAAGATATAAAATAAAAAAAAAACTGTTTATCAAATTATAAGAAATAAAGAAAAATAAAAATCTTTTTGCCGGAAATATCGACGAGGGTTAGACGTAGGTGTTACACAGTTTCAATCATTTCCGTTCTGCTAGATTCAAAGCGACTTATAGATATCTGTACAGCGGGTGAAAACTGAAAAGCAATTCTATTTTGAAAATAGTATTTTTACTTTTAATTTTTCACGAGTGGTTGGTTATGTACACCTATCTCTATACCCACCTATGTTAGTGAAACCGTCTACATCGATGTATAGAATCTTTAGTCACGTTGAATCGCGTTATACTCTCTCATTTATAAATAGAGTTAGCAATTGCCTGGATTACACGTGTTCGTTCCACTGTCCGACTGAAGTCGGACTCGATTGACAGCTGTGATTATTTGTGTGCTATACCAACTTACTGTTAATACATATGCATAGGTACTTACATACATGTAATGTGTGCTGTTGACCAGTTCTTACTATCAAGAGTCATCGACCTCGGTCGTATTTTCGTACCTTATAAACGGCCGCGATTTAATTTTCTGATGATTTTATCAATTTTTTTTTTTTTTTTTTCTGTTTTCTTGGATTAAGGAATAAGCCACGAGGATTGTGACTCGAGATATAGACATGCATATACTTTTCATCGATCTTTAATAAATTATACTCTCAAAGCGAATGGGTGATGTGTTGAAATTGTGGAAATGCCTGCCCGGATATTAATGGGCTTGGGAAAGTGTGCAGGATGAAAGATTTCCAGATTCTCAGAATAGCAACTCCCAAAATG
Organism: Macrophya annulata; assembly: GCA_963924015.1. Lineage (NCBI taxonomy): Eukaryota > Metazoa > Arthropoda > Insecta > Hymenoptera > Tenthredinidae > Macrophya > Macrophya annulata. The sequence goes on from OZ001259.1 coordinate 15,012,629, forward strand.
TTCAGAAGCTAAGACTGCCAAACAAGTATTTCGCAAGCGGTTTTTTCTGACTCATAATTTGTTTAGATAAATTTTGTTGCGGAATAGTAGTAAGGGAGAGTATAAATGCAACTAGAGAAAGAACCTCTTTACGATTTTACCAAAGTTTTTTTTTTCCGTTGCACGTAAACTGGGGAAAAAAAAATTGATTCTAAACTTTGTTTAGTCTGGTTGAATTTGTATTTTTGGAAATTTCAAAATTTCGAATCCTCCGCATTTTAAGTCGTGCGTAAAATTAACGTGAATTTCGTTCGGATAATTTTCAAACTAATCTCGTATCATAGTTTTCGATTTTGTGTACATGTGATTATTCTGGAATTTTGTTTTCTATTCTAGATATGAAGTTAAGTTAAGTTTACTCATAATTTCCTAACTTCAAGCGGACGGGTTTTAGCTTCCTCGTTTAATTTTACGGAGGGATTATCGCACCTAAATTATTGTCAAAGAGCAGAATATCCCGTCCCAAAATTTGTTGCTCTACTCATGACTGCACCTGTTCCAACATGAGCCAACGAACTTATCCATCGAGTGTAAAGTTTTTTTTTTACTTTTTATTTTATTTTTTTTGTTTTCTAAGTTATTACGAAAACAAAGAGAAACACGAAACCTTTTCCGCCTATAGTCTCTCTCTACGAGGACACGTTCTCGCTTAGTGCCTCGGAACAATACTTAAAGACGTGCGCAGAATTTTGTCGTAAAAGTATTTTCCTTTGTGGTTTGAAAAGCGACGTATGTATGTACCTACGTAGATAGAGATACGGTACAGAACGTCAAGTGGAAAATTACCCTCTTGCATACTAAATTAAGATCATTTTATTCCGAACAGTCAACCGGGAAGATATGTACATACATACATACTTCGATGCGTATATAAGCCCCAGGGAACAAAGAAACAAGCAAAAAACCAGGAGCATGAAGCGATGGACAGAGACATGCGAGGTTTTCTATTTCCTTTTTTGCTGCTGTAGCTATATAAGAACGTGACGGACTTTCTTCGTCATGGTTCTGTTTGTTTGACCTCAGAAATAGTCCCACTATAAGAAGCGCTGGGCTCGCGGTCAGTGGGGGATGACCCTAGGCCTCCGGCATTATGCTAAACGATTCCCGCAATCTAAGAAGGTGCATTTTGAGCTACTAGAAATAATTATAATGATCTCAAAATTAAATATCAGTTTTTCATTATCTATACTTAAATCGAAAGTCAAGCTTATAGGGTGTAAAATTTTGTTGAATCAATTTTTATCAACTAGATCTTAACGCTTATTATCATTTCATAATTGTACACACATATGTATATCAGTTACAATTCTTATTACATTTTCAAAAATATTCACATGAATAATCGCAGATATTTTATTTGCAAAATTTTTACTCCAATTGCACAAGTTTTTGTCGTTATTTTTTGATAACACCATGTTACTTACTTACTTAGTCTTACGAATAATTCCTTGCACTAAAAGTTGAACAATTCTTAGGTCAAAATGTATGTTTTGGATCGATTATCATCATTTTCCATCACGTCTTAGTCAGTTTTAATGTATTTTTACTTGTATTCAGTATTGTCTGAATAAAATCGTCGTCATTTAGTGCAACGGCTAAATAGTTTCACTTAAAGAAAGCGTGTATAAAGTTGTTGTACAATAATGTGTAAGCAAGGAAATTGATTACATCATGATAAGAAGTTGCAATTTAAAAACTAAAAAGTCGTATTTCCTTTCGTAATCAATTTCGCTGAATCGCAGGCTACTTTTCATTTCGCTGTTTGCGAAATGAAAAGTAGATGTTATCCACTTTTCTCAAAATCTTACGGACTAGCACAAATAATTACAAAAAAAAAGCTTCAAATGTCGCAAAAAAGAAAAAAAAAAAAAAAAGAAAGAAAGGCAAAAACTGTTCCTATGTTTAGATCAGAATTAAAATACCCAACGTTCGTTGAGAAAGGTCAGTGCGGTGTACAGTCGGCATTGTGGTCGATACAATACATATGTATAGATATAGCATCGTGCCATTTGATCGGTCTTATTGTTAGTCCACTTGGAACCCAATTCAACCAATGCAATTAGTTCTGCTGATTTCCACCGTCGATTGTGCACTTATACGTTGATATCATTATTATTACAGACATGTTCGCGTATATGTAAATGTCAAATTTATTATGTAAGTCGTATCTATAGGTATACTTGCGTATGGCGAATTATAATATTATATACGTTTTAAATTGGGTAATGCGAAATTGTTAATGTAAAATTGTGAAATCTATATCATACTTGTATATTTAATATAAGTATCTACGTATAGTAGGGTGGTCCTTATTTTGGGTATTTTCGAAATTTAATTCGGCTGCCCCCCAAAATCTTTTCAAATATACATCGAAAAATACCTGTAAAGCTTGAGTCCTTAATATTAATATTAACACGTGCCCCAAAGCGACCAAAGTTTCAAATGCAAAAATACATGTATTTTTGTGTATCGATTGTATAAAAATTGTTATCTCACGTGATGCTCTATCAACAATTCTGAAACTTGGCTTAGTTGTTGCCTACACCAAGTGGTGAAAAAGGGTACTTTCATTATATTTTTTTTCGAAAACAAATCTCCGAATTATGACCCTTACATTACGTTTTTTTCCTCTATTTCACGACAAGTCAGAAATTTATTTTTGAAACAAAAAATATAATGAAAATAGCTTTTTGTATCTCTTGTTGTAGGCAACAACTAAGCCTAATTTCAGAATTTTTGATAAACTATCACGTGAAATAACAATTTTTATACAATCGATGCACAAAAATACATGTATTTTTGCATTTGAAACTTTAGTCGCTTTGGGGCACGTGTTAATATTAATATTAAAGGCTTAAACTTCACAGGCATTTTTTATTACATATTTCAAAAGATTATGGGGGGCGGCTGGATCAAATTTCGAAAATACCCAAAATAAGGACCACCCTAAAGTACAGGTATGTGTAAGTCAGATAATAACGTCGTGCTATAACTGCGGTAGAAGATTTCGTACGACTGCATATATGACTCCAGTTGAAAGCTCTACTGCGTGCAATTTACTTCCGAAAAGTGGAACGTGTCGGCCGTAAACTTTATAAACATCCAGTCCGTTAACGGCATGGATATTGCCGGGTCCAGATGTTCAGTACTTCGAAAGATTTATCGATGATAGGATATTGCGGCAGGCCTATTCCTAGTTTTCAACGAAATTCGTACTTACTGTAACGAGGGAAGAAACTTCTTGTCATTTTTAATTTTTTATTTTTTATTTTTTAGAGCTCCTTTGTCAGTTTAGAGATAGAAAATCTTATGACATACATACGTGCGTATATTAGTAATGGATATTTCTTAGATTTTCACGGCTACCTAATATTGATCGAGAGAAATAAATGATAGAGAAATTAAGAGAATTTCTAGAAAGTGTAAAGCAGATTATACGTATGTACTTACAATAAACGATAGAAGTATTATACGCGGAACCTTTGCCCGAAAATGGAAAGAGCAAAAACGTAATTAGATACGAATTGGTATTTATTGACTTTTGAAACGACTCTCTCTTCACGAATGCTGCAGTACAAGCGGATATGGGGATTGCTGGAGGCATTACATTTGCTTCTATGTATGCATCAACTTTCTTGGCCAGTAAACTAGCCGCTACAGTATAGTATAGCGATTGTCTCTGTAATCTAGCTTTTCTATATACCATCAATCACTGCTACGTTTCGCATTTCAACCACGTTAATAGTTAATTTCTTAATTAAATCTTGAATAGTTTAAAAGCCTATTAGAACTTTCGACTAAATTCTGTTACTCATACCTACTTGATCATCCTCAATCTGATTGACTGTATTTTTTCCTTCTTTTTACTGCAATCCAAAAAGTGACGAGTCATATCAAACTTGCGATTTTCAAGAATGAATTCACTTCGAAAATTTTTAAATTACTTTTTAACTTACCTAGTTTATTTTCCTGTCGATTTTATCCCTGCCTCAGGAGCCCGGGATAATCTGATCCCTCCATTACCTTAGAGTCCAGATGTATATCCACCCCCATATATAATCGAATAACGCAAAGTAACAGACCTGATTACGGTATAAACTTTTGTAGGTAATCCTAGAATGAGTGTAAAGTACGTTGGCGGTAGAATGAGAAGCTTGCGATCAAACAAAACCAGCTTAAACAGTCTGTAATCTATATAATCCAGATCGAATTTATTAGAGGAACGTGAATACACGCGTAAATAAATTTTACTTCTGAATTTTTTATGTTTGTAATTCTTATTTTGTTTTCGGTATTTGAATTCCTGCATAATTTTTAGATTCTAGAAGAAAAATAACCTATGGGAACGCTTTCGTTGACTCGTTGAGAACGTTTTCACTTATTTTTACATCATTCGTGGGAATTGGGACTTGAATGATTTCTAAAGGATTATAACAGAGCATATGTGGATTGTTCTCATCGCGCCAAGTGAGAAAGGAATATGATGGCAACCTTAATTCTGGATTCTTATCATGGTTTTGCGGTAGGTATTTAAGATCAATCGTGGGACTTGGAACCCTGAAGAAGAACCTTGAACCTCAACCATTGAGTTAATTTATTTCTAGATGAGTATAATTGGGTGAAAGTCTTTCATACCTAACGCGTATCAACTTCAACGCCTCCACCATTAATATCCTCTAAAGGAAGAAAAAGAACATTTCAGAATTGAGGCTGTGTTCTTCTCATCTTGGCATCATGCCCACCGTAGCTTTGTTGCTCGTAAAACTTTCCATCCTTCTCCTTCGCACTTTCCATGGATGCACCAGATGCAGGGGACATGCGAAAACATCTTATCCACTTGTACGACGTATTTCCGACGTTTTAACATTCTGAATGGATATATACTCTCACTCATTGTCATTAACTGATGAAATATCATAAATTAACACATTCGATATCACTATGATAGAAAAATTCTTAAAACCATTATTCAAACTCTTAATGATATTTCTCTGCACATAGCATATCCCGAAGGATTTCCCTTCATTTGATGGATTATTTCCTCAGTAGGGATAATTAACAGAAAGTTTTTTTCGAACGAGTATTCGAGTTTCTGAATTTATACAATGATTGCCGTTAGTTAGAGTTGAAAGTGATATCATCCCAGTAAAATGGCGTCATCACCCCCACACATCTCGAACATGCTAGCACAAATTTCATTATAGTCTAGAACCTAATTGACCCAAACGACCTTCATCCGACGAAGCCACATCACTGTCGCCAATTCTAATTCTGATATATTGTTGTACCATCTAATTAAAGTCAAAAAGATGATCTTGAAGTGAGCGTTAAAACGATGAAGATAAAGCAACCATTCATTAATCGATTAAGTTATCGATTTTACAGTTTTTTACCCGATAAAATTATGTTTATAAATATTTCATACAATTGTTTACACATTGACGTATTAATTTTACTTAAAATATACATATACGTCGAATTAGGACGAACGTCATAAAACTTGCTTATGCGATTACCATGCGCGTGTAATCTCCTATGTAGGTAGGTACAGGCACAATGTCGTATATATGTTCGTATGTATGTATTGTATGTGTACGTATACATATAGATAAGTATTATAGTGCGTGAGCCACACTTTACCTATCATTCTCTCTCTTTCTTTTCTCTCTTTTTATCTCTCTTGCTCCCCTCGCCTTTCAGCATAATACAACTCTGTTGTTTAGTGCCATTCACTCCGGAGGTTTCCTCTTGGTCAGTTCCGCTCCTTTGTCCAGGGTAGCATTGCTCGGTCTTCCTTGCTAAGGTTTCAAACTTTCAAGTTTTGTCGTGTCTTTGAGATTCGAGAAATTCATATACGTGCAACAATATCTATTGGATTTTATTTAGGTGAGTAATTTATTATTCAATAACTTACCTCACCTTTACCTATATATCCAAATATTTCGCTCTTGTATACAGTAATCAGGAAATCAATTAGCTAAATCACTGTGCAAGTCATTTAGAATCACATTTATCTGTCTTGTTTATTGAACTAATGCGGCAGTCCGAGTATGAAAAATTTTGTAAATTCGTCGAGTATACACGATAAGCTAAGAAGATAAGGATGTGGCTTGCATGTTTACAATTGCAGTGCAACGACCTAAGCAAAATACACATACATACATAGAAACGATTTGAACATGCTAATCGATATAAGCGATGTGCGCGAAAGTTTGCTTTACCGCGCCAGCTATTATAGCAAGGTAAAAGGTGGGAATAAAGTTATCTTGAAAATTAATGATTGAGGTAAATTTTAGGCGGTCACTGACCTTCCGCTACAACAGTGTTATATTTCGATATTTTGTACGTGACTTTTAGTCAATTCGTATAAATTTCGTTTACGATTTGTTGTACTAATTTGTGAATGAAAATAGAAAACTACGGATCCTAACGTCTGCGATGTATACCTACGCGTGCTTGAGGTGTAATACTTAAATTAACTGGGTTAACGCCCAGCCAGCTAAATAAGATATTCATAGAAATGTTTGAAGTTAGCTGGTAAAAATTTGTTCATGATCGAATCATTACTTGCCTTTAATTTACGGATCGATTATACTATACGAATTTTAATATCATACGTTATTATCTAGATTCATCAGACTGGTAAATTAGAATGAATTAACTCAATACCGTCTTCTTTTACGTGACTCGTGAGTATAATTACAAGAGAATGTGAGAATCCTTGTAAGTTGTATGTACCTGCTCCGGAAGTAGGTACAATCTCTTCAATTGGATTTAAGTCATATGATTCATGCAATGAAGTACGAATAAGAAGTGTTCGAAGAGTCGAGTTCTGTTAATGAGTCATTTGTTGTTTACTCGAAGGATCGTAAAGCAGAAATTTCTGTAATTAAAACTAGGTATCTAATCAGTTATTGACAATTTTCAATCTCACTCGTGGGCGATTATTCAAATTTACTAACTGCGATAAAAGTTGCTATTATGCTTTCATTCTCTAAATTCTTAAATTTATGGTGAGAATTTTTAACCACGTATTTAAAGTGCCGTACAATTTAACACAGCAGAGTCTTATGATGATTGTTAATCGCTCTAAGACTACCTAATTATATACCTATTCAATATTATCTCCTAGATAAACATTTAGTCTGATCAATGCCGAACTTTGAACGTATTCTCAAAGGCGGTGAAAAGTAAATTTATAATAAATACGTCGGTATTATAAATTTATGAAATAAATAACGATGGTTTTCTTCAGTAAATTACTGATAATACTTTCCTCTGTAGAGAAATTGACCGGTTAAAAATCATGTGCTTTGGCTGACTGTATATGTAATCAGATCTTGCAGTGCCTGTAGCAGTAGCAGCAGTAGGAGAGTGTATCTAGGTAGCGTGTAAAAAGAACGAAGAAAAAAAAAAAAGATTGTACTAAGATGTGTCGTGTAAAAAAAATATTATATACATACATTTATAGCATAGAGTTTGTAAATACGCTTTGTAGTGAGTGAAGTGAACCGTTCTTGATACACACATCTGTCACGTGACTCACCTGACCCACCTGTCACGGGGCCGGGTAAGACCTAAAGAGGCCCCTAACATAATCGTCCTAAAGAAACCTGTCAAGGCCCAAGGCAAAATCCGGTCGATCGAAAGTGTGGAGAAGTGAGGAAACGTGAAGCGATAATAAGTGTTACCGTTTCCTATATGAATACGGCAGACTATAATAACGTCAAACTGTCCATCTACTGTACGGACAATTATAACGGGAACGATATAACAACTCCGGAAATAAAATTACCCGCGTATTACATGGAACGAAATAATTATCAACGAATACAATACGAAACAGATTTTAGGTGTAATCAGATTTGCGAAAGTTGAACCTCATCCCGATATTGATATTAATTATTATGGTAATATTAGGGGTAGCTTTTTTTAATCTTATTAGAACGTAAGTTGTTAGGATATTTTCGAATTCGTATAAGTCCTAATAAAGTTAGAATTACTTTGCAAAAATGCTTCATTCGTGGTCTTCGAACTTTTGTACATACGTATAGTGCGAATCTGTAAATCATATTCATGGATTTTGGCCCATTTCGATTGGTAGATTGCCAATCATCTCATTGGCCTATATACGTTTTAGATTTATATTCAAATAATTGGCCGTAGAGTGTGAATCGCTTGCAGCTGACAATGAGCTACATACCTACTTGACACTTAGGAATCTATATAAGTATACATATCTTTTAAAAAGCGGGCCGGATTCGCCCACGCTTCGAATAATTCTCCGTGATTAACTATCCCAATAGTTATTATTATTTCACGGTTGAAAAGTGAAAGGAGGAGCAATAATCGCGATTGTAAAGGTCAAGCTATACATACATATGCTTTGACACTTATACCTACACGTGAGTAAAATATCGGTGTATTTATGACTTTAGAGCTTAAATTCTTACGCTTGAAGATAGCCATGAAACGGGATTCCATACCATCGCGATATGTAATTGTCCGTTATTACTTGGCATACTCAAAATTGCACAATCGAAGATATTACCAACGTGTTTACCTACATTACAGTAGATTCCAAGATTACATACGTATGAAACGATACTTTGAAGTCTACCGTCATTGCATATAGGATTATAGTTACATTCTATCTCCTCAAGTTCTACTGGTATACAGTAATTAAAGACAATACTATTTACGAAGTAAGTAATAGCTGTTGCGTCTAAATGATATCAATTACACGTAATTTAGATTCCACATTAGCCTCGTTTATAGGAATACTGGTTACTCGCTAGCTGCAGTAATTTCACATCCATAATACCACGTCGAATCTATTTCAACTTCTGAAATGATCAATTGATGGAATTAAGTTTCATTGCTTTATTATTAGATATGATTATCACAATATTCTATTCCCGTTGTTGAACTATCAATAAATAACAGTTACGATAGCTGGCAGGTGGTTCGCATACTTTCAATCAGAATATCAACCTGCAAGTCTATTCAAGTACTTGTATGTATGTACATACACTGCAATCTGTTTGCCGATAAAACGATCGATAATCAAAGAAAAAAAAAATGGGTCAATAAAGAAAAATGAGTAATGTGTAATATTTGCACAAAAGTAATGATATAAGGTAAAAATTACTACGATATATGTAGACGTGGCACAGATAGTAGGTACAATGCATTTGGTCTTTGCTCAAAGACCGTTATATCGCAGACGTATAATATACGTATGTATATTGTATGTAGATACATACATTGTGAAAGATCCTATATTACGAATGTATGGTGATAGTGTTGTACTTAATTATGCGTGCCTCGCTCTCGACAACATAAATTTCAATGCTGCGGCACTGATCGTGCAACTAGATACGCTCAACCAAGATTAGTTTCTAATATGCAGATAGGAGAGATCACAGGGCATATAGTAACATCCAACATGTCTATATCTTCATTGCTACAGTTTAATAGTGCAGTAATCAATTCATCACACTGTTTGCTCGTTCATATCTATGCACTTTAAGACTTCATGATATCCCATGATCATATATCTTATCGGTTTCTGATGTGGGACAGTCAGCTCGACTTGTTCTTTCACTTTACGTGTCAGATTATACAGTTGCAATTGAAATGTTGCAATTTTAAACGTTCTTCATACACATTAATTATTATGTCGTCTACCAATTACAAATCGGTTGCTCATTCTGCGTGCATTAAATCGCAAATAAATTTGCACAATTTTGCAACGAAAAATTTCGTTAATTTCATAGACCTTATCTATCCGATAATTTGACCTAATTATATGAATGGAATGAGACAGCGAATGGTTTTAAAAATCAGAACTAGATGGTATATTTGTACATACATTTGCTTAGTCAATGAAGTATAGGTATTTCTTTTTCAGCTGATAGATATCACGTGTTTTGATTAACAGATCGATTGGCAGCTCTGAAAGAAGTAGTTAAATTAGCTGATATCAACTTCTTCATTTGGATTGATATGATTTTTTGCTCGTTAGTTGCTGCCAACCGAATATGAGCCGATATCAATCCATTGATCGAACGTACAGGTACATAGATGAAGATCCAGTTGAATTTTACTCATAGAATTTGTCTCCGGTATTTTGGTTCGCAATGAAGCGTTCAATAACGGCTCTTCCAAGTAGTCGAGCAGCTGCGGCTGGATACACCGCAAGATATGAAGCTAAAAAGGCAGAAACGTGAAGTGAACGAGAGGAACCTCCGTTAAAACAAAATGAGCTTGATCTAAATATTTGTTACGCCGCCTTTGATATTATAATAAAAAAAAAAAAAGAAGTGGAAAAAGATTAAAAAATGGTATATATCTTTCTTAGCTTCTGACTCAGCCCTCGGAGACTGGCACATTTTTGTCATCAAACAAGCTGTCACACGTGACAAAAATTTATTATTAAATGCTGGCCATCCCAACGTTTTACATCCATTAAAAGTGTACACTTCTCTCTTCGTTTTTATAGCCTTTTACGTAAATAGATAATGTGAAAATGTCTCCCGCTGAAGATTTTTTAAGTTAAATTTTTTTCAGCAATTTCTTAAACGTGCGTATATGTGTTGAATGATAATTTTAGTTCGCATTTTACCTTGCAGCTTTGTTATAATTATAAAATTTCTTCGAAATGACGTTATATTAGATATCGCACGTCCAAATTCGCAGGTCTGAGAGTAAACGTGAACAACAACAATTTATTGTTTATCAATAGACTGCACTGCAGTGCCGAAAGTAAATTTTTGTACATTTGACACAACGAGGAATGGTTTCCAAATATTTGAAACTGCAATAGATTGAATCCATAAATTATAAAGAAATTTATGTTAACTACTTCTACGATCTTGAGAAAACACCTGAATATAGTCATATACGATGACTTTTAGTCAACCAGAATCTGCAGTGTCTTGGGATCAGAATGACTTAAAAATTTCTGATCTTAGGCCAATAAACAGCTGTGTGAGTTTCGAACGATCCTAAAAAAAATAAAAAAAAAAAACAAAAAATAAAAATAAATAAATAAAAATTGTGGGGCAAGTTAATTGCCTCGTATAGGTGTGCTTCTTACGTTCAGGGGAGTTCGACGCTTGTGTATAGGAACCGTAGATATGGTAGACACCGCGGGGTATATGTGCAAATGCATTTTCTCTTATGATGATATGTGACGTTTGCGATGCTGTAGGTCACGGGCAAACTGGCCATCGTTTGTACGGGCAAGTTAGTTCGCGGGAAGGCTAGTGGCCGCGGTACCGTGGACTATAAATAATCGAAGCACGGGGATGTCCAAGTATAGACCGTTGGGAGGGTGCCAGCCAGCCAGCCTCCGAGGAGGCCCGATCTATTCTTGGCCCTGTCGCCGCCACCGCCACCTCTACCACCTCGCGAACCGCCAAAACCACCCGAACCATCAAAACCATCAAAAACCATAGAATAATCACTCAGATCTTTTCTGAATCGTTTGAAAAAATCGAAATTTTCTACTTTTTAAAGCCCATCTCTTCGACATAGCTAGATCGCGAGGACGTGTTAATTAATAATTTCTTCTCTTTTACATATTTTGATACAGGGCCATAGTTCACCGGAAGGAAACTGACCTTGACAAAAATTACCAACCTATCCACGTGCCATTGACGTTTTTATCGGAGTATTAATTTCAGAAGTACGTTTTGGGAAATCGCATTTTTTGAAATCGGTTACTTCCATTATTAAGAATTTTTACAGTTTGTTGTTTATATGTTTGCTGAATATTTGATTTATGACGGGTCATTATCATATATAACGATTCTGAAAATGATCATAATAAAATTCGTGTAATATATGGTATAACGATGATATAATTGATATAGGTATACCTATACACAGTTGATATTGATGGTTTCGTTTATAGGAGAGATTTACGAGGATTTCAATTTGATTATCTTTATCTATTCTTAGAGATATTATCAATAATCCGCAGGGTGACAGGACTGCGATAAACGATGATCGAATATTTTGTTTTAGAGAAAAAATAACGTTGTTCAATATTACGCTTTGTAAGAAATGTACAATCAATTATTTTACTCACTTCCTTTGCATAATCAAAACAAATTGGTTTTTTGCTTCTATTTTAAATTGTCCATTTCTTTATACGATTAATTTACAGTATCGTATATTTGCGACGTGTGTGATAATTGTAAAATTGTCATGGGCTCTGCTGTATGAATTAAAACGACGTGGACAAACTATACGTTAAAATTTGTATAATAAACAGCAGTAAAATTTAGAATTATGCAAAGACGTGAGTGTCAGTGATGAATTTAAAAATAGAATTCCACGGTCGAGCATATATATTTCGCTCTTTATTTTTATATAGCTGCAACCTGTTGTCAAATTGAAAGCAAACACTGTACCAACTGACAACACCCAGTTAAATGTACATACTTGATATGCAATTCAAAGTATATAAAACAATTAATAAATTTAGGTATATTTTCCCACACATTTTTTGGTTTATTCGTTTCATCATGTTCGAAAATAAAATGGATCAAAACGGGTTGAGAATCATTAGAATCTGACTCTCTGTCAATCAATTCAATTTTTTTTTTTTTCAATTTAAAATTGTGACAGTTGTATAAAATGTTACGGTTTCAATCACTTGGAATCTTTTCAGCTGCTATAGATTTTTTTTCAATTCCAAATCTGGAATTTTAATGAACACAGATGCCATGAATATTTATTTTGGTATGAGAATTCGTTAGGTTGAGAAATGATCCAGAGAGATTAATGTCCTATCAAGCGGAGAAATGATTTATTTTAACGTACGAACCTATTAGTCAATTTATTTATGATGATTCAATTTTTATTCATTACAAACGTAAGAACATTTAGAATAATAAAAAAGTTTATAATGTTCAGCCCTTGATTCGCATTATATATAATCTACCATACAAATTTGTATGAAGTGAATCAATTGTTTCTTCAATGCGATGATTATTTCATTAATTGTGATGGATAATAATTCACTTTCTGCAAATAAATTATCTAATAATATTTATCTGAGTGATAAGACTAATCGGAAAGTGTACAAACTGGAAGAATTTAATAGCCAATTAGTAAATTTGAATCGCGAAACGGTTACCTCTTAATTATTTTGATTCAGTATTAGTCATAGCTTAGTTAAAAATAATTACCACGTGGTAATTTCATAACCACTGATAAAAAGTAAATTATAATAAATAAAAATTACACGCGCTTATTATATTTTCGCTGATCGATTTTTCTTATCAACGTTAAAAGCATTATCCGTATATTGTACTGGTCGAAATTATAGACGAGCAAGTTTAACAGTTATTTTTGAAATCCCGCTGCTTTAAAATAAAGAATTTAATCCTAAAATATTGTATCTCAATTACAGTAATTTGTAATTTTGTAATAATATGGCGCCATAATATCTGGAGGAGCGGTCGATTGTCAATAATTGCGCAGACCAAGATGCGCAGAAAAATTTCCGTCAAGTATAGTAGGCCTATAGTCCGCTCACCATATTACATATCGTATTCAAGTGTCACCACTGACACTGTCTGTCAGCGGTGAAGAGTTATCTCAGTTCTAATGATTAGATTACAAATCCACATGAATTATAAAAAAAATATTGCACTATAGAAGATACAAGAGATTATACAGCCAACGTTTTCGTCGAAACATCTTTATCTTTACGTTGCCGATCTCTTTGAGGTAAATAAATTCTATATCTAACAAGTATAAACTTAGCACGAACGTAGTATAGGTCTGAAAGGGCGCTGCCGTAATCGCTCAAGTTGGATCTGGCGTATCCGTAGCCTAGGTATAAGGTAATGGAGTAGTAGTAGTAGTAGTAGTGTGTGCGATCAGTAAAGTAAAGCGTGTGTGCTAAAAAGTGGGTGAGGTTATTTTATTCTAATTATGTATGTATGTACCGACTTTAAAAGTATTGACATTATACGACCAATATAATTGTTACGAATTATTTTTATTACACTGCAAACTGTGTCAACGTATAATAAAATTTTTGTTTTTATTCTATACCTGCAACAACAGATAATAAATAATATCCATTAATATAAAAATGCAAATGTTGTACATACACCTAGTTAAATCATTCTTTGGCTTTTTGGCAGACGAATTGTCAATGAAAATCTGAATTAGGTATTAAGTTAATAGGGTCAAAGGGTATTGGCCAGTTTGGAAAGTAGGTGAATTTTGCCACAAATCATTTATTGGCAAATAAGTAAATCCGCGCTATCAAAGAAACAGACCGAACTTCAATAATCAGAAAGTATTCTAATAAAATACAAAAAAAAATCTGAATTTATGTTTAAAAAAATAAAAAATTAGACGAAAACTAGAAAAAATTCGTCAGTTTTATTTATCTCATAGAGATATATAAATTATCCTGAAAATGTTGCTGACGAGACAAAAAACGGAAACACAAAAAAATTGAAAACATTGTTTTAGAAAAATCGTATTTCTTAATAATTTATCTATACTAAATGATTTTATTCAATTTTATAGACTTCTGCGTCAACAAAAACCACCACCATGACAACGGCAGCCAAGCTGTACGGCAAAGACCTAAGCGAGTATGACGACGTAGATGTGGATGAGCTCTTGTCGCAGCTCTCTCCCGAGGAAATTAATATACTTGCTAAAGAAGTTGATCCAGATGTGAGTACTGTTGGAAATAATAATTTTAGGAGATTTTTATTTCACAATTAATCTGCCTGAATTAGTTATTTGTAATTTAAACCTTTGAAAAATCTGTAAAACAAAAAAAGAAAAAAAAAACAATTTTTTCTGTGAGGTTTTATTGTTTGGAATGATATTGTTCATGGGATTTTAATTCAATGTTTGTTGAAATGTTTAAACGAGTTTTTAGTTAATCTTTTACTGTTTGTGAATTGAATAATGAAGTTGTGATGTATTCATTTTGAATTATGATTATTATAGGATAGTTTCATGCCTCCATCTCAACGCTGCAGTTATGAATGTGATAAGGATCCAACAGGGCCGTTAAACCGCAAGAAGCTCATCGACCACATCAACAAACAGGCTTTAGAGACACCCGATATCCCAGAGTTGAAGCCATATGTACCTGGAACAGTTCGTGGGAAAAAAGTAAACTTTATACTGTTACTTTGTTGTTGTATTTTGGAGTAATTACTCTGTGACCTTTGCCGTGGAAGAGGGTTTAGAAAAACGGTAGTTTTTCTTATTTTTAATCCCCAAAGAACAGTCTCATTTTATTTTCTATGTCTTCAAACTTGTTTTATACATTATAAAGTCTTTCAAGAAATTTTTTAAACGTTTTGAAAGCTCTAAAGCATAGATCAGCACAATCGATCACAATTGGCCAAAACCAGATCGTTTTAGCCACTGTGTCCGATTGTGTGATGTGGACTGACAAAAATTAAACGAATGATTGAATAAAATAGAATATTTGTACCAATTTTCTTTTACAATTTTACTTAATGAAGCTTTTGGCATTCTTAAATCTTTTCTTGTATTCATTCTTTAGATTTTGTATTTACGTCACTAATTTCAAATCTGATTAAAGAAATCGAATTTTGAGCATGTAGACACAAGATTTAATAAAAATAAAACGTGTATTGGATCAATGTGTTTCATATTCTTTAATGAAGAAATTTGATTATTTTATAGTGGATTCCACCGCCGCAAGAAAATCAAAAAGAAAAGGATGCAGATGAACAGATTGCAATAGATCTTGGTGATGAATATGAACAAGCGCTTACTGCCGCTTCCCAAGAAGAGATTATCGACCTTGCTGGTAGGTAGCTGATGTTAAACTGTTTTCCAATAGTTTAAAAACTGTTTTCACTTATTTTTATTCACTAATGGATAAATTTTAGCTTTTTTTTATCTCAAATTGATCAAGCAAAGTGATCGATATACATTTCTTTACTCTAAATATGAATGGGTTGTTAAAACGTGTATATTGTGTTAATTTTATAATTTATTTTCGAACTAATATAGACAAAAAAATGATTTCGAAATACTGAGAAATGTTTGTGGGTAGAGGAAAATATGTAAAAATCATTTTCTCTGATTTGTTAGGAGAACTATTATTGACTAATAAATGATTGGAACTATTTTTATTCAAAGGTAATGTGTTTTGTAATCTGATTGACACAGGTATACACTTTTACAATTTCAGCTATCCTCGGTTTTCACTCGATGATGAACCAGGATCAGTACCATGCCTCGTTATTGAACTCTGGCCAACCTGTTGGATTGGGATGGGATGGTATAACGAAGGCAAGTCAACCCAAAGTATTTCCCATGGAACCTCCAAACAACACAGACATTGATGCAACCATCAAACAGGTTCGCGACGACGATCACAAATTGGTCGATCTTAATTGGAACAATATTAAGGTGTGTTAAATTCTTTCTTTTATTTAGATAGTATTGCATTATTTCGAAGCTATTGACGAGAATGATTCAACTGTTGATGCTTCTAATGAAGCTTTGCATTTTTTAATAGGGATTTTACCTTATAAGTAATAATTGAATACTACTTTTATTTTCAGAACATCTCGGACGAAAAGTTTATCCAGTTGTTCGAAGCGTTGGAGATTAACACACACCTTGAAGCCTTGAGTTTAACAAACGTTGGGCTCACAGACAAGACTGCACTCAGATTAGCTGACGTTATTGAAAAGAATTCAACCCTCAGAGTACTCAAGTAAGTTTTGCTTGGAATTCAATGACCTGTGATTTTATTTGCTACTTGGAATAATATGAGTTATTGATAAAATTGAGTCTTGATTATATATGCTATTACTTATCTTTAGAATATGAAAAGATAATGACGACATATCATGGAATCGTTTTAACAATAAATTTAAACTATGTAAAGAAAAAAATTAAAAATATTCCGTCAATAATATCTTAACAGTTCTCATTGTCAGAACAAGAAATTGGCACACAGATTTAGCACACGATATTTCTGTTTATTACAGTGTTGAAACAAATTTCATCAGCCCATCTGTGATAGTAAGGCTCATCAAGGCTCTTCTTAAAACGAAATCCATCGAGGAGTTCAGATGCTCAAACCAGGTAAGATGTATTACAAATCTTAATCAATATCCATTTAAATGCTTCTATCTTTCTTCGCAGTGAATACTTTATCCATGAAGTTTCCAAAATTAAAACTAATTTATTACTTTGCCTTTCACTTATTGATAGTGAAAAATTATACACTTCAGATCTTTGCTTCAATTTAATAATTTTTGTTTTTTGGTTTTTTATTATCTGTGTAGAGGTCACAAGTTTTGGGTAATAAAATTGAGATGGAAATCACGCAGCTTGTTGAGCAGAATCCAACTCTACTACGGCTCGGTCTTCACCTCGAATTTAATGATGCCAGGCACAGAGTTGCCGCTCACCTACAGCGCAACATTGACAGGAGTGAGTAATACTAATACATATTTGAAAAAACAAACTGTTTTATATCCAAATTGCCGTTACTTTATTACCTCAATTAACCGGCAAAATCTATGACCAAATTGGTGGAAAAAAAAATTTATTCTCTTTTTTCAGTTCTACTTTGAATATGATTTTGTGATTATTTCAGTTATTCATCTACCCAGGTGCGACAACTAATATAGGACAGTTTATCTCTATCTTTATTATTTTTCTCTAAAATAAAGCTTTCGTACAATTAGCCTGCATACTCTTTAAAAACATGATGCAATACTAGAGATATACCTTGTTTTTGTACAAAAGAATTATTTTCTAGCTAACAGGGAACGTGATTTGTTGCAGAGCCGACAGCCAAAGTGAAAAAAACTAATTTTATTATACGTCTCTCTTTATTTTAGCGAAATTGATGGTCCAATGATTTGACACAGATCCAAGGGTTCCTAAGATGATATAGCAATCTGTAAACGTGAATTTTATTGAACTTTAGATACACTTTAAATTTGATAAATTTTTGTTCAGTTCTATATAGGTATTTAAATGTTTTAATTTTTCGCTTAGATGGATGCAACTGTATGGGACACTATGGATATTATGCCACCAAATGCTTCTAGCCTTCTAGTTTTTGCTTCGTAGTTTAAAAGTAGTCGCATTAGTAGCCATTCATCATCCAAATCAATCATCCTGCAATATTCACTAATTTTATCAATTAGCCATCGTCATTGAGGTAATTATGAGACCCTGATGTGACCCTGATCAGCCAGCAGTGAACAAATGTCTCTAATATTCATATCTAGTCTCAGTCGTAGTATAACAAACCTGAATCTACTCGAATAAGATCCAATGTATTCTAGTAGTTTTCTGCACAGTCCTGAGTTCATGTTTTCTCCCTAAAATACGCGATTTCAAAATTATGTATCGTATGTAATCATCGAAAAACAGAGAAAGTACTTTTTTCGTCAAAAGCAAAGACTCGTCGTTTCACACTTATAATAGTTATTCATTTCTCTGAGAGATAGTATCATCATGAAGAAAGAATGTATTGATGAAAAAAAACCGTACTCAGATTTTGTGTTTTCTATTTTCAGCAAAGCACATAAGGGAAGAATAGTGTAGTTTAAATCGGTACGCCATTGAATTTTATTTCTTTTCTATTTTATTTACTTAATATTTGCTATAAATTAATAGACATGCTTAAAAAAATATATAGATCAAATGTAGAACTACCATATTGTAAATTTATTTTAATCATTTGCTCATGTAAATATGCTTTAGAATTTCACAGGCCTTAGTTTAAAACTGAAACCATATCAGGAGATTGCTATGAGAAAATTACCTATACCCATTTTTTTATTACCTGTTTCTGTGTTGATGCTCGTGCTTATTATTATTATTATTATTATTATTATTGTTGTTATTATTATTATTGTTATTATTATTATTATTATTATTTTCTATTATTATTTATATTTTCATTTTTATTTTTATATACCCACCAGTCTCTTCGGCCATTAAGTTATTCTTTCCGGCTACCCCATTACGGTGAAAAACTTTGATTAAAAATATATTGATAAAGCATCCCTGAGTATCGTAGGACTATTTTTTACTTAGTTGAAAAAAGAAAATAATTAGATGAAATTCTGTCTATAATGTGATGAAAATTAATACAATTGGCATATTTGTGTGGCTAGTTTGTCGCGTCGTACCTCTGGAACGTGCTAAGTCAGTAGCGATTGGGGCAGGTGCTGGAAATTTCTGCGTTCTCCCAGCAGATGCCCTTAAAAAACGAACATAGCGCTAACACGGCGCAGTGAGTAAGACATTTAAGAATGTCCTTTTAAAATGTGTTTAAAAATTAACCATCCCTTAGTTTCAATATCGCAATACCATTCGTTGATAAAAAAAAACAAAAAAAAAATAAAGAAATTAAGAAATTTGTAATATTCATTTCAATAATATACGATATTGCATAACAGAGAATGTATCACAAGCATCCAGCAACTTTTTATACGTGAATAATCTACCCAGGTATTTTTTTCCCCAAGAATGCCGATTGCCATGTCTAAAGTCATTTTCATGTATTTTTGCCTGAATTGAAAGAAAAGAATGAAAAAAAGAATAAGCATCTTGGGTTTGTTCTGATGTTTTAAAGAACCAGAATCTTGAAGTTCACGTATATGTAATTAAATTTCACTTTAAATACGACTTATTAAAAGTGATCAGTTGTTCTCCGCCATTAGTTCTTAAATTAATCGGATAGGAAAGTCTTTGGAATCGATTACCTCACATAAATATAATTCCACGTATTTATCAGGGTCGAAAAGAAAATAAGAACTTTGACTAGAATATTTTAAGCGATTTTATTCATGTAACAGTTATACAGAATTTTTAGCACCGCTAGACATTAACTACACGACGCTACACGGTCTCTGAAGCGCGTGATACACAAAAACACATATCTCTTAAACACAAAATTGTTGCCAACTCTATTACTATCCAAGACACTTCAAGGCGGCTGTCAGACAACCAACACCTGGTTAATATTTCAAACTTTAGTTCTTTTTCTACCTAAACAAATATCGGTAAAAGTTTTCATTGATATTATTTTTTTCAATTTTTTTTTCAGCCACGTGTAACAAATTCTTGATTTGAAAAAATTTTACATTTTTCTTTTTCCCCCCATTATGTATCTCTGTACTAATGTGGTAATCATTGCATAAAGGCAAGAGCAATTTAGTTTTCTGCTCATGTGTTTAAATTTTTACTACGATACTTATTTTTTTTATTACGTCATACATCAACGCTATGATATCTTGTGTTTTTAATTGAAAAACATTTTTGTCTATGGCTGTGTTTCAATTTTACATTTAGCCCATTTTTATTGCTTTTATATTATATACCATATTTTTTAGGTCACACATTACACTTAATTCTGTCTTTAGTATATTGAGAAAGAAATCAACCTGAAGGAACTTGGGCTATTGTTGAAAAAAACCAAAGGCATTTTGTTTTTTTTCGTATATCAAAATTGTGATATACTACAACATACTACGTATGCCAATACCTGTATACATACAAAAGTAATCTATATTTATTACACATAATTCTTTTCCTACAGTACGGAAAGACCTTACGCTGCGACTACAGTTCAGATTCTTTAACATGAATCACAGGAAACCTGATCTAATTCAGTAAAGGTAGCTACACCTAGGCGTGTAAAACTTAACTAGTCCGAAAGTGTGCCCAACGATTTTTGGGAATCATTAACGCGCTGCTTCATGCTAACATTGCTTAGAAAATAGATACATAGAATTAGTAATGGCTAAAAAATAAAAAATAAAAAATAATTATATTTTAGGCGATTCTCTTTTACAGATGCGAATGATGTCGACAATATTCTCATCTCTTTCATTTATTATAGAGACAAGTGGATACATATTTTTGTTATTATATTATGACTGCAGATTTTTTGATAATGAGAAATTTCTTTTTAGTAATTAGGCATTTACTATTCAGGGATTTGACATCGGCTAGTATTTTTGGTAATGTAATTAATAGATCAGAACACGATACAGAACAAATACATTTAGCAGAATATGAAAAAAAGAGGACTTGTCTGAATGATATAGCTTCTGACTTTAGTCGTAAAAATAATGTATTTCATGCGTCATAGTGACAGTCGCCTTTTCACAAAACAGAAATATATGAGACAGGCGTTACAAAATACATACATTCATGTCAGGAATAGTATTAACTCGGAATGGGGGGACCGGGTGGAGTAAGACTGTTATTCGAAAAATTCAGGCTTTGGATAACTTAGGGTCGCTACATACTATAATTAAATTATTTTGTGGAAGGGTTGATTAATTCGACCCAATTTGCCATAAAATATTCAGTCGTCATTCATAACTTGAAAATAAGGGGTTCAAAACTTTATTCTGTTTTGAGGATCGTCACCGAAATCAAAAGCTCAATCTTTCTAATTCTAAAACAAAAAGAAACAAAAAATTACTTCAGAATAGACAAATTATTCCAGATTGAAGATCTTCTCATGAAAATTACAGATCTCGAATTATTTTAATCAAGGATGAAAATTACAGATCTCGAATTATTTCAATCAAGGATAAAAATTTTATCCCAAAAATAGACGTAGATTGGGTCACATTCTCATTTCACCTGGTTCCTCGGGTTTTACAAGCATATCTTCGTATAAGATTGCAAAATTAATGCCATTAGTAAAATTGATCGATGATCAGAATTTCAGGAAATAGATCGCACGTTTATAAGCGTGAAGTATAAAAAAAAAAACGTTAAAAGCGACCGCATTCGTATCTGGAATACAACACTATCGGTAGTAAATTAAATTATCCTCCGTATATCATCGTCCTATTGTTTATCTAATCAGTCAGATAAAAAAGCATCGGTATAATGACTAATTCGTTGTTCGATAAATAAATAATCCCAAAAAAATATACGAGTAAAATAATCATTAGCGATAATAATCCGATTTCGCATTTACAATTTTCTATAGCGTTTCGGTCTGCGAAGGGTAAGCTCAAAATCCTTTAGTTTTCGTGATGAATATAACGAACAAACAGTAAATACTGAATCAGCAGAAATGTATATTCAATATTCATAAATGAAATGATCCAGGTTATACGGATGCATAACGAATTGGGATTTGGGGTTTATGTAGTAAATTATTGTATAACTTCGAAACGCTGGTCCTCGTCCTTAACTTTGCACGTAGTCAGAGGGGTGGCTCCTGATTAAGTTCTGACTGTGGATTTTCACGTTAAGCCAGGGTCGAGCCTGGGTTGCGTGAGACACTATGACATTTACATCAGCTGCCAAGCAAACTTGACGTGGCTAGGGGTATGTGGGGTGCTTAGGCAGGTGTAATAATACTGCAGGACACAAGACAACAAGATTAGGGGTAGTAACCAGAGCGGATGCACGTTGTCAGATCAAAGGGAGGATGCGGTCATTAATTTTATCTTTTTTTTTTTTTTTTCTGTGTTTACTGTTTTTAGTAGTTTCAAGGAATTTTTTCCGCTATATGAATCACAAATCTTCGGCTGATTGCAAGATTTTTTTTTCTTTTTGTTTTTATACCATCGTGAGATTTGAGAAAGGTATATTATCGTAAAAATGAGATTTCCTGGATCTAGTTTACTGCGGTTAAAGATTGTATTTCAGATAGGGGTGAAATGAGGAATTGCGAATTTATAATATGAATTTTTTTTTTTTTGTTAAGTACAAAACTTTTGGTTAATTAAAATTAACGGTCTCGGTTTAATTACGATAGTAAAAATGAGAGGAAAATTACCTGGTTTTGTTATTTATATTAAGACTTGGTGGGCCAAGAACACTATGTAAATATTTGTTTTATATATGAATGTAGAATGTGATTACAGGACAATTTCACAAGCAAAATATTTCGCCATCGGTTATTAACCGAACATAATCTAATGCAGCTAATGCGTTTAATGTGCCATGTGTTGTGTATCTATATATGTTATAGTACATATTTTATACTAACTCAAATGTTTTTGTCGTTTCAGAGTGTTGTTATATTATTAACAAATTAATTTTTTACCCTTTTACGTGTAACTCATTGACGTGATTTTTTCCATGTCTTTTTTTTTATTTTTATTTTTTTTCTTCGTTACATTCTATTCTCAAGAATTCAGGAACACAACATTTTCCAATAATCGTTGAACAAAAAAAAAAAATCGTTCTCCCTTTTTGTAAAAAAGAGTTTTTAAAAAATTCTAAGTATTTCAATATAAAATCAATTCAAAAATATTATTCGCACAGTGTTATAAATTTAATGGATGTAGCCATTGATTTCCCAGCATCGTTATCGGTATTATTTCTAAACTGAACGTTTTATTTCGAATTTATATTAAATTAGAATCTTATATTGAACCATGTTCGTTAATCGATCACTTAAATAATAATTTTATTATCGAAATATTCTTTATAATTGTAGGGTTTGGGACTATATTTTGTAGATTGCATATCTGTTAGATTTAATCAAAATATTATAATGCAGTATACTTATTAATTTATTATGACAATAATTGATGTTATACTCATAATTAGTATAGAAATACTGGGAAATTATTAATCATTCATATTATTGATGTTAACCAGTCAAAGCAATTTACATGTACGCAATGTTTCAAACTCTACAACTAATAATTATCACTAATAACAAATTTTCTACTTTTGATTGAATTATTGTTTTGGATTTACTAACAGCAACAGCATCGAATAACATATTGGATTTTATTGCACCTTGTTACCTATATGCTCTCCGCGAACGTGTGCTCTGTACGATGTATCAAAGTTCTTGATAAATAATATCGAAATGACTGAATATCGAAACAGTGTCTAGGTAATTCTTCATTAATTCAAAAATCGGCCATATATCGCAGATTTTGTACTTGATATTTTTAGGTTTAATACTTTATCTTTATTAACGGTATACGTATAGTATAATAACGACAACTCTCGCCTATAGAAGCTTTTAGATTTCTACCAAAAGGGTTTAAGATTTGTACCTTTAGAAATCTGAACTTTCACTTAATTATACCAAATTAATTAACTCTGAAACTGATTACTTCTAAATACGTGAACGTTATTTGTATTATGTTATTTGCTAATTACATTCAGGTGTTTATATTCCGTTCACGACAGACAAGCACATTGTTAATTGTTAATTGATCAATATATTAGATTTTCTGAAAGTCTTTAAAAGAAATTCTCAACACAACTGAGTGGTTTACCTAACTATTTGCATACCTAGATTCAAAATCGTGGTATAGAAAAGTTCGATTTACACAAGTAAAAAATCCTAAACGATTTGCGGTTTTTATCCGCGTGAAATAGTTGATAATTTTTGATTTTTTGTTAAAAACAAAAAAAAAAAAAAAAAAATAGACAGAGCACTGCGCGAAAGAGTTTGCGAAATTTAATTTGATAAGCATGTAGTAGTTTAATGTTTGTACTCGTATCAAATGATAAGTTTGCAAGATGAATGCAGATGATGACATGGGGGGTGGGTATTTGTTGCAGTACGGCAGTCCCGGGTCGGGGCAGCGACATCCTAGTGCGATGAGGCGTTCGCCTAGGTATTGTACATTCAATACTCTTTTTCGTATCTTATCTTAAATGTGCACAAAACTCAGCTGAACACTATAATTTAATCTATTCAAAAATGATCTTCTTTTTCGATCGTCGATCTTGATACCTTCGAAAAGTTATGTCGTCTCGAAATACGGGCCATACCTCGTATAGGAACTTTGATCAATGACGCAAGGTAATTCTTTGCTAGCTTGAGTCTACGTCCACCTAATTCAAAGTCAATATGTATCCTCATTTAATTAACTAGTCTACGTGGCGCCAGTACGACAACGTGAAAATAACGACATGTATATAGATTTGAAAACGAAGATCATAGTTGATGGTATATCCATTGGGTGAATAGACCTTAAAGTAATCATCTTAGTTCGTCATTCAAGTATACAGTTTTTGATTTTTATTATTGGAAATTTTTTTAGACATGTTGCAGAGAGTTTTTTCCCTTTCAAAAAAAAAAAAAAAAACCATGATGTCGTTTTGAATGACAAGCAAAGAAGGTGAAATAAGGTAGAGGAACCCCTTCACACCAATTTTGACAAGTTGTAATTTCATAGTCATCATTTTGAATCACTTGTTTTGGAAAAAAAATTAAAGAACTTAAATTTCAATTTTTCGCGAAGTAATTCGATAGAATATCAACTTTTTTTTTATCATAAATTGTGTTTCTTTATTCGCTTTTAAAATCATCTTTTTATGGTATTAGTTCTTCAGATGATCTTTAGATCTGTATTCTTGTAATATAGATTCTTGTAATATTTAATCCATTCAAAAATCAGCTATTTATCAAAAATTTATCACTCATTCGAATCATTGAATTACAACTTTCAATGCTAATACAATTTTCGCACATTTGACAATCTTCACAACTGCATCAAATATACTTAACCTTTACTAACATACTATCGCATTTTTTTTTCGCACGCAAATCAAAAAGGCTTACGTAAAATAGCTGTGGTGCATTAGATCAATGTATATAGTATAAATTTTCCTTCCTTATATATAAAATATAAAAAATGAAAAAGAAATAATGATGAAAATAAATTTTCGCAATTAATGTCTCGGCGTTTGTCAAGGTCTTTAAATTCGCATTCATTCTAATCTTATGTCGCCTAGTTTATTGTTATTTAAACCTGAACACCCTGTAGGTAAGTAGGTAGGTAGGTAGGTGCAGGTGTATCAGCTCTGTTATCCATTTCGTGATTTAAACACCCGGCGCTTCCACGCGAGCGTTAAGAAATAAAATAAATTAATGGGTTACCAGGTTAGCCAGTACTTAAATACACGCAATAGCTAATCTAACGGGAACGGTTACCGCGGTTGGTTATCTTAAAAATATGCAGATACTCCAAAGATTTGAGCAAAAGTTTAATTTTCATTTGAACGTTAAAGTATAAGCTATGCCCGCAACAATATTCATATTTCACCGACTTTATCGGTACTGTTTATCGGCCACTTTACCCAATTTCACAAACCCTTATTCAATCCAATTACTGAGGGAAAAATCGTGATAATTTTAATCAAGGGTTTACTCAGATGAAGATATGTGAAGTTATACCATACACCTATATTCATATATTGAAACTCTATTATTTCGATGTTTGCGTTTAATAGATTTGGTAGAATTTAGCGCAAATGGTAAACTAAGTGATTCGTATTCAGCAACGGGGGCTTCGATCTTTTGTAGAAATTGAAAATTCATTCGAACGTGAAATCGAGTGTAGAATAGCTCGGTACTCATGTCTCTTTCTGGCTTGTGGATTCTCGAAAATTAGAAGCCTGGCTCTCCGGTTTATAGTTGACAAAACTCGGTAGCTCGTTCGTTCATGTGGAAATTAGAGAACTCTTGCAATTAAGGCCTCGCCTTCTAATCTTTACGTAACGGGTTACCGGCGCTTTGCGAAGAACAAAGATTTCATTTGCAATCTGCGATCCTTATTCCTTACTCCCCTTATCCAACCTCCCCTCTGACTATGTTTCAATGAAAACTTTGTTAACCCTGCAGCAGTATCCAAAGTTCTAAGTTCAACGATGTACTATCCAGTAGATTTAACTCAGACTCTTCAACGCGATGTTAAATTTACCAAAATCATACCTTAATTAAGTACACACGACACACATTCGATATTAAATTTTAATCGAACAAATTTTACGCCGATGATTACTAATTGGTATAATATTAGTTGATATAAATTTTTTTTAAGAAATTTTATATACTCACCCATATGCAAATTATAATTCTGCACTGTTAAGGGAGCAGTTGAAGAAAATAGTTTGAGCTCAGCGTGCGGGTCGTTGTTTAATATGAAATCGAGTTTTAATTCATTATAGGTATATCTCGGGGTGATAGAAATGGTGGGACATTGAGAATGTAAAGTGGCGCAAGAGGAAATGAAAAAAAAAAAAAAAAAACGATAAACTACGGGAGTTTATACTCTATACATTCTATACAGAGAGTATACCTATAAAAGAACTGCATTTACAGTACTGCGGGCGTTTGCCATTTCGTACCGAGGTATAATGGGTCTGGGAGAAAACTGGAATAGGAATAGAAATCAAAGAATTAAAAAGCGCCTCTCAAATTGCTGATCCTATATGCATAAAAACAATAGCCAGTTTTTCGAATTCTGATATTAACAAAGTTTAATTATTCTATATGATATCGTACGAGTCTATACCCCTGGAGGCAGAAGTCCGCATTTATATTAACAAAAGTTTTAATTTTTTATTTTATTCTTTCAATTTTTCAAAAACTATTCAATTCACGATCATCCCTTCTTATTCTTCTTACGATGACAACGAGAAAATACATTCGACTAATATTTTAAGAAGAATTTTAGCTGCAGCTTTTACTCGCGATGGGGCGAGTCCGTTACCTAATGCTGTTAGAATTTAGTTACGACGTGAGGTCACGGGGATTTCACGGTCTCACAGAATATTCGCGTTGTGAACACCTTAACCCGTACGACCCGTGAACCCATGACGTGATAATGCGCTGTTATGACAGCACCTAGCCTAGGACTGACAACTACTTTGTGGCCTAATATGTTTACCCATGGGAAGACAATATGGTGTATACTTCGCGGATAATTACACCGTAATAATTATACGCGTTGCGTTGCGGGTGTACGAGCAGATATTCTCTTCACTTTATTACTGTCAAGGTAACATCAATACTATATGCTGATCACAAGGAGGGATAAATTTTTCTTTCGTTTTGTCAAAAATGTGGAAATGTTAAAGGAGAATTTCTAAACGTGGACAGGGTGTTCGGAAATTAATTAATAAGTCACGGGTAATTAGAATGTTGTCATTGGACAAATGTAATTTGTTTTTATAGGACATATATTTTAAAGATTCCAAAGAAATGGTGGCGGAATAGGATAAGTCTATGATAAAAGTCTTGTGTCTCTGATATGTAGTCCGTTTGCACAATGTGAGGCTTTTGAGGATCATATTGTGTTAGTTGTGTATCATCAGGGTGGGCAGAATATCAGGTAAAATCTACTCGAAATGTAAAATACAGAATATTAATTCACAGTACATGTATATGGAAGTAAAAAGTAGATTGTTTCAAATAGGGTAAAGTGTGCGAAAATGGATCATCAAGTTTCAAAAAAATTCTTTTCTAGTTTTTAATTATTCCAAAATATGAAACCAGTCTAAAAAATTTCTTTGTTTCTACATGTTCTTTCAGACAAAAAACATAGCATCTCACAATTAAAATTACAAAATTAAGAAATTATGGGGCAGTCCAAATTTCGAGTACTTTTTATGTAAATGAAAAAAAAAAATAAATAAAAACGTTTCTCTAAGATAAGATGAGGTCAAAATATTTTCGCACCTTTAATTGAAATTTAAAAACTTGTCAAATTCATGATATTTGTTAACTTTGATTTAAACTGAAGAAACTAGACTGAATTCTTATCAACTTTTCGAGTTGGTCCATCTTTGACGAATTTGTGCTGTATGTAGATATTTCCAAATACTGCCCACTCTTGCCCTATGATAGATAGAAGAATTTTCAGTAAATGACAGCCCCCTAAATGCACCTTATATATACATAACTTTGTAATTGAATAAGATGCATCGCTGATTCCCCGAAGCATTTGAAAAGACATTTAAAGAGTTGGATGGAAAAAAAATCTATAAGTGAAAAAAAAAAATTGAAATTTCAAAATGTTAACATGATTTATAGAGTTGGATTAAAAATTTTCATCAATCTCAAACGGGAAATTAGAGGTAAATTATATCCCCTTATTCCAACCATTTCTTCGATTTTTTTTTTATCGTGTTTAAAAGATCCAGAAAATATTCAACATTTACCGTTCGATTAGTATTTTGCCGAGGTGAATCAGCTTCCAGTACCTAATTATCATTTGTAAATAATATGTAATGTCTATGTACAATGCTCAACGTCTTAATTGTTCAATTAATCCTTAAAATTAAGGTAAAGTGATCCCTACACTTTGACTGTTTAATTAAATCTTTTAATCCGATATTTATTTAGTCCAATATCTGATTCATATTCAAATTTATCATACAAGGTCCGTGCTAGTTGTTTAACGACATACATATCCTATATGTGGAATAATTTCAACTACCGCGTTTTGCATCTGTTTAACAACGCGTCAATCAACCTCATACTATGGATATATACCTACTACTAAATTCGTGAATTAATTTCACCGAGTTCAGTTATGTCAACTTGATCTAAACGGCGCATAACTATCCACTGTTTGTCGCTGTTTCATGAGTATACAATAAAAAACTTTCTATTTTCGTTTTTATGCAAATTAATCGAAATTTGTTAACGGACACACAGCTCAAGCACAGACCGATTGTTATTTTATTTATTAACTTTTAACCGCTAACTTGATGTTTCATATTACAATTCATATACAACATTTATATTAATTAATCGTATCGTTTAGTGCGAATTTTTTTTGTTTTTTTTTTTCTCTCTTCAAATTATAAACGCACGTTTCTCATTCTTAATTTTCTCTAATTAGTCTAATTAAAATAATATTACGCTAATATAGGTATTGCTTATAATTTGTACGAAATAAATTTTCTGTTTCTCTTTCTCAGACCGTTTACGCCGCACAGGGAGGGCTTCTCGCAACTACACAATAGGCTGGGCAATGCATTAAGAATAAATCTTCGCCATTAAATTTTATGATGTCTTATTTTTTTCGACGCTATGAAATCAATTACATCCAGATCAACACCGAATCGATATTGTTATTCGTATAATCTTTAAAAACGATATACTCACGACTATACGATATACATATACATATATCACTTTAATTAACGGGAAAAACTAATTAATCCATAAAGTTATTTTAAACTGGTTCAAAAATAGTTTTGTATATGATTATTACTCAATTATGACGAAGTATGAAATTGAACTGATGACCGAGGCCCATGTTTTGTTAAAAACTCGACAGTGTACCTATAGAAGCCTAATTGTGATGGAACGGCATCGACGAAAAAGAAGAAGAAAAAAAAATCATTAATGGAAAATAAAAATCGTAGTCTTTTTTAGAAACTTGGATTTTTTTTTTATTTTTTTTTTGGTAATATTCAACGCATCTAGAAATAGATTTTTTTTGGAAAAAAAAAACTCGAATATCTAACGACTCTCGAGTAATTAATCGTCTGTTTCTGGCGTCTATATCCGTCAAGCTTATTATCGTAAAGCTTTCTTTTTTTTTTTTTTTCAAAGGAAGAAGCTTACCTTGATCGTGTTAATATCGACTAATTATTGTGCAGCGTTAATTTTTGACAGTGTCGCTTCAATTATTTTATTTCATTTTTGTCTCTTTTTTTTTTTCTTTTTAGCTCTAGTATTAAAACACGCATGTATTTAGTTTTTTTATTTTAATTTTTTTAATTTTTCTTTTTTTTTTCCTCCAATTAGCAAACCGTTAATATTTCGCCGTATATGTATACCACCAGCTCGTTTTCTAGCTTTTTATTATACGACAAATAAATCGGGCAACGTGTTTTCCCCAGTTATTCATTATTTTAATTTTTTTTTTGTTGTTTTTTCTCTTAAATCTGAAACGAGACAGAAAGAATTCAATTATTAGTGAGAATATAACGTGTCCCACGCGAATTCTTATCTTCGTCTTGAATTTATTCGATCAAATTATATGATGGGGTGGGTTTTTTTTTTTTTTTTTAGAAATTGATTAAACGAATGATGAATGTGATTCGTGGTTTAGAATATTGACGCGCATTAATATATACAGTATATAAAAATTGTTCATTAAACATTGACGATGATCCAGACTTAAAATTCTCGTTCATTTAATTTTTTTTTTTTTTTTTTTTTTTTGAGGAAGAAAATATTCCAACCCGAAAATGCAACGCTCTAAGATGTCGTCGCCCTCGTAACTTATGACTTATTTAAAATAATATAATGAAAAAAAAAGCAAAAAAAAAAAATTGAAAACAAAAAAAAAATAAAATCTTACTCCCCTACTTATACTATTATAATATTATTATGTAGAAATGTATTTTTTATTTATAAAATTAATAATAATAATAATAATAATAATATTGTTAATGTTTACCCGATGACGTCCATGATGATGATGATGATGATTACGGAGGAGGATGAGGATGAGATGGAGATGGAGTTGGTGATGATTAAATATTAAAAATCATCGTGATAAAAACCGTTAATTTTTAAATAAAGTAATTAGAAAGAAAGGAGGAAAACAAAAAATATATATTATATGTATAACTAACCCCCTTAACGTTCCCGCGTTGTCACCGAGATGAAACATCATGATGTAATAAATTTAAGTCGATTATATATATAAATGCATATTATATTAATGATAATGATAAATAATATAATATATTACGCGACTATTATCATTTTAACTATATTAGGATTCAAGTCGATGTGCCCCGGCTAATAAACCGAACGGCCACTGCCCATTTAAGCTCAATGGGCTTAGAAGAAAAAAAATTCGAATAATATAAAAGAAATCGGCCCAAAGATTAACCCCACTAGGGGCTTTGGCCGTTCGGTTAAATTCTTTACTATTATTATATTATATTACATATTTACCTACTAATCTAATAAATAATTATTTTAATTAATTATTATTTTAGAATTGGTACGAATCAGTCTGTACATATTGTGTTTATTGTGGTTTCAATATTAAAACAAATATCAATTTCAATTTTTTTTTTTTTTTTTTGAGATACACGTTTATATAGGGATTCAATTAATACTATGGGGTTTACGTAGCTACGATTAACAATTATTATTATTCTCACATTATTATTATTATTATTATTATTATTATTATTATTATTATGACGATTGCTGCTACTACTACTTACTACTACTTTTATTACGGCTATTATTGTCGCCGCGTAAACCCCGATAAGTAAAGAAAGGAGGAAATTTAAATGATTGGAAAAAAAATAACTAGAAAAGTAATGAAAGAAAAAAAATAAAAAAAAACAAACAAAAAAGGTACAGCGGTAAGTGGGCTCAGATAATATAATCATTAACGGCAACTAAAAATTAGTGAAATCATCTCGTAGATAAAAAAAAAATATATATATATGTATAAAAAATTGAAAAAAAAAAAAAAAAAAACCAACGCATTGCGTTAAATTGCTTAATAATAATAATTGATAATTATTAGTAGTAAAATTAGTCTATATACACATTATAACCACTCGTATTCATTGACTCTCATTCGCAGCCTGATAATTGTTATAAATGTCTCACATTATTTCTTGTATGTATTATTTCTATACACAATCGCACGATCAAAGCCTTGCTAGCCTTATCTTGTAACACGAAATTTAATAAATATTATAAAACACATTTTTAGATTATCGAGATATTTAATATCATTTATTATTTTATTATTATTATTATTATTATAATATTGAGAGGGTTTAAATTATTTACGAATAAAACAGAAGATTCTCATATGTCGGTATACTGTAACAGAAACCGGAGCTTTTAACCACCGTATGTACATACATACGTTAAATCAAAGTATTTTCAGTTCAAAACTGGGTATGTAACTAATATATGCTATTTACTCGTCCAGAATTAACGCAAACCAAAACCACGATGGTTTTGACCTAAGTAGAATCGACAACAATGAAAATTAATTCGTATAGAGTGTCGGAAACACGTGGGATGAGAGAAGGATTTTGATACTAACAGCATGCATACCTACATCGGATTAAATTCATGAGAAGAACATGGGTCAGTTAAATAAATAGAAATAATTCATTTTTTAGCGTGTAATTTTTGATGATATGACGTAATGATTTCAAGTTACAGATGCAGAAATTCGAAGATAAGAAAAATAAAAAAAATCGTATTTCCCTTACGAATTACTGGAAAATTTTGAAAAAATTCATAGATGTTTCTTTCAAGTCATTATACAACGACACAAAAAATCGAGATCAAAATCCAAAGATATAAGGGTCAAACATCGGTCAAGTTGGCGTGGAATGCCCCATACGTAATTGACTATAGACAATTTTTTCTTTCGAAAATTGCAATTTTACACTCGTCTACATTTGTCCAGTTCGTAATTAACTGTTCAACGATTACTATTGGACTGCACAATTCCTTTGATCTCATATCTATTAAATAATATCATTGGATCCCATTAATATGTACTTCGTAATATGGTATTTGCTGTCGAATTGTTTGCCATCCACTTCAATTAGTCATATGAGAAATATGGGTACAGAATACTGACATATGAAATGGAAAATTTTAATATTAACAAATACTAACTAAAATTTAATATATTCTTCATTTTGTCTTTGGATTTTATCGATAATTCATTCACTTTTGATAATAGCCTTCATCTAATAATTATCCCGAGCTTCAGGTATAATAAATGGAAAAATCAACGTCTAATTCAAAGGCGAAATAACTAACCAGAAGCCAAAGCTGTTCACAACAAGGAGATGTAATGAAGCCCCTTTACTCAAGCTACGAACAGATGAGTTACCTAATTATTAATCGGCCTAGACGGTATGAGTAACAGTTTGCAATGCTTATGAGAGCTTTCGTATTTCCCCTGCATTTTTGAAACTAACCGCAGGAATCCGTGTGCTTAATAATCCAATAGTCGTCGTTGCCTGTATTCACAGTGAATTTCGAAACGTACAAAGTTACCATCTCTGTTCATCTCTGATTGTTAAGCGCGAGAAAAATCCAGGGCATTTAGGTAATAATTTATATTGTTAATTAATGTTACCGGGTATATATAATTGCTGTTCCTTCAGTGACGTGATTTTTATAATGCTGAATCATAATTGGTAAAAAGGAGAAAAATTAGTTGTTGGTTATAAACAATCAGCACAAACGAATATAATGGTATGAAAAATTCATTCAGCTTTTTCTGCAGAGACAGTTTTTGATCCCTCCAACTGCAGGTATAAAATAGAATGGTGAATGCAGAAGGTGAAGTAGACTGATTAACAATTTTACTATTGTCAAAGTAGGGAGAACCCACTCGACTGCGTTATATCATGAATTGTGGATAAAATTTTTTATTTACGCTTTAATTTTCTTCTTAAATAATATATCTCGAATCTTTTGTTTCATTTTTTTTTAATTTTTATTTTGGGGAGAATACGGTCGATACTCTACGTAGTTGTATATGTTACATATATGCATATAAATCTGGAGGCTTGCGTATAAAATTCATGTTTCATTTGGGGCGCACTCAAAGCTTTGCCTCGATGGTACAGTTACTCACGTCGGTCGGAAGGATGTGCTTGTAATCATAAATGCGTCCCTTCCGGTTGCGTATACGCATATACTATACAGACGTATGCATGTTCACGCGATATTCCGAACCACAGGAAGTAAGCTAGCCACTATATGAGTTACTCATTTTTAATTCAAATTTCGCAAACTTAATTTCTGATATACAAAAGCTCTTCTCGGTACGATATGCTCGCCATAAGATACTGCACGACTGATGAATATAAAATATTTATCATTAAAAGAAGAATTCTTTACTTTCTGCTCTGTCAAAAAAAAAAAAAATCCAAGTACAGCACATCGTAATTAATAAATTCGGTATAATTTCATCGAAAAGTTCAACGGGAGGATATTAGTGGTCATTATATAGTATATGGGTAATTATTATTCGTTTTCGGGATTTGATTGAAGTTCGGAATCTGAACAGGTCCGAACGCTCAAAATTACGAATTTTGAGTATAACGTTGAAGTTCAGAATATTCAAATTTGAAAATATCAGAATGCAGACAGCTCAAAACTCAGAAAGTTCAAGAATCTGAAAATTAAAGGAAGGGGTACGCTGCTTCTTGTGTGAATTTAAGGTTTCGGAGTTTTGGCCTGTCGGATGTTTAGCTTTCAGAATTTTAAACCTTGGGTATTTTCCGAAATCGACTATGCAGATTTTCGGAGGAATACTCTTTCTAAATACTGTTAATCTGTAATATTAAAATTTGGAATTTAGACCGTTCGGGACTTTTTAAATTCGGAACTTTAACCCAGCCTCACATTTACAAAACTCGAAGAACGACGTAGAAGAATTTTTATTTGATTAAGTATCGTCACGAGGGATGAAACCGTCATATCTATCCCTCACGATCTGCGCTTTTTGATTTAATAACACGTAATTTTCAACTTATCATTCATACTATTACTAAAAGTAAGTAGAGCATCTATGACGCAATGAAAAAGAGGGTTGTACCCCGAGGACCGGAGGTGTGCGATCGTAATCCAATTTTCACGCACAAAGGGTTTGCACCATTCCTTTTGACCCTTTTTAGTCCCTCGCTAATAAACCTCTTGTCAGATTTCTACACCTTATCGAGTTCCATTTAAGTAAATTCTCTACATTCGCGTCTGAAATAATGGGCGTCTAATCAAACTCTTCGGTATAAAATATCAAAGGCGTTTTGAAATGAATTTTTAGTATTAGAGCTGTGCTGGTGCAAATATATTGATATAGAAATTTGGTAAAATACTTTTTATTCAGGATTACCTAATCCAGGAATTATCGAGTCATCAAAGTTTCAAGATTTATATATTTCAATGACTTTAATATTCCTAGAATAGAGAACTCATAAGTATAAAGTCTACTATATGAAACATACATATGCTATATCTGTACGATGTATTGGGTACAAAAGAGTATATTCATGTAAAACGCAGCCGAGGTTAGTAGAATCATAAAGTGTAACCCCGTTGGGAAATGTCTAAAGGTAAACCTTACCTTCAGTTGAATATTAACGATCTTTATCAAGCGAATATTGGAACGACGTGAGTTTGAATTCGTTTGCAAGGCATGGGTAGGTACTACCTACCTACGCCCTACCGAAATATTTCAATATTCCTTTCAACGCTTTGGAATATTTGAAATTCCGTTATAGTCTGGAAACAAAAAATACTCATCGAATTAATTATTGATCTTTCATTCGGTACTTCCGATGGAATTCAATTTAGTCACGACAAAAGGTACATACCTACCCTCAAATTTCTAACATACTTGATCCTATCCAGTTTTACACCATATGAAAGAACATATAAATACCTACTTTGATTTGAAAATCTCTGCAAATCGATGTACCATTATTATACGTGTTTAAATCGAGCAATATAACTACTATTTTGAATTAATGATGAAAACAGGAAAAACAAATTCCTAATATCTACAAATATAAAAATTATATAACTTTAAAAAGATTAAATTTGTTAACACTTCGATAGCATCCTGTGATTTTCATGCCCCATATTCTATTTCGTAATTGAAGAGTATCCTGAAGGGTTATCCGTTCAAGAAGACAGTGTCCGTTCAAACTGTCTGACTTCTTGATCTGATTTTATATTTTTCTTTCGGAGGTTCGTTAACTCTTGATGAGAGTCAGGGGGCAGGGGGCGTTATTTCTACCAAGATTTAATTACAATCCTGAGAGAGAAAGAGCGAGAGGGGTGATTAGCGTCCAGCTATAAACAGTAAAAGTTGTGAAACAGTGAACTTTTACCTGCCCTTTGAAAGTATAAAATCTGCTAACAAAGTGCGGCAATAAATGAAGAGAGGTAAGTTAATACATATACGTCATATTATATTATCTAATTAAGAAAATTAGAAGTGACAAAATTGATTAGAAGCAATACACATTTAGAGTGTAATTATATAATAGGTATATAGGTGTATAAGTTTCATCGCGTGATATCGTATTATTTATTTTTTTGTAACGTCAGGATGTAGTTGAAAATTTATAAATATTATACAGAAATTTATTTTCAGTATAAAACATAGAGACTGAGGATTAAATTGCTAACGAAAAGCACAATCAATTGTATTTGCCAAGACAAACTGGCAGGCCTGCACGATCCAATTTCCTGCTTCTCTGAGGATTCTTTATTCCATTTCTATTCGCTTAATTAATCTTTACCTTTGATTTATTCTCGTCCGGTGTTGGCTTCGTGAATACAAAAAAGTCAAGAGGTTATATTCAAAGACAGGCTGTAATTCCTTGGGCAAAAGTCAGCTGTTGAAAGCTTGAAAGCCTCCCTCAGTTTACTTGGTAAAAATTTCTCTGAGAAAGGAGAAAAAATAAAAAATCTGAAAATAAAAAATAAAAACAGCAAAAATGGTAAGCGAAACTTTTTTATATCATAATTTCAACATTGTCAGAGATTCGACGATCTCTCAGTCTTCGCTCCCTTGACGTTTCGGTAACTTTTATACGACTTGCGAGTTCTTTGATGCTGGCCATTTTTGTCAGCTGTGCTACTTTACTCTCGACAAATTTACGTCCGGCTATTTATCTTTTTTTCTTTTCTTTATCTTCATTTCGTTTTTTACTTTTTATTCTTTAAAGGATTGGTCGAGGAACTTTTTTGCATCTCGTGAAAATTTCAGCGTATACAGTCATTTCTGGATACTACTGGAATTAGAATACGAAAGAAACAATTCTTTCGATATTCTATAATATATCACTGATCATTTTCAAATACCACCAATTCTACACGGTAAACTCATTGTCAGACTTGTCAAAGTCACGTAGAACGCGGTAGTCTAAGTTTCGTCATGATAGTTTCCATCCTATTCGAAATCGAGCAAACTTCTTTGTATGGAAATTTTATAGATCCCATTTCAGATTGAACCACCGTCAGCGAAACGGCAAGACACCATGCCGCTGTTCCTGCAGCTACTAGTAGATACGCTTGCGCTCTATATGATGAATTTTTATCGCATTGCAATTACATATCTGCAAGTTAAGCCAATAAATACGATCATACGTGCAGTTCAAGTCTTTCGTGCAAAGGTTGATGAATAGGATTTGGAGAGAAATTAGCCAGTCAAAGTTTCGTTGCTTTTTCAGTCGATTTGATCTGACAATGTTTGTTAGTCTACGTAACGTAACTCTGGAATTATGTAGTTGCATCAGCAGAATAGCTGGCATCGAACGTTATGAAGTGACACGTTTGTATGCTGGTTATATTGGGTTAAATCGCTTATACGCTCTACCTTGAGCTGTCCTCGACATATGCAGATGATTACATACGGTACGTGTAGCGAAATTCCCTTTGGATATAGAGTCCTGGTTCTATCTATCCTTTGGTTGGGGTGACATCGATTAAAATTGGAAATAGATTGACGAGAATAATATACTATTGTGTGTGAATGTAGGATGTATAGACTCAAGTGTGTGAAGATGGACCACCAAGTTCCGAGAATCTTTCCTATAGCTTATACAGAATATGAACCCAGCCTATCTTCAGAAAAGAATAAGAGATTGATATTTGGAAACTAGTCAAATAGAGGAAATGGTGTAAAAGAAAAAAAAAATGTAGGTAATTCGTGAAATTTTTAGAAATTTTTGATAGATTATGTGTTTTTGAGAAATATTGCGGTCCAACTTTCCGTACTGATCCGTTATACGTATCGAGAATTGAGATTCTTGTTATACGTCTAACACGGTACGTAACTGGATCGAGGACCGAAAGAGACAAGAGTCAATATCGCGCTGCAGATGCAAAGTTAAGCTCAAGAAGCGGAACAAGGAGGTGAATATATAATATATAAAATATAAAATACAGAAGAGAAATACTTGGAGCTCTAGCCGTGCACGTGTTGGGAGTTGGGAGTTTTGTTGAAAAATCGACAGATCTATCTCCATCTTTTTCAGCCACGCTGACAACTTCCTTACAACTGTGTACCAGCTTCTCGACTTTTGATGCCTGTGAGAATTCTTCAACGTTTGTGAGTAACGAGATTACCGAAACAACACTCATGTTTGACGAAACTTTTGTTCGGGTATATCCTGGCAAACTTTTATCGTCAAACTTCGATGTTAGGTTCAAAGGACAATCGAGAGTTCCACACACTGATTCGCACAGTAGGTTTTTTGTTTTTATTTATGTATTTATTTATTTTTTTGTCTTTTTTTTTCAAGTTCAATTTACCGCAAGGGAACATGACAAACAGAAAATAGAAGGATATGAAAAATATTTGTTTACTATAACTTTTCAGAAAATCCAATGACGATAAAAAGTTGATTAGTTTTTTGACAAATTATTATCACAATGATGTGCGGTACACTGTATGAAAATGAAAATCTACCTGTTTTTTATTTTATTATTATTATTTTTTTCTTTAAAATTT
This sequence comes from Macrophya annulata, assembly GCA_963924015.1. NCBI lineage: Eukaryota > Metazoa > Arthropoda > Insecta > Hymenoptera > Tenthredinidae > Macrophya > Macrophya annulata. The sequence goes on from OZ001259.1 coordinate 15,051,967, forward strand.
GAACAGTTGGCTTTTTCGGACATTTCCTGTACATTTATACAGTTAGTCAATTTCCGAACCAAATGGAGATTCGCATTCGGTGACAGCCGGCGGATGTCATCGCGTGTCTACTTTAACAATCGCTTTTATTCGCGAGATATTTTCCCTCTATAAATCTGCGCGTACCTACCCTGGACCAAATTCGGGATTCATGCCGAGAGATATAAAAGGTAAATGAAGGGAGCTATTGACCCGACACATTCAAGCACCTTGGAACGGTACGATTTGGGGGTAAATTGCTTCCGAGGTCACATATTACCTTGGGCAAATTTTTTCACTGTTCCTTTTTTTTTCTCCTTTTTCCTTTTTCTCTCAGCTTCTCACAAATATTGAGGAGTCACTAAATCAAACAAAGGTAATAGTCACTGAAATTTCTTTCCCTTATTCGAGAATTTCGCAAGGTTCTGCAGCTGATGATCACGATTAAATAATATTACTGCAGCTTTCGGTGTCCCAGATTTTGGCTAACACAATCGATTTCCAACTGCCCATTTTAAAGAGCCAGAATGTCCGATAAGTATTCGAGAAACGTGAGGGAAACAAGTGAAAGTGAAAATTCTGTAGAAGTAAAATACGATGGAGAGTACGCGGGGTGGGTGCCCAGCCCGTGAGGTAATAGAAAATTAAGGGTAATTCTGAGAGTACAAGGGACATCAAAGAATGTACGTCTAATGATGTTTAGGTCTTATTCTCTGTCCGTAATATATTCGCAAAGCTTTTGCGCACCGATGAACTTGTGCCTTTTTTTTTTTTGTTTTTTCTTTATCTTTTATACAATTCGTATAGCTTTTTGGTAATATAATTTTCATACATAAGAGATAAAATTTTCCCGCTTTGCTGTTATTTCCTTTTATTAACCGTCCCTTTACTTATTTCGTTTCTCCGCACTAAACAACCAACCAAAAAATAAGAAGACAAAAAAAAAAAAATAAATAAATACTCGTAAACAACGAAATACGGGGAGCAATTTAAAAGAAGCTCAGTCATCCGGTTTATATCCTGAAAATGATGGTTACGACACAGGGTGATGAAACGCGACACGAACCCTGTTGTAAATTCATGTATGTTACATATATGTATAAACATATGTAGTATAATGAATACATATGCAAAAAAAAAAAATAAAAAAAAAATGGTACTTTTTTTTGGCAATAACGTGAATACGTAACAATTAAACGCGTGTTAAATTCCAGTCAAATGCTTGAACTGGCGTGCATTTGCCCAGTGCCTAAGTTTATTTGAAAATTTCATTTCCGTATGTTTTATTCTTATTTTTTCGTTTTTTTTTTATTTATTTTATTTTATTTTTTTTTTTTTACATGACCATTACGTCGCCTCGTAAAGTACCCGTGGGTTCGGTACGGTAAGCTCGAAGCTACTGTTTATTTATTTATTCACTTTTTATTTTTGTTACCTCGCTCGGACGAAGCAGAGAACAGGTAATACCTACAGCGGTTATCATTCCGTACTAAATACTATACTGAACATGAGATTTGTTTCGTATGCGAGATTAGTGAAAGCGGTGGATTTACGGGTACCGAAAATAGAGGAAACCCGATTAATCCAAATAATTCATTGCCTCCGACCTTACGCTCCTTTTTTTTTTATCCACCAGCATACGATAAAATTTGCTGCAAACATCCCTATGAAAAAATAACAAACTATATGTATGTATATGGTTTTTATTATCATCATATTTGTACCGCCACGTATATACCCACGAAAAATTAAACGTTCTCTAAAAATTGGGCTTTTTTTTTTAAATTAGCCAGTAGGTCTCATTAGGTGCGTTTTTACTAGCTGTATACCAACTATCTACAGCGACAACAAGTAATGAAATAACCAATGTAGGGTAAAGTTTTTTTTTCAAAATTTTTACACTACCCTTTTCCTGGAACCAGCTATCATTAAATAATTAATAGCAGTCTGGGGAGAAGATAAAAGCACGTTTCATACGGAACATTTCCACCGTTGACCTTTTCGCTAGGCAGACCAGGGTGACCAAAGTGGGGTCACCAGGTGGACGGGCAATTTATTCAATCATCCCCAATGACCTCGAGGGTGGATAGAGCGGATTGCGGAAAAGGAGACCAGCCTGAACCCATCTCAGTTTCCGTGGTGGTGGTTGAGTTTGGGTTAGCGGTGTATCGTGGACAGCCTCTTTCTGCGGGACCGAAATCCCAGCAGGCTGCTGCTCAGCTCTGTGCTAGATCCCGAGTTAATGTGGGTGGCTGTATACACCGTGACTCAAACATTGAGAGAGGTAAAAAAGGTATTAATTTTTCGAGTTTGTCTTCAAATTGTATCTTTTGAGATGATTGTTTAATATATTTCTATAGTGACTCATATTTCTAAGGGAGAGTTTGTGGTACATTAAGTAGATAAAAACGAATGATATATCTATATATATAGGTATATATATATATATATATATATATATATATATATATATATATATATATATATATATATATATATATATATATATATATATATATATATATATATATATATATATATATATATATATATATATATATATATATATATATATATATATATATATATATGTGACGTTTGATTAGCCAGCTTTTATTGCGACGAATACTCTGGACTTTCATTTTCAAGAAACGTTTCAATTATGCTATGGCACTTTTTCTCTTCCGAGTCATAACCCTCTAGTAAACTCCCCCTGACGAGCCGTTGCTAGGCACTAAGTAAAGTGCATTGAAATGTCCGAACAGGGAGTTGGGGAAGTGCAGTGAAACCGTTGTAGATGTACATACATACCTCTACATATGTACTAAACGTTGGTATACGTATGTATGTATGTATGTATGTATGTATGTGTGTGTGTGTGTACATACGTGTATGCGGTTTGCGCAAAAGCGTTATTTCAAAGGTAGTTGGTCCCTAACTGTTTCGTCGGTGTGCGAAGGGTGTAAATGAAAATAACGACATCCACCTCCGGACAAATAGGGAACCAAGCTAAGCCACGCGAAGCTAGGTGTCGAGCGAATGGTTGCAGCTTGCACGACGGAAGTGGTTAGACCACCAGGCAGATTGAAAAGAGGTCAGGAAATTGGAAGCTCTTGAATTTAATCGCGTTGAACGAAAAGTCGGTACCGTAGTTCGCACTTCGGTTTCCCCCTCTTTTATCGCAAATGAAATTCTACGATTTATATATGTATATATGTATATATATATATTTGTCGAGTTTAAAATTGACTCCAAACTTTCGTATCGTAATTTCAACTCTTTATTTTTGATAACACTTACGTCGGTTTCGTCTGAATCCATTTCCGACCATGATTTTAGATTTTATCTTGTCGGTGTACCTACTTTGTCTTTCGTTCACAAGTCAAAGCTGGCGAAAGAGTACTTATGAGGAAAACTACTTCATATATTGATATTTCAAACTAAACAGAATCGAATTCGAACATTTAGTGGTTATTGTTAGTTTTGTGGCAAGACTGTTTTAGCGATTAAATAACATTTCCCTCTAGTGGTTGGTATTACGACCGAAGTTTCATCTCACAAATTACGGGCACGCGATACCACACAGTACAGAGTTGATAATATACAGTCCAATAGCGCGTATTGAACTTCCAACTTATGATTGTCTGTGGCTGGTTAGATAGCTGTAGAATGTACGCGAGATTGTTCATAACCGTAGTATATTATACCCTATACGCATATATCAACCATTTCGTATTTAATGTACGCTCAAGTATCATGGAGTGACACATTTTCATCGATTCAGATACCTACATAAATTATTCTATTCGAACAACATTCACAATCAATTCCATTTCTTCGATTTCACTGCCATTCTGCTCACCGTGTACTTGTGACATGAATTAATTTCGAATTCTCCGTAGAATATTTGATAAGAAATGTCGCAAATTATTTCAAATATTGAAATGTGTAAGAATGATTGTACATATAAGTAGGTATCTCGATAATACGCGTACCTCAAGTTGGAATTTGCATGTGGAACTGTTAGTTTACGAGATGGGATGCACGTACATGCATAAACGAGGTCATGAAAGCTTTAGTATCGGAAATTTAGTAGATAGTTTGTTACACAATTGGGTAGGTAGGTATATCAATCCATAGGTATACCAATATCTCACTATTCTTAGATAACACTATGTAGTTATGTATAATCCACGATGGAAAGTTGGATGCGCTGACCGCCAATTATAAGTTGGCTAATTGCCTGATTAAGCTGTCAAGGAATATGAATTATAGTCGGTCGATGCACTGTAACTCAATTCTAGACTTCACGCCATGTTTTGAGTCTGGCATAAGGGATTAGCCTCTAGGGTCTACGTCTGAACCTTACTTATCATTAAACGAGCGTCAGATGGTTCGTCACTCTGAATTTAGCCCGTTCAAACAAAGATTGTTCGTGTGTGAAAGATCGATATGCTTGCCAGAGGATAACCCGCCGTACATATATACCTATTCGTTGAAAACTGCATCGGATTTATTTCACCGACTTTTAATTTCAAACTTTATAATAATTCTCAGTGAGGTAAAAATTTATTAGTTCGATAAATTGTAAAAGTTTCTGTAATACCATGCTTTTTAATTTTCTTGTAACATCGCGTATACACAGTAGGTATAACATACAAGCTAATTAATTTGTTGTTCAAATATTGTAAAACTTATATTTCAGAAATCTTGAATAGGTATATTATAATATGAGAAAATCATTCGTCCGATGTTATCTGTGATTAATAATTGATGAAAAATTTTTTTCACTGTTTCTCGATGTCAAGATTTTTTCTATTTTTTTTAAATTCCTGCAATGAAAATTGAAAATTTTCATAAAAAAGGAAAGTTATAGGTTTCGGTCCGATTTTCGAAAATTCAGCTTTCATCAGATCTCGACGTTTTGGGGTCCTAGGAAGCTATTCTGACTATTTTTGCATGGACGTCCGTATGTGTGTGTGTGTGTGTGTGTGTAAACAAATTTTTGTCGTTCGATATCTTTAGAACAAATCGACCGATTGAAATGGTTTTCATGGCGATCAAAAGGGTTTATCAAGACTTAGATCTCATTAGATTTTCGAGTCAATCGGTAGAGTAGTTTCAAAGTTATTCGAAGAATAGAAATTGAAGAAAAAAAGATTTGTATACGGAAAACTAATTATACTTATAACCTTCTTCAAATTATTATAAACACACTAGTATCAATTAATTGTAACGTATTTGACACAGCGGGAAGTTTCCGGGTTGGTCCACAGGTCAACCGATTTCCTGATTTTTTTCCCCGGTGTTCAACTTATCTTCATGCATATGTCCGCACGTCCAAGTAGTTCGGTGGACTTTCTGCAGGCAACCCGTATTATTACCCCACGATCTAGAAGCTTCCGTTCTGAGGTATAAAAGCGAGGAAGAAGGTAATGGGAAGAAGAGACGGAAAAATGGCTTTAGCATTCCGTTTGAATTTGTCAAGTCAGCCGTCTAAAAATTCGGCTCTCAGGAGACGGGAGCAGAAGTTTAACATGTTTCGCCGCAGCACACTGACCAAACGAGATACCTTATTCTTATAGCAGCATTTACTTATCTTGCTGCAAAAGACAGGTATATCTTTTGGATTAACTATGAACTAACCTTCGAAAATGGTAGGTATATTACTTAAGCCAAACCTTACGATAATCCCGACTTATGCCCGAAAGAGATTTCTATCGGATTGAGGAATAAAATTACTCCCTGGATCATCGATTTATTAGTTTTATTAGTCGCTGTGAAAGATATTTAATACTATCCTTATTACAAGCTTGAATTTTTTTCAAAACAGTTCATCTTTTCGAAGCGTATTCGGAATTTTTTATAAAATTTTTTGAATACCTATATAGATTTATCTTCGCGATGTATAGCAAAGCGAGTTTTTGTCATACTGAAACTTTTTGAAGGTATAAGCGTATGTAGGTAGTATGTTTTCGTATATTTGCAAGTTTACTTGAATATCTTATGTAAATGAATTCACATCTTATGAATGGTGCATAGGTAAGCTGTTCGCTATGTGTACAATACGCTCCGAGATATATATCTTATTCCTCTTCGTTTAACCTGGAAGTTGAGAAGGTTGTAAATACAACGAACGAAGTTGATCGCGTGTAAAAATGATATCTGTAATTGCATGCTACGCGCCGTATCGTGATCTAGTTGTATAGGTATACCTACATACAAAGTCATGCATTATTGAAGTCCTCATACCAGATATTCAACGAGACCCCCTTATCCAAACTCCGGTCGAAATCCGTTTAAGCGCATTGACGAATTATACGTCACGGAAATCGGAGTGGTTGTAGATTTTGTGAAGGGTAAAGTGGCGTTATCAATTATTACCATTATTGTTATTATTTTCGTTGTTATTAGTGGTAAGTAAAACACATAGTCACGATTCACAATCCAACTGCAATCCGCATTAATCTATTTTTCAAAAGATGGCGTGCAGCGATTGGGTTCGTAGAGTATTAATTACATTTGCTCACACGATTTCCCGCAGTCTAGATAACTGCAGTTAGTTGTCTGAAAGTTTTTTCTGAAAATCGAGCTTTTTGAAAAAAGTTTTTTAAAATATGGATATAACATTTTTCAATTATATATACTAATAAACTTAACCGTTATATTAGCTTACCAACTTTACGGAAAATAGGTAAAATATTATCGTTAAGTTGTTACCAACTATTTCTGGGTAAAATTTATTGTTTATTATTCATTAGGCATATATCCAGTACGAATGTACAAATATTACGCCAACTAGCTTAGCATAATAATTAAGTAGCAGAAACTGTGCCTGGGTGGAATTAATACTTGAAATGAAGTCGACTGTTAGTCAGAACTCAGAGCCTGTTAGCTCAGGTTCTGGAATAATAATTCTCGGTGGTTGTTTGCTAAGGAAGTTAGGTTACGCATGGGATGAGATTCTTCTAGCCAGTGCAGGTTGTCTTTTGATAAAATGCAAGGTAAAAGAATTACAGTATTTTTCAAAAGATATACCTACTGCAACGCGAAACCACTAATTAAACCCGTTTTAAATATTCTCCACAAAGCGCTTGCACGTACGGCTGAACTTTTAAACTTTTATTAACCGTACACCTACCTATATTAACTTTATTAACCCGTTGTATCGTGTTACTATCAAAAAAACAAAAATAAAAAAAACTTTTTAATACAACACAGATCTCGCGAAAACAAAATTACCCACAATTGTATTGTTAGTTCGAATCACTGGGCTGTTCTAGACGAAGTTCGTGTACTTTGATTTCAGTTTATTTATTCACTTTTTTGTTTTGATTTCGTTTTATTGCGGAATGTAATTTCCGTGAATATGTATTATACATATAGCGATAAATCTACGGGACGACCACATTGAAGAGATGAACTTATTCAGATCGTTGGAAATAGAATGAAAAACGATTACTGAAAAACATGGGGTGCGGATAAGAAGAGGTTACCGAATCAATTTCGTTTCAGCAAGTGAATATATATATCTCCTTGCCCCAAGAAAGTGGAGAGTAATGAGAAAAGGTGAAGATCGTCTATGGAGCAGAGCTTACCTCTTCAGGATATTCTGTCCCCGTTGACTTGGACCTCGGGGAATATGACGCCCGATCACCGAATTATCCCAAGCTTGCGACATTCAATTACCAACGGGGAGGAAAGAGTAAAGTGAGCTAGGGAACGGAGAGACATTTAGATAGAACAGGGTACGAGAACTGAAAGGAATAAAAGACTGGAATTCATATCTAGGATATTTCGACGATTTGGAGTAACATTTAATTATATCTAGAGGTTCAATTTCGTTGCTGCTGATTTAGTGGCGAATCGTGTTAAGCTTCCGCCGTTTTATGGGATAATAGCCAGGCTTTTGGGTCGACGTAACTTCCTCAACTGATGATTCGAATTCAAATATGTATATCTAAAAGTGTCCTGGGTAACGTTTTGAGTCGAAAAGAATAATTTACATGAAATTTTTCCGAACAGTTGAAACTCGTCGAGATCTTCGAAGTGAATATTCGATTGGAATATTGAATGCAGTAGCACATAGGTTTTTGAACGTTTGAAACTTATGAGTAAAATTGCTCATATTGTGCCGAGATTTTATGGGTTTATAGGTATATATTCAAAGAAATCAAATATTCAATATTCTTGAAACATGAAAGTTTCTACTTGGCGAACGACCGCGGAGGTGGCAATAAACGCGATTTATAGATCATTCTATGTAAGCCTTCGGACCCAACTATTTCGATAAGCAAACTGTGTCGCGAAACTGCGTGCATAGCCTTAGAGAAATACTGCAAGACAAAATCGCTGCAGCTCATGCACGGTCATAAACAAATCCATTTTCACGTAATCTGCAAACATGTATGTATATATGGATATATTCATATATGGTCAGAGAAATTGTCGTTATTAAAACCGATTCTACCTCACATCGAAAAATAAATTGGTATTTTCAATTAGCAATTGTTTCACCAGCCCGCTACCGCACAGCGTTATGAATTTATAGAGACTCCTCGCGTGCAGCCCAGGATGATATACTCATCCAATGGGACGCCCGGCGTCGAGGCTTATGATCTACAACATCGAATAAAGTGCAAAGCCTGCCATAGCAGTGTATCGAGGGAAATGAATTAGGCTTAGGACAAGAAAGACGTGGGGAATATGTATATAGATATAATCTGGTAATTATTTAGATACCTATATACCTATATACATATGGGGTTGTCCACGTCAAAACGACACGGCTCCAGACCTCAAAAATTTCGATTTGATTTTTGATTTCCTATATTATCATTCTATGTCTGGAGGATCTGTCAAATTTTTTTTGAAATTTTTCAAGACATAGAATGATAACATAGGAAATCAAAAATCAAATCGAAATTTTCGAGGTCTGGAGCCGTGTCGTTTTGACGTGGACAGCCCCATATAGAAAAATTTGCCTACTCATTTTATATACAGGATAACGTTTACGAAGATGAACCACCAAGTTTCAAATATTTTCTTGGACCTTTCTTAGCTCCGAAATATGGGGGTACGTACACTTTGAAACCTGAGTCTAAATTTATAAACGTTCACGTGTACTGGAAGAAATCGATTTTCAATTTTTTACTAAAAACCTTTATTTTTTTTACAAATGAGATTATATGCCCAATAATAGTCTTCAGTAAGTTTCTCGATCTTACAATATTTTTCATCAATTTTTGAAATTTATAAATCTAGATATTCACCGAATGATCTCGAAAACGGCTGCATAAAAGAATCTGAATTCCAAAGGCTTTTGAAACGAGATCATAATGGGCATGAAAAATTGTTACTGTCAATGACGTTCAATTTGAACGGCTGCTTCAGCAAAAAAAAAATAAAAAAATTCTATTCGTAATTTCCTGATCATACTCAACAGTAATTCTGGTAATTACATCAGCTTATATAAAACTGTTTTTTACGCTTTTTCTGCCTTGATAAAATACAGTGAAAAAAGCTGGGTAGCCGGATGAATATGGTGTACAGAAACAAAATTCAAAAATTTCATGAGCAAGGATTTTGAGTACCTGAAGGTTTGGGTTGAGTAAACGATCTTTTTGAGACCGTACAAATATGGGGGCAGCTGGGACAATTCGATACAAGAACAAAATTCCAAATATCCAAAATGGCGAGAGTGGCAATTTTTGGTGTTCCAGTACCTGACGGCTGTGGTGAAGCGAGCGATTTTCTTCAAACAATACAAATTGTAGGTATGCAGGTAGCTAGTACGATCGAGTACAGGAAAAAAATAATTTCGAAATTGGTGAATAGCGGATGGAATAATTCAGTACAAAGAAGAGAATTAAGAAATTCCGATGAAGCGGGGCTGACAAATTCGAAATTTTGATTTCCTAGGGTCCGCGCCCGAGTACCCGAAAATATGTGGGCGGCTAGTACAAAAAACCGTTCCGAATTTTCGAGATGGTGATATTAACAATCTTTGGCATTTTCAGTTTCACAATAAATAAAACGCGTTGTGGGTTACGACTTGAATCATAATTGCACGAGTTATCTCAGGTTCATCATTTCACAATAATTTATGGGACAGTTTCTTGTCTTTTTTTCTTCAATTTCTAGTTCTCACCCTCATTTTTGTTATACTGTAATTAAGATACTGACACCGAAGTCGTAAGCCTTCGTAAATTTAAATTCACCACAGGGTTTCGATCTGTTGTGGGTCGTGGTACGAACGAGACTTTAATCTCAGTCAAATATCGACTCTCTGAGTCTCTTATACACGTTTCACCAGAACTAATTTATACTGTGCAGAGTCTACGTCGAGCCAACGATATATATACCCACTCGAAACAATTCGAAGAGCGGACGGAAGTTGCTCTCTCATATTTGATTTAATATACATATTATTTCTCGTCGCGTTCTACAAAATAGATTTGCGAATACTATAATGTCATGATGCAGTTATGGGATGAAATCTCGGTTATTTACTCCAAACTCGTTATTATAAACTCACGTTAAACTCTTTCAAAATTCATAGTCCATTGGCGTGCTCGGTTTACATGTATAGGTACTTTTACAAGACTCGAATGTAGGTAGGTCTTAGTTTGATGAAATTTCTTTAGTGAAAGTTGTGAAATTAATCTCTAACCACCGCATACCGTATTCTGTGCTATTGATTCTTTTTTTCATTGAGAATTCCAGACCAGTCTTTAGATATTCCCGCTGTTTATGGGATAGGATCAATCTAAAATTTTATGACAAGAACGAAAATCATCCGTTTAATTATACACTGGAATTATTTTTTCACATTTCGAAAATTTCTGAAGGATATTGTATTGCCGAGGTTTTCGTTTGCCTATACATATGTAAGAACGTTTTGTTCTCTCGAAGCACATTCAGTATTGATCTGCATTCTACATGTGGAAAGAAACCTCTGAACGGTGTAGCGAAAAATTTCAATCTTGGCACTTTGACACTGGGAATAATTACGGGAGTCGTATCAAAGCTGGTGCGTCACAAAAAGCCTCGCGGGGGCCAGAGTAGGTCCATTGTGCGATTTGAAGTGTCGCAGAATGGCTCAAGCATGTCAGTCTTTCCAGTCAAATTTTCTTCGGATCTCAAATCTTGTACGAAAAATTAAGAGTATTATGGTGGTTTTTGTTTTGAATTTTTCCTCTTTTAAAAGATAAAACCTTTTGCAAATTTTCAGCTTGCTTTAATGCAGTTAACGTGAAGAAGAAGAGTACGAAATTTTGTCTAGTAGTAGTTGGCAATATTTAATAGGGAAATTTTTGTGACAAAATTAAAAAAAAAAAAAAATTGGTTGTCATAATCTTCGGGCATTCGTAAATCGTACAGTCCCTGCCTTCTATCAGTGATTATAAATGTTATAAAATCAATTTGAAATATAAAATGAAATACCTGTTCATAATTTATAGAAATTTGGATAAAATCTGGAAAATTTATTAATATAGTTTGAAAAATGTTATTATAGTATTTTATCCATGTTAACTGGATAATCAACTTTAAGGGCTTTGTGACGCGTGTTGCGGTTATCTGATTGAGCTGCGATTTTTTTTTATTATCAACGTTTTTTGTTTTTTTTTTTCTTCCATAGCATTGACACGAAATTTAAGGGGACAGATCGAAGAATGAAGAAAAAAAGTAAAAATAAAAATAAATTAAAATCATGAAGCAGTTTAATGTAGATGTACAGTATTTCCACCAATATTACACCCTGTTAACCCTGTAGGTAGCTGGTATTGTAAATTACAATGGTTCAAGTTGTAAACTGAAAAACAAAGTGCTCGTAATTTTTCCAAGTGTAGTGGTAGCTCGTAGCGTGTTGTAGGGTAGTTTCACTTCTTTCACAAAGATGTGTTAACTTGATACTCCACGTTTTATTCTCCGTACTATGTGTAGAGGAAGAAGAAGAAGAAGAAGAAGAAGAAGAAGAAGAGTGTCCATTTCACAGTAGCTGAGAGCTCTGAGTAATAAAACAAGGGACAAAGTGAGTTGGGTATACATAGTCGAATAGGTACGTCAGACGAGGTGTGGTTAATGTAATCACGTTCGTTAAGCACATGAGAAATACTCGTGTAGATAGATGTGTATGATCCTTTGGAAATTTTCGCTCCATCTTTGCCTCGTTTTTTGCTATTTCTTTTTTTTTTTTCTAAATTTTTATTATCATCATGAAATGGTACTAAATTGCCCTGTTTAATCTGGGTCAGAAATATTGAAATTTAGCAATGTAGATCGTCTCTTACCTGCGTATAACTCTATGCTAATTCAGTTCACATGTAATGAGATACGGCAGTGCTATACTGCCAAAGAGAATACGCGCTCAGTGATTAGGAAAGGGTTGCAGAGTTAGGACGCGCGTTTCATTCCTGTCCCTGGGCTGTACGATAATTTCACTTGAAAGTTCACCGTTGGAGGATTATATATGTAACTTCACACGAATGATTAAAGGGAATGAGTTCATGCGTAGTTGGAAATATAAGCGTAACCTATACATTATTATACACATACATATATACACATACGTATATACCTATATACCTTTACCAAATATAATTTAAAGCCAAAATTTGTTGTCGCCTTCAGCAAGCGGATATTATATTATATTCAGTGAACGAGATTACGGAAGAATTAACAAATATTTTGTTACCTTGATCTCAATGGTGTCTAATCTATTCACTGCGGGTAAAGTATATGAATATTTTATAACTTGTTAGAAACTCATTGGCGTATTAGGTTTAATGATCAATATATATCTTTCAGAGCAAAAGTTTATACATATACAATTAGCTATATGTGGATAGATCAGAATTGCGAATTAGTTTATAGATTTACAGACAAGCCAGTGATATTTTACAGTTGTATATCAGGCTGTAACTTTGTTACGTAATTTAGTATAATTACAGCTTGACCACGTAGACTAACTGCACTGCAGTTAACGTGGTGTCGTACTCTGAGACGCCCAACGTAGGGGTGAGTGTCCAGTATAAATGCAAATGAGCAACGTAAATTGCATCCTAGTTTCAAGGCTTGCGAGGAGCAGCCGCAACAGTTAATTGCTTTAAATTACATGCTTCCAAATTTTTCTTACCGATTATACAGTTTCTCGATAATTTGCTAAGATTTAATTGATTCTAATGTAGTTCATATATACAAATTATATTACCATGTAGAATTGTATGTCCTATCTGATTGGAGATCGTGCAGATTGTGGAGAATGCTTTTGCGACAAATCATTTCGTCCATGTACTGTGTAACGAATTGGGATTCATGTTCTTCTGTTGTCGACAACAGGTGTTTACGTAAATTTACATCGTGCTTAGGAAATATCAACGACACGCTTACGGCGCTGTTTTCATCATTTGTAGTTAATATATTATATCCCTCTGCAATTAGATTGTCAACGAAATTTGTATTGCTGTAAAGTCGGCTACGTTGCAGCTCTGTATTAGTATGTATGTATGTATGTACATACATATGTTAAATTAGCCCATCCAGCATGCGGTAACATTTATGTATGGGAATATACGGGCGTACTGATCTTCCGAGTCTTCGAGATCCATATAACTCAACAAACTGAGTTACAGTACGAAGCGCAATCGCAATTAAGCCATCGCATTGTTAGGTGGCTATAATTATACACTAAACTGGGGCATGTCGAGTAAAGGGGTTGAGATTGAACGGGTACGTATACGTCCCGAGTATAGGTAAGCCGTCTTCGCGCCTCTGGTGATTAAGACGTGGCATTGATTTCCGCGATGAATAACGTCGTAATAACGTATAATCTAATCACACAAACGTCTCGTAGAGAATCACGAAGCATTGCAAACGTCACTTTGCACCCTGAAATGCATTTTGCTTTGAAAGCTCAACATCCGTTCTCTCCGTTACCGTATAAGTCTGGATTCACTCAATTAAATTCTCCCCATGTTAGTATTTACCATTTCTTAACACCAAATGGTACTTTCTGTAGTTTAAATGTCTATGGCTCTCAATTTCATCTATAGGCATATTCATTGTGCGTCATATACTTACTTACGTGTTACGGTACTTGTCGTAAGGTATTCATTGGTCGTAAGTTAAGTTCACTTGGTAAGAGCGCGGGTGCAGGGACGTTGGGTACCTATTCTTTTTTCAAATTTATCGGCCATGGTAAAATCACGTTAAAACTAACACTATAAGAACTGTAGTTGGCCGACTGCAATTACGTTAGCCTTTGAAGAGCTACTGGTAACGTGTAATACCTTTATAAAGTTTTACAATGCTAAGTTAGCACGTAAACTAGGTACTCCGAGTTACCTCATGGCTACCAGCTTCTCTAGTACGCATTTCACGTTATTTATGTTACCAAGTAAATCACTTGTGCTATTAGGAATGAGGATTGTGCTGGCAAGAACGAGCTTCTAGTTTTCACTGCTCTTTTCAGGAACAAAATTATACTCAGCTACGAAATACTTTTTTCACTGCAGTTTCTCTTATTTCATGTACTTAAATCATTTTTTAAATTTTCGATTAGCGCAGCATGTGTCTATAATTCTTTCGTCTTGAGTCATTTCGATCTTTCACTAACAGATCATCGATGCCCCTTAATTACGCTGAAATTCATACACGATCCTAATAAATAACGTTTGGTTAGCTGAAATGTAATGTGACATGAAAATTGGTTGATGGCTATTGAAAATTTACTACTGACTATCAATACTGACGATATACACTCACAACGACAAAGAAAACACAACTATTATTCGTGATATCAATAGAACAGCCTAGTTGGTCAGAGTCTAACACATATGGGACAGAATTGTCAAAATGTCAATGAAAAGGATCGAACCCTAAATCTGATTCCCCCTAGCAACTGTTATCGTTGAGAGCTAAAACCCCGAAAATTTTATCAAATCTGCATAAATAGTCGTTTTAATATAATCCACGTATTATAAAATCTACATGTTGGTGTACAATATCCTATGAATTCAATTCAAATCAACGGCTTTCATTAATTAATCATCATCGATTTTTAATCATTTGAAAAATTGTTTATTCAATACTCATAATTTTGTCAATTGATAATCTTCCAACTATAATTCATTGAAGACGAATTAAAATTTAGTCATATAATAAAAATTCATTATTAATTCACAACAAAAATCTTATGCTTCTATTTAGATGTCGTCTAAAGAGCTTGCTTGACATTTGACTAGATTTTCTGTAGATGTATAATATGAAGAAAGTATACTCCTACGTGTATTTATAATATGAATAAGAAATTCGTTATGCATATATTTGCTTCAGTATTAGGTACTTTGAAAGTTCTTTGAAAACTTTTTCGAAAATCTTCTGACATCGTGAACAGCTTTGATAAGGGTAGATGTAACAATGTTTTACATGAGGTTCGCGATACTAAGGTATGTACATAGTACGTACATACATACATGCATACCTCTCGCATATCTACCTACATCTGTTTTGATAAATAATAAATTCAGATGCAATCCGGGAAGCTTTCACGGCTTGTTTACACTTGTATGGTAAGGGACGTAGAATAGAAATGTGTGTTTGCACGGCCGCATAAAGTATAGCTCGGCTTATGTTTCGGAGCATGCTTACGAGGGTTCAACGTAGAAAACCAGGCGGAACCGGAGGTATGGTTACGCGTTGCGTTCCGTGTGTACAACTGAGATTACACTCTGCCCGAACAAACAAACGGAAAGGTGTTTGAAGCATCGTGTAAGTTACGTTGATATACAGATCGTTATGTGTCTTTTGAGATTTCATCTCTTGCCCTTCTTTGGTACAGTTTTTCCCGCAGTTTTTTGCCCAGGAGAATATCTGTAGCTTTGAAACCTCGAATACTGAATTCTATTCAATCTTAACATGTACGGTTTTCCATTCAGTATTTTCATAATATATTTCTTTTAATCAATTCAGTAGATCATCAATTAGTTTCCAACGATATAATTACCTTGAATTCTTTTTCATCTGAAATGATTTCCCGGATTTAGGTAATGTAATGTCATTTGATTTCCGAAAGCTTTTGTCTACGTGTAGGTATATCTGTGAGGGAAACTCGTTTCGCAAACTTTGAATCGTTACCCTATAACTATAAAATCTTCCCTGGCGATTTCAGACTTTGATATTTAATGGCAAAGTTTAGTCAACGTGATTTTGACGTCAGTATAGGACTTAACGGATAAAACTAAACTGGTACGTGGAACTTGAAATTTATTCTGTATGCTTCACTCGACATCAATTTACGAAAATTGTAATTTTGTTATAAACGTGAAAACCATAATGAAATATGAAATTTTCCATGAATATTTGAAACATTTGGGATACCTATATATTATTCTATACGAAATTAATCACATTTATCGTCTCATTTGATAAACCGCATTGTGTTGCGAAATTATTTCAATTTCAAATATGGTATATAACTACTATATACATATATTTCAAGAATTTACATGATTCATTGAATAATTGCAGTCTGGGTAACGCTCCAACGATCAAAGCCCTGAAACTGAAACCTGCAGCTGTTATAAAAAAAAAAAAAAAAAAAAAAAAACGAATTGCTTTTATATTTCAACGTGAAGGATGCAGTACTACATTTTATTGCAAAAGTCCAAAAGAATTGCAATCTCGATTATATTTTTTTTCGTTCTTTTTTACTCTGTGCGCTTATCTCGCCTTCCGGGGTGAAACCCCTCGGGGCACAATGTAAGGGTTGATGCTGAGCGGGACTCTGGGCAAGAAAAATTGCTTGGCGTCGGATTTAAGCCCCTCGGGACCAGAGAAGTGACTAGATACTTCTAAATGGCGGCTAGGACATGCTTAGAAAACGAAAGAGAAGACGAGGGTAGGTACTTATTTATATTACCCGCGAGTATTTCACATTGCAGATTGATTGTCATGGGCATTACTTGAACAAAAAAACGATTCTTTATTCAAAAATATTCCGATTCTTTCTCGTCATGAATATCTAGAATCAGCCAAGAAGCTGCACCTCCGGAAAATTACGCTACAATCCGAATTTGGTATGACTGATAAAAGATATTGAGAAAAAAATCGTAAAAAATTATTTCAATTCTTTGGCGATATTTAATGACTCTCACTTGGTGCGTGTAACTGAATTTTAGGGGCCATCGTATAGTTGGCCGGACATTCAGCCAGTGGTTTCATGGTGTAGAAAGGGATTCGAGAGGAATATTGGGAATATTGGATATTAATTACTGGAGTAATAGGCGTGTAATTGGGGTTCCGTTGGGATATGAAACCACCGATAGAGCGGCGTCTACATATTTGTTACTGTAGCGTATAAACCTTAAATCCTGGCATACAACGTATACCTAATAATTAAAATTATGTACATACATATCTATACATATTACATAAAGTGTATACCGTGCGGTACTGAGCCAAACATAAAGTTTACACAAGTAACAACACAACTACCAAAGCTCGTGGTTAAGCCGAGATAACTATAACTCAACGATCAAAATGCTCCGTAATTTCGGTGTGATTTTTCAAAATAAATATTTTCATTGATTGTTTTATTTTTATAGGTGTTTTGGGATAACCGGAATTAATTATACAGTGTGAAATGAAGTGACTGTGACTACTAGGGGAATTTAATCAAGTACTATAATTCCTCTACGATGGCTACAGGCTTAGGTATATGGCGAAAAGAAACTTGACAATATTAATCTTTAAAAATCCGTGTAATTATTATGAAAAATAGTGTGAAGCGTAACTTGTGGTAAAAAAAAAGCATTTCAAGGGACCGAAAATTTTGTCAAATAATTACACTCGTTTATTTTCGGCTCTGGATATACATAACGTAAAAGAAACCACTTACTTAAGAGTTTCATTGGTCGTTAGACGCTCTCACGATCATTAAGTTTCTCAGGAAAGTTCTTTCCAAGGAACAACGATTACCGTTACGAATCTCATCGTCAGTCACCGTCATCCTGGTAAGAAATGAACCGTTTATTCGGCTCTAACTTCACCGAAGCGAATGTTTCCTGTCTAAGAATTATACGGTTCGATCACAGACGAACTTCAGTTATATCTATAAAACAGTTTACTTTGATTTGGCCAAACGCGATGCGGCCGCAACCAATGAACTAAAACAATTTGAAACTATTAGATATCCAAACCGAACAGTTTCGACGTGACACTACGTGTAACACAAGTATTTACCGCTGTGGCATGGTCCGTGGTTTATCCTGGAGGAAGGTTTTCCGAAAACTATTAGTACCCATACTCATCATTGAAAGATTCCTCGAATTTCTGCTCTAGAACTGTTCCTAACCGATACTTTATAAAAAATAAAAAAAAATAAAAAAAAACCTATTATATCAGGCTGGCTTGACGCGAGTAGTCTTCAAAGATTCTTTGCTTCTTTATTTGTTTTCAATTTGTTACTATATAGGGTTATCTCACAAGGAATGTTTCTCACAAATTTCCCAACGGGGATTTAGATAGAATTTTATTTTTTATATCATCTGACGTGTGGATTCGCGTATCCTCAACAGTTTCGTCTGCAAATTCGGGCCGCTTCCAGAGTTATGATTTTTGAATTTTCAATATTTCACCAAAGCTCAATTTTGTCGAGAAAATCGCAGTCAAAATAATCGAATAATTTCCACTATCATTTTCATAATTATTCACAAATTTGTGAATAAAATATTTGTGGAAACTTGTAAAGTTTTAAATCACAAATAATTTCGAAAAATGATGTACTTCTCAATTAGAGCCTTTTGTGGTCATACTGATTACCCAGGCTTTCGCTTGAGCTAAAAACTCATCCGGATATATAGAGATACCTACATTTGCTATGCATGTTCGCAGCGAGTCATTCAGCACGAGTCTAACAAGTCAGACTTTCTTTAACCCTAGGTCCACTACAGAGCTTTTTTACTTAACGCTCTGCCACTCTACTTTGCCTTAATAAAATCCCCTCCCTATTACCACCGTTTAGTAAAACCCTTCTCGAAATGTGTCTCACCCTTCAGGTCACTTATACAGCTTAACTTTTCGCGTGCGAAACGAACTAGCAATGACGTGGCGCTTGTTAGTGCATTTTACGAATTCTTTCTACCCTGTTTGGATATCCAGTTCAGGGATTATTACCCAGTGAGGGTTTGCGGCATTGGATTATATGGAATGAACTTTACCATTAACCCAAAGAATTTCATTACAGTACCGTATAATGTGCGGTCTATAATATAAAGAATATTTATGTACGTCGTAAAATTATTAATTCATATTTTACCCGATTAAAAATCGTAATAATAGTATTTTATTGATATTATAAGTATACCAAGAGTTCGTTCTTGTTGACCTCGCGAACGATATTACTTCAGGTAGATATTTACTACACTGGATATGTAGAAAAAAAATAAATAATAACAATAATAATAATAAAGTCTGAAATACAGCATCGTATATATACAATCGGCTTATCGGAAATCGGATTTTCGACTATGGCGTTAAACTTACCATCAAAATCTTCATCTCCCTTTGCCAAAATTTCTGAAGCCTAAGCCATCGAATACCGACCGAGGGCTCGAAGAACGGTAAGACCTTTCAGGACTATACTATCGCTGTTTTAATGGCACCTAGAGGGTTGCGATAAGACACGAATTTAATGTCAGCCGCGAAGCAGATGTGTAACGAAGATATATAAGACAATTATACCCGGGACAAGAGAGAATCTAACATCACTGGTATCGCATCTTTAGAAAAAGCAAAAACCTTTGCTTCTATTCAAGACGATATCTGTTCTGATTTACTGTGAGTAGAAATTACATTTTTTCTGTAATGAAGTTGAACGATATTTATTCAACTATTTTCGCTATATACGCATTTGTAATAACGTTTCAACGGATAGTGTAACACACTCAGGAACATAGTCAGGAAAGCATTAAAGACGTTGAGGAAAAGCACTAATAATAAAGCTTGGCGAGAAAAGTAGTAGCGAAATGATCTGACCCACGCTTAGTATCGGTTCGATACACTTCGAAAATTGGTGTCGTTAAAGTTGTGATAGATACACCGGAGTCGAACTCCGTACTTCGACCATAGTTTTAAGTATAGTACAGAGTGTGGTCGTATATCTATATACAGCTATGTGGCCGTCGCGGATCGGTACTGTAGATGCAGGTCCGAGTTGCCAATTGAATCAACGTCGACGGAGAGAGGTGGTGCAGGCTCTTTAAATTTATCGAAACGAGAAATCGACTTTCCTCCTTCGCCACGATTTGAACACTCGGGTTTCAACGGCGTTAATTAATTTCGCAATTTAACACCAACTAATCTCGCCTCTTGCCAAATCCATTTCATTGCTCCGACAAAAGTTCGACGAATATATCACAGTGAGATCCAGAGATTTCTGTTAGATAATTAAAATCGTTTTTCATTATAGTCTTCGCTATAACTTTCGAACCATTTCAGGTTATTAAAGTACGCCATGTCACATGCCGGTATTGATGTACCATACGTCTTTTTAGGATACGTTTTCGACATAAAATTCGGCTTTTAATATGTGAAAAAGTTTTAACCGATGGGTGTCTGATTCTTTGCGGAAATTTTTTCCATTTTGTATATCCTTCAGGACCGCAACCCATGTTCCAAACCATTATTTGACTTCAGGTTTTGTTTTTTAATTATGGGTTTTGGAATCTTCGCTTTTTTTACAAATAGGAACACTGACAGTTTTCTCCTGAGTAATACGTCATTTTATCAAGAAAATTTATCAGACATAAAATGTTTGGTTTGGAATGTATTTTTTATAGAATTTTTTTTTTTTTGTATTTTTGGCGCCAACGGATTAGATGTTATTTGGAAAATAAATCTAAGAAATCGGTTTTTGAAAAAAGTACAGCTTTGATGTCTATTTTTTGTTTCTGTTTTTTGTTTTCAAACTGTTGGAAATAATGAAAATTTCAAAACTAAAAATGGAGTGGGTCGACATTTCTACGATTTTTTTATGAATTTTTTTAATTTAGTTGTTTGCTTTAAATGAATGAATAAATTTACAGCTGATGATAATGAAAATAAAATGAAATGAAGAATTTATTCATCCATTTACAGCAAACAGATAAATTTAAAAAACTCATGAAAAATCGTAAAATTCTTGGCCCACTCTGACTTTGGTCTAAAAATTTTCGTCATTGCCGACAGTTTTCTTTGAAGAGAGAATAAAAACAGAACTCGAAGGTGTACTTCTTTTCGAAAATCAATTTTTTAGAGTTATTAATAATTGACTTCTAATCCGTGAGGGCTATAAGTACAAAAGGTTCCAAGAAAAGTACATTCCAAACCGAATATTTTACGTCTTATGTATTTTCTTGCTAGAATGACATATTACTCAGGAGAAAACTGTCATAGCAATGTCGTTTGTAGAAAAAGCGAATATCCCAAAATCCATCATTAAGAAATGAAAGCTCAAGTGAAAAAACGCTTTGGGGTATGGGTTGCGGTCCTGAAATACAATATGGATAAAATTTTCGGAAAGAATCGGAGACCCATCGGTTGAAACGTTTTCGTCTTCACATGAAATGCCCCATATATACGATTAAGGACACCGTGTAACTAATCAAGCTAATTCCTTTGGCAACATCCTTTTGAACTGGTTACCGAGTATTGATACGATATGAAAGCCACATCTCGCATTGTGTAGTTCAAATAATTGTTGATATAAACATACAAGCTCAAAACATGAAATTCGCTGGGAAATTGTAGGTATTGGCATAAAAGTGATCATAATCCTTGGATAAAAAATTCTATCTATAATGTAAAAACGACACTCAGCCAGTACATTCTGCATGTATGTATGTACATACATACATGGACGATCACTCTTCCTTTAGTATCAACCTGCCAAGCTGAGTGCACGCATTGAAGGTCTAACACGCGTGTTTATTGATCTAAAAACCACGCGAAAAAGCTATACTTAATTTGTAATCATGTGTCTTATCAATCGAGCTTTTGCCGGACGTTGTTTCATGTTTAGGCTACTTCGTCGGAATTTATAATACCGTGCTTTTTCCTTTCATCATCATTATCACAACAGAATTTAAGTAGTAATTGAGGACAAGCACAGGAAAAGACTTTATTCGAAGCCTCTTAAGAAGGCGAGGACTGATAATTGTGAAGGTACTTTATTGGCCGACGACGACGTTATGCTACTACTTGAGCTGGAGTATAGTGATAGAAATTACATCGTAAGTATGTTGTGATTTCTACAGTATATTATTCTTGCAGGTGACATTTTCCGAGATTTCAAAACGTCTCCTTTATCGAAGATCGAAGAACTAAGAACTAACCGTAGAGTAATAGTTATATTTTACCGAGCCACGTAATAACAGTTTTCAGCGAGTTGTTTTTGCAGTTGTTCCACTCGCGTGGGAGTCCCGCGGTTCGTTTGACTCTGTCTCACTTCGTTTCACGAGTTTGTTCAAGTTGTATCTCGTTTCCTCCTCTCGGTCTCGCTTTTAGCTCTCATTCCTCTTACAGTTTCCCCTATTTCGCGCCCCTACAGCTCTAACCCTACCTTCATCCCTGTCGTTCGTAGCTATTCCGTTATTTTCCAATCTGCGCAACACCCGATATCGGCTTTATTACATTTCCACGCCCTGATGTTCTTTTGGTTCATCTTTCGTCCTCTTATTTCTTTCATTTTTTTCCATTTATTTTCTACTCTCTCGTATCCAAAGACAAACATGTTCCCTAGTTGTTCCGCTCGAGGCTTTTCTGTGTACATACATACATACATCCACAATTGCCAGTGACACTTTTACGAAAAATATTACAGTCAACACATGCTCAGTCTTTCATAACACATTTTTCATATCTAAAGTTAAATATTTATTTCTCATCCAATCGTACAGGGTAGATCCTTTTCATTGCCATACGGTTGTACATACACTTTGCTGGCTGATGGGGTTGAGGAAATTATGTGCCAGGTACCTAATCAGTACTCTTATATTCCGCCTCTCCCTGATTTTCGCGTAAAATCTGCCCCTCGATACAAATTTTAATTAACTAAAGTCATAGATTCTCTCTGTTCTCTAACCAAGCCTAGCTAATGTCATGGATGGGCTAAAACGTCCAGAAATGTTTCACATTCAAGGTAATTTTATGTAATGTAAACATTTCCGATAATGCTATTTCGTTCAGTAATACAATACGCCCGTGTCATGGGTGTCAGGTTAAATTCCGAACATGCAAAGCGCGCGGAGTAATTGATTGATACGGGAACACACGTGTCTGTTTACAGTCACTTGGTAGTATAAGTAATCTGAAACGTTTACCAAGATCACACGTAACATCAAACGTGTTTTCAACCTGTATAATAATTTTTAAAATTAACGTATCCATTCACGAAATTTTTGACAAGGAATTATCCCGCATGAAGAATATTAGCTCAATCACACACGTTTGTGCAGGTAAAAAAGAAGGAGAAGAAGAAATAAAAAAGCTCCACTCATCTGCTTATAGTCCGGAGATCAAAAGCAATTAGATTATTGATGTCTACTAGCATATATCGTAGATTTTAGGAATGTTGATTAGGAATTTTTCGTTGTATATTTTTGCGTGGATTCTATCGGTACAAATATTGGATTTATATACAGGATTTTTTTCTTTACTAACTTAATACCAGCTGGAAAAGTATTTCAGTATGAGAAATAAGCTCATTGATTTTCTCTACTCATATCGACATGCGCATATTATATGAATCTTACTACGGATCATAATGTGTGTGTGTGTTTGTGTCTCAGAACAGAAAATTGTATTAGTTTTTGCGATTAGAAATTTATTTTTTGAAATACCGGTTGACGATTATTGAACAAATTTATCCACACGATGCTTCAATATTTTTATATATTTCCACTAGATTGAATATTTTTAACGGTTTACTCGTTTTTAATATCATAACTCTTCCGAGCTCCGTATAACACGATGGCCTGCTTGTGGCAGAATATTGGAAAACTACTATATGCGTCACGGTGATGCACTTGAATCATCAAAGTACTTTGAGGAGAACGAGATAAACAAGCTGCGAGATAGATTTACACGAATTTTATTTGTCTGTAGCAATGAGCCATTCGATAGATTAATTTTCAGTATATTTTAAATAATTATAAAATGATCACGATATAGTAGGTGACACTAAACTTCGCGTGTCACATGAAAATTCGACTGATATATTATTTGGTAAACAATTTTATTTATATTATGGAATATACACCAGTAAAAGATAAAAGTTTTTTTCACAATACAGGATTGATGTAGGTAGTCAGATTACAGGTAAAAACTGGAAATAAATCTCGCAAGCTCGTTTCTGTTTCAAAATATAAAAAGCCATATCTCTATCAGCGAGCTTGTTTCCTGCGCTATTAATCCCAGCATACATATATCGGCGATTTTTTCATTTTTATTTTATGATTTTTTATTTTTGTTTTATTTTTTTACAAATCCGGAAGGGGATCAAGGAATTGCTCCGTGATCCGGCTCTTGTTCGACATTATCCAACTGTAGGTTAAAGTGGATGCGCTCAACGGTTCGTCGGACGTGCAGAGAAAATAAGAACGTAGTTTATATTTTCCAAACTAAATCCCTGCAGGAAACTAAAGCTAAATTTCGATTCTGAAATCCCCTTGCAATTATGCCCACAACCAATCCGAAATTCAGATCTATTAAATTACGTTCGATTGGTCTTACGGCTCTGCAATCTGTCTCTGTATTTTATCCTTTTATAACCGATAGTCTCGAAAATGAACGGGCAATTGAACTGTGCACAGGTACCGCACTCGGTACGTTTCAATTAGAACGTAACTTCGTTAATGGTAGTGAACGCATAAGCTCTAATCAAAGTGGATTCCCTTCGGCTTAAGAGTTTATTTGCCACTCTTATCTTCATCTTAATTTCATTCGATTTCATGTGGAAAGCTCCATCGCTGCACCAAAAAATTTATACTCAATGCGGTCAATCCATCGATCAATTTGTCATTGTCTATTTTGGAAAGATCATAGTCGCAGTTGTCGTTGGTATTGTAAAAAGTTTTCAGAAAGTAGAATTCAAGTTAGATTAACATTACATGTCTAGACGAGTACAGTGAGGAGCTTTCTTATGACTAGTTGGAGTGAAACCCCTTCACGTTGCAAGTTGGTAACATTTTATTTTTGAATACCATTCTTTTAAGAGTTTTGAATCGAACGATGAAATTTATTTAGCTTATATATTCGAGTAAGGTACGTTTTTAAATTTAAAATGTGAATTTTAAACGAGGTTGAAAACTCATTCGGTGTAAATAACCCGTAATTTATGTAGGAGAAAGTAGTTTAAAGTTTTAACAAATCCATCTATGCTTCCTGCCTTATGCAACGGCACGTCGAATCGCCAACTATAAAATCACGGAAAGACTTTCAGCAGGAAGTACTTTGCTCAGCAAATCGGTATAGAGGATCTCGCTGTACCATCTCCCTTCGTTCTCTGGTAAAGATCGAGTTCTACTCTTTATTCAGCTTTTTTTATCCTTTACAAGACTTGGTAACAGTTTGGTATATTAAACGGGTATTGCTGACACCACCTTTTCTGTTATATCAGTAAACAAGTAGATGTCGATTAAGTATGAATAATTCTTTACTTATTTGTTCAGGACTACCTGTATATTTTTACGCACAGTAGCCGCCAGCAAACCTTTTTATTCAAAGGTATGTAACCTGCACTTATACGTTCACTATACCTATATACATAGATTGACGGGTAGAATAATTCAGACTCTTTCAACCCCCGATAGAATTTCGTTTTCATGTACTGTATAAAGATAATATTATACTTACGTCTCGTGTTGTTTCTCTAAAATGTTATTCAGACTTTTAAAATTTGATTAAACATTTATGCAAACTGCAATTCGCAGTCAAGCTACGCTATAGGTACATTTTTGGTTGTAAATTTTTGAAATGGATATACTCGTATGTATAGATTTGTGAGTCACGTTACAGCAAGTAAATTTTTTTTTCTTCTTTTTTCTCTCTATTTTTTGTTATATGACAGCACTTCGTTCGGCGTTTTTAAATTTCTATTTGTTCGATGTTCGGATTGTCTTTGTTATTGATTAAAAAAACTGTTTCACTTTTATTCAATATTTCAAGGATTCTACACCGGATTATATTTGCCACGAATGAAACAGACTAAATTTTTCCTGTGTATTATAGTCACAGATAGAAAATAGAAACAGGAAAAAAAAATCTGATTGATCAAAAAGCCGACGAGCTGAAGTTTTATTATTATTATTATTATTATTTTTATGGTTTGAGTTGCTAGAAATTTCAATATTACATCCTTTTCGTGTATATCAATAATTTCACTCATATATCTCGAAGCCTGAATATTTATTTACTACAAGTAAACTTATTCATTCATTCATTTTTATTAGTATTTAGTCCTATTCGACAACTCGGAGTTTAACTCGCTACGACAATAATGATGAGATCCGTCCGTTTCTACTAGTCTGTATCGATGGCTGACCGAACCACAGCTTTACTACTTGCTTGATTCGACCAGACCAGATTCAGCGAATTGCACAGAGCATTGGTTCACGATAGCAGAACCTCGAGGGAATTGGGCTGCCGGGCTGTTCGGACGAGTGATTGCTTCGTCGTTCGATAAACTGCTACTGAGATTTGACGAGTGATGGACAGATGGATAACATTTACAAGGCGACAAATGAACGAGACTATTCATATCAGAAGTAACAGTGAAGTTTTACAAACACGTAATGTACCGATTGTAAAGATACATCATATCGAATTATAATCGGGAATGAAGCTAAAAAAAAATTTATCTCTATTCGGTGCGCTGGATCCAAAGTTGTAAATATGTTTAAAAGTTGTATTCACGCAATTTCCAGTAGAAAAAAAATTGTAAAGTTAAGTTAAGTCGGTCTGTTTTCCGTGGGTCTTAACGTTTTTATTTAAACTTTGTACGTATTTTGGCTTGGCTGATAGCCAAGGGTTCTTTCCTCATCGACTATCCTGTGAAAACATTTTCCAATGTTTCCCTATGTACTTTCAAAGAAGTTTCCCAAGATGGATAGAAAGAGGAAGGAAGAAAATAGCGGCCGTATCGAAGAGGGATTGAGCTGCAGTAGATAAACTAGAATAGAAGAACTCGGCCACTTGCAATTGGCTGACTGGTGGCGAAAGAAAAACTAAATGAAATGAACCGAGGTAAGGCGGGATGCGACGCACAATAGCCTTTTGATTCAATGCCGCGGCATCAAACCGCACCAATTTCCTATCTCTGACTAATCACTGGTTTTGCTAAGCTCTTACTAAGTGAGTCTCGGCATTGAAAATCCACAGTACTCAACAGATCTTGAGATTAATTGAAAAAACGAAGTTAAAAATTTAAAGGTATATTGTAAATGTTAATTGAGCTTCACCCTTTCTCTGCTTCTACTTTTGTCAACTAGGTATGGTTGATCTATGAATTAGTTTAGGGCTTTTATTTTAGGTATTACTTCACGTTGAATTATTATAAAGTTCATTTATTCCACAGCCTTCGATCGCCCACCAAAAGAGGTAATCCAATTTCAAACAGAAGGCTCTTTGTAAATTGATTTTGACTGATCGAATATTTAGTTACACTTTCTTAATGTTATTCATTGAAATTTAATTGGGTTCCTGTGTTATCACGCAGAATGGCCCTGTGATATATCCCCTCATTGCCAGATTCATTTAAACCAAACCGAGTAAGCCGTCGACACAAACTTACCAACCATCGCAAAAGAATCGAAAGCTTCTTAAAATTGACTTTGAATATAAGGAAAATGGAAGGCTTAACTTTGAAGTTCTCAAATTTAATTGATTTTTATGGGATTCATTTGAAAGTAAGTAGAAGTTAGGAATCTCTCTATTTTTGAAACGTTGCGCTATTATCGCGAGACAATTCACAGAGTAACATTTGAATTTCATTCATTTTCGTTTAGATTTTTTGTTAAATAAAAGGAACGATGTGTGTACGATATATGTGTAAAGGGATCAAGAGGGGATTGGGATGGTGTCGCAGTGCAGTAGCCAGGGTCATGCTTCGTGACCCAACAGCGAACAGTCGACTGCTCAAACTAGTCACCGCATTATGTTCAAAGTTGTAGACTCTGGGTCTCCCGCTAGAAATTTACTTGTAAATTGTCCCTTAGTTAGAAACGCTTCAGAAAATTGACTAGAACAACTTTGTGGAACAACGACAGAACTGCATCGCACCTCATTTACGAAAAATGGAAAAAAAAAAGGATATATCTAAACATGATTCATGAAGCTTTTTGACTTGTGGACTATTTCACAGATTATATACCTACCTTGGGATTTTTTTTTATGGATAAAGTTTATTGAGGAAGTCTGTCGTTGCTTTTACTATTCAAGACCATAAGATCATTTTAATTTGATTACCATATTATCTGACTTTCAGTCTTCAACCAAGCTTTAATATTATGATAAACCTTGGCCCTTCAATCTATTGGAGTGATTCGTTACTGACAAAATTGATGTTATCACACGGCGTATTGATTATTTATTTTTCTACCTTAGAAACTTGAGATAAAATAACCGAATATCATAACCCTCTACTGTACAAAAACTGAGTGGTAAATATAATAAATAGAAATAGACTTCCATTTAGAACCCGACCTTTCTGAGTGATTCTAACCGTGTAGACAGTGGCAACCAGTGTTTATAGCACTGTCCGTTTATCACGTAGAGCTAATAATTTACCGTGAACAGTCTTCGGAATGGTGCTGAGGTATTGTCTTCGCTCGTTTCGCGACTTATCCGTGCAGGAAAGGTTCGTTGGGTCGAGTTTAACCATCCAGAACGAAAGAGTCTTCGGAGTAAGTTGACGTTGTAATCTTTCTCGATTGAGAAAGCGATCGTGATTTAGTTCGAATTCTTTCTATAAACTGTGAATATGAATAACAAATAAAGAATCATCTTATTACTAAAGTTTTTTTTTTTAAATTCGATTGTCTGATGCACATAGTGATGAAGTGTTTGATGAAACTATTTCCTATTTTATTTTTTATTTTTTGATTCAGAATATGGGTGCAGTTAATGGTGAAACTTTGGTAAAGTAGTTAATTTAAAATACGTTCTGAATCGTTTTTTTTTTTTTTTTTTTTTTTTAATAGTAAAAAGTAGATTATGAATCGGTTTGCAGTAGATCTGTGACGGGAGTGTGTAAGTTAACCTGAACGAGACCGCGAAGGATTAGGGGAATTAAGATATTATCGGAAAATCGCAAACGCGTTTAAAGGGGAACGTACGCCAGTGTTTCCCTACGCGGTGAAATATGAACGGACTATAAATCAACGTCAAGTAAAGAATCGTTGTCTGGCATTTGAATATGCGGAAGAAATTAATACTCACGTAAAAAAATCGTGTACGTGTATACTTATCACGTGATATAATTTGTAGGTATAGTATATAGTGTATATAATAAATAAATATATCAAAAATTTTATCAACTGTGGAAATAGGTACGCCGTGCTGCACGTTCGTCGAGGAAGTTAACTTACAATTTTACAAGTGATAAATATAATTTACGGATTTACTGCAATGAAAATAACAATGATAATTAAATGGTTTTTATTAAGCTCTGCTATACCGTTTTAATTGAACTATATCGTATAGGAAAAAATCACAAATCTCGTGACGTACGTAGAACCAATAAACGTAGTATGTATTTACATTATGAGTGAGAAATTTTGAAAAAATGATATAATTTTCAAACGTGATGTTAATTTTTGTTACCTATCTTTCTAATATGGGGCAAACAGATATTGGATAATATCCGTTTTATTGCAGTGCCGAGTGCGATGGTGCAGGGTGAGAAAGAGGCAAGAAGAGCAATTATCGTAACGAGAAATTGATATCCGCCTACGTGCTATGGTCTCATTTCCGCCAGCTTCTATGGCTGACAGATAATATTATTAATTTTGCATATCAGTTTTTTTTTATTTTTATTTCGGTGTTAATTGAAACGAAATTAATTGGAATACATTATTTTTGTTTACGAAGCCAGTTGATGACTGTTTTCAGAATCTAAAGTAAAAAAGAGTCCCCGTCGTTTCGATTAAAATTTTTCTATACACGAATTAATTGTTTCAAAAAGTTAATTTGAATTTGCTCTTTTAATATTGGCTGTTTTATATCTATATTATAATTTCGAAGCTGAGATCCGGTGAAATTGGTTTACTTTTAACAGTTCGTACAACATCTTCTCAGAATTCGTTGAGTTACGTGTCTAAACTTTTTTTTGACTTGAATTTTCTTGAATTAAAACACTAAAAAAAAGTTGCTACTGAATTTATGGAAGCTTATTTTCTTTACTCAACTTGAGTTCTATATACATTTTATACACCACTATGCTACATATATACATACCGTCTATGTATGTAGCTTGACATTTTCTTCATCCGCCACCGTCAGTCTCTATAAGCACAAATTAGCTGTTAGCGACGTGGCTTATTGTCTCAGGCTACTAAAGTTTCCAAAGTGAAATTAACGATTCGCTTTATGCTAAAGATCATAAGTTAACAAACTTTCAACTTCCATTCTATGTCTTTGTCAAAAGTTGTTGGCTTGCTCTACTAATTGACCGTAGTATAACTTACCACTTACGCTCATCGATATTTTTTTCTTTTTTTTATCTACCAAGCCAATTAACAGATGCATTATCGGTTTAAGGGATCGACTATCCTATTGGCGGATATTTAAGTGCGAAATCGGGTGCTAATGAGAAACTTTTATTCATCCCTATAGAATCTTTTAGTTATGAGACAACCCTTGCATCTTTCATTTACAATTGGCTTCCATCAATGATAAAAAAATCGAGTATATATCACACAGGAATTATTAGTCAAGAATTTTTTGTTTCACGTTTACTATATCATTAAATTGAGTCAGAAAATTATTTGCAGATTTTTTGGGTCATCAGGTGGGTAGGTATGTACATATATATAGAGTCAAGGCCTGCATATCGATCATTGTCTAGTTAGCATGTTAAGATTGCTTTGAATCCTGGATATGTTAATCACAAATTTGTATAAACTGGAAAGCATGTATGTGGGTAAGTGGATTGCTGCAGATTTAACTGTGGATTATCTTCTCTTGTAGGTAATATTTGTGTTATCTAGTTTAATTTGGAATATGCAACGAAAATAGGTGGAGAAATTTAAGGGAAAGATATGGGTATGGTCTTTGGTATAATAAATGTATATGATGAAGTTTTTTTTTTTTTTATTATTATTTTTTTTTAACGAGAACCTATACCGATTTTACGATTATATAGATGAAATAGCGAGTTGATAAGAATTATTTTATTAAACGGTGCAACTCAGGGTTTAATTTTCTGAGTTGCTTAGCTTCCAATCATCCTATAAAAAAGTTTTTATCTTGTTTTGACTTCATCAAAATGTTTGAAGAGAAATATTATCTTCTCATTCATTTGACAGTTTTTTTTTTTCCTAATTTTATTTTACTTTTTTATTTTTGAATTTTTATATCTTAGTTTCGTTCTTTGTACGTCTTATACTTTTTTCATTATTATACATGGAAAAATTGTGTAGCCTATATAAAGAGAAAGAATAACGTCGATCGGAAATTGTTAGGTACCTCTTTTGTTTTTTTTTTTTTTTTTTTTTTTTTTTTTTGAAAATCACCGAACAGTTTATTTCATCATACCTAATTAATTCATGTATAATCCGTGCTTTTCTCTTTGATAAAATCAGCTTGGGATTTACCCAAGTAAGGTTTACCCTGGTAAATATAACTCTCCGCAGTAATGTATATTGGGGGAAGACGACAGGTAGATAGTGAAATTAATTTCATGAAAATTAGTCACTAAATTATATAACAATGCTATTTAATGATGTTCTTAATTAAGGTTGAGCAATCAAAGCATATTGAAGTGAACTTTACCTTCTGATTAATGGCATGTACAGCGTAAATACGAGGGAAAGTAGAGAAAGAAAAAAAAAAAATTAATATTGGTCCTAATTTTATTTCTCGAGGAAATGATTGATTTCGCACCTGCTACCCTGTCTTGAGGTTATAATCCTCTTCAAGATGAGAACGTACTAATTCACATTTAATTTTATTAAGAGAAGAATCATTCAGATCAATTAGAAATTTTTCGAATTATATTTATTACTTCTTCTGACTTTGAAAAATCAAATTGTGTTTCTTAGTACCTGTATTCATACAATTTCTATGATGCAAAAATTTGCTCATGGTTCACAGTGGTGAAACATGGAGAATTTTCAAAGAAAATAAAAAAAACAAAAAAAAAAAAAAATGTCAATTCATTTTTTTTCTCTATAACTTTTGAACAGCCTCAACCAGATAAAATAAGGTTTTTTGATCTTTTGACGCTCTGTATATTGCTTCAAAAATTTTTTCATTCACTTCACCACATAGGTGTTACCGAAAAACCATATTCAACCGCATAACGAGTTGCCTGAAAATCACGAATTTATTGCGTTCCTTTGTGTCAGAAGGTTTCCCCCACCCCGCGTCCCGGATTTTGGGGAACGTAAGATCCTCCCTGGGGTGAATGTGGGAAAACAATAGAAGGCTAAAGGTCGATAGTCAAGAAGGGGATGGATGGAGTGCGAGAGTGACAGCAAGAAAAAGATAAGTTCACGCGTAAACACTGGAGATGCGCCGTGTCAGAGCTGCTTCAGTCTAGCACAAGAAATACATTAGTGACTTAACAAGAAGTTCCATCGTGAATGTATCGAAAATATTCAAAGATCGTATAAAGCTACTGTATAAAAATGAACTCTGAACTATATAAGCCTGATAAACCCATACAACATATTCACCACATAGTTTCCCCAACTGCATATTGGTGCCATGAAAGTGTAGCCTCTCTCCATAGATTGACTCGAAGAGTCACCAGTGTATCTTTGTGCTAGAGTTACCCCACGAACTTATCTCCAGCGATACCATTGTACACATAGTGGGTAAGATGTAACGTTTTTCGGAAACGGTGTAGATAGCTGCTATCAGTTGTATATATGTGTATATACCCTTGCCTCTTCAATACACCCAGTTTGTAGACTGTGAAGTGTGTGCGGTTCAGATCTGTGAACCGATGACCGCCTACGGACGATTCTCTAAATTGAATGTCAATGCCAAGTCTCGAGATGTGCTGTGAGGCTCACGGTAGCTGCCTTGGGTAAGATAAGTACGGAACATTAGATTATGACAGTTTGAAACTGGATGGTCCGTTTCACGCAGGAGTGTGTTTCTGAAGTTTGTAATATTGAAATTACAAACGATTGCGATTGCTTCTGTCGAATATCTACACGTATATAAATAATTGCATATAAAAAAAAAAAATTCTTTCAACAAAATTATTTCCAGTGAAACATATGAGCTTCGTGGAAGCTTTTTTAACAATCGTTGAATTAGGTAATCTGATTATTTGCTTCGCGTTTATTTTCACTGTAAATTCATCAACCATCATTGTATGTACGTACATACGTTCGGATGTGAAATGAGCTTGGTTTCTGGTACCGAAATGACTGATTGTCGATTGATTTCAACGCTCCAATCAACATTTCATATTAAATTTGAATTTGAGAACAGCAATTGAAATAGTTTGAAAAATTTTCCTGCTATCGGAATTCAACGAGTAAGACGGTAAATTTCTTTTGCTGCACCACATTTGAGGCGAGAAAGTTTTTAAATCAATATCATACCTATCCGTTGGATTTTCTTATTCCATTTAGAAAGTTGAGAATAACCACAATATCGAAGTTCTGACCATTGGTAAGTTCAACTTCCTTGAGATCAATTTAAACAACCGTTCGATCAATTGTCGTATGTAGGTATAGGTAGTTGAAAATGATGCGCATGAAGTAAAAGCGAGGTACAAAATTGGGTAAAAAAATAAATAAATAAAATAAAGAAAGTAGAAATAAACTCGCAATAACTCTTCGAGATGACTAATGCAGATTTCTTAAGTATGAAACACTTGCTGTTAAAGCTTAGCTTTAGAATCTTGCTCGTGAATTATTTCCATTCTAATTTTCTCATTCTCGAGTCAAAACTGAATAGGCTCTCTTTCATGCATATTAAGGACTTCTTAAAGGTGCTTAGCCAGAGCAGTTGCTGTTTGTACTTGAATAGAGAGTTGAAATCTTGGATGCCCTTTCCGGCGAAGGTAGACAGTTTAATTTTCATACGAACAAACCGTTCGAGTATTTCCCTTCCAGTATTTTGTCTCTAAATTACGAAATAAACTTACCAACACTCATTTATAATCCGCCTGCCTAAGCCAAGCCTATCCCTCTTCTCTTCAGGCAATATATTTGCCAGACGCAAAGACAACGCGGGTGTTATTTTTAAGATTATTCAAATTGTGCACCTGATACGACACTGGCCAGCAATAAATTAGGGTCTCTCTTCAAGTCTGCCATTTTCCTTTGGGAATACTTCCGGTAGGGTATAATTATTTTCCTTATAAAGAGGTCTTTAACCACAAGTAATCTTTAGGGATGTATATAGTACTTTGCGTATCGAACATTAGATTTTTATTGTTTATTTGAAATTTGATAATACTCGAGTTTCTCGTACCCATAAAGGTTTTACCTAGATTCAAGACCTCGTTAAAAGTTATTATTCAGGATTTACAAACTATTATTAAACCACCAGGAGAAGTAGAGTAGGTAACTATAGACCCTGTGACCGCCTTAAACTTGTACTCTGAACTTGTGCACAGATTTCCACTACAGGACCAAATACATGTATATATACACACACGACGTGATGGAGCTAAAGTTACAGGCTCGGGCAAAGTTGTCTTTCTTTACTCAACCGAACCTTAAGACGTGTGTTCGCAGGGTTGTTGTTGGTGGTACTTTAAGGATCCACAAACTATCTGTTAAAGTTAACTACGAGCTAAACATTTCCTATAGTTCAGCACCACTTTACCTGTCTGCATCAAAGGCGCTAACAAGGGTCCGCTATGACTCCCATGATGGGCGGGTAGGTACTTTCTGTATTTACCTTCCATATTTTGTATTTTTTGGTCTGTTTTTTAGGTTTCAAGTATGAAAATTTCACAATCTCAAATGTATATTTAAAAATAATGCGTTCGTTCAACTGGTGTAGGTCGGCGACTAAGCCCTACTAATTATAAGCAGTTTCAACTGAAGATAAGCCAAGCGTTGGCTTTAATAAACTTGGGCATGTCCTCGCCCACTTAAAAGCTGAATTAATTAAATTATGACTATGTTAAGGTAAGCTCTAACGCGTTCTGCAGTAGCTGACTGTACCAAAATTTGCGCTGATTTCTAACCAGGGCTTATATGTATCTGTTTCACAGTATAAATTTCGACCCCATGAGTTTAGCGGCAGCATTCTAAACTAAATATGTCAAAACGCCCAGGGCTAATGTAATACTTAGGAAAATTCTTCAAATATCAAACTCTCAACCAAAGTTGATATTTGTTCAGACTTTGTGTATGATATTCCTGATACGATGATCTTTGATACAATAATTGGCGACATTTTTCATTAATATTTAGGTATCAATTAAAAATTTTTTTAAGCTCTTATCGATAAGATTTGCAAGGACGTGAACAATGTGGGACATGTAAGAATAAACATGAATTTAACAGCGATTGTGCACATGGTTTTTTTCATTTGTTTGGGAAAATCCGATTGCGCTGTTTCCAAATTATCAACACCAAGCATCTGATTACAGCGATTTTGAGCTGATTCGTGTCATTACCATTTGCCACGTTCCCTGTCTACCCGTTGAATGTGATTTCTATCGCGTAAGATCCAGATGAAATCGTCTTACCCCGGATAGTAGCTAAGCCCCATTCTCAATTCGCGGGTAAGGATTTTGCCTGGGATATAAGCTCCATAGGTTGGATGAAACGCGCAAGATTGCGTTGATTGCTTTTGGGTTTGGGTGTCGATGTCGGTTTCGGTATCGCGCAACGCGTGGTCAATTAAAATGATACTGTATAATCAAGAGCGTGAGATTAGACGATTAATACTACAAGATCAGTTCGTAGTTATACGGAAGAGAATAGCAGATAACCGAGAGAAAGAAAAGAGGGTCGTATCGATTCTAAATGCGACGGGGTTAACATGTGTGTCAGGAGTGTCGTCTTTTTACCTGCTGATTCCGAAGTCTGGAAGCGTCGTGACGCCCACCGCACAAGGATTTCGAATTGATAGGAGAACTCGGCGTCCGCAAAAATGCGCTCCTTTGGGAACGAGGTTGGCTTTCCTCGTAGAGTCTCTGTAATCAACTGTATAGCTTGTGTGCAATTTGACACCGAGACTATGACCTTTGTGACCTATTTGGGGGATCAAATTCTCACCATTTCCACTTACGCGGAAAAGTAACACTCGTCTATTTATTTCCATTACTATTCATCCCTCTTCCGACTTCCGTCAGTCGACTCCGCAAAGGTAACCGTGCAGACGTCGCGACGTAAGTATATGTCTGCACCAAGGTTGCGTATCGCTCAAACTATATTATTTATGTGTGTACGTGAACCAACGTTCGTTCAGGTGTACGTAGTTATATGTATCCATGTACAATACGTAGGTATGAGTTATGTGTAAAATATGAACGACTGCGTTTTGTGTCGTGGTGCAGTGACGGCGGTGGATTCAAAAAAATAAAAATAAAAATAGAAAAAAAAGGTGGGGAAAAAGGGAGAGAAGGAAGAACCACTTACTGGGTATCCCGTAGGAGTGGTAAACAGGACGCCCTACGGAATACCAATTCTTAAAGAGCACGGCACGGTATTCTCAATTCGGAACGATTTTGCTTTACTTTACTTTGGGCGACAGAGCGAGGTGGAACCACAGCGGAAATAGGGGATGGAAAGAGCGAGTGAGAGAGAAGCGGAAGCCCCCGATAAAGAGGACTGAAAGAAGATCAAAAACTGAATCGTGAGGGGGTAGGATACCTAGCAAGGAGAAAAGCTTTTTCAGCTGCCCAGATTTCCCGCGTCTCTGGCTCTGGCAGAGCATACATATTCATATTTATCACGAATCATGCCACTGACAGTTTGACCACATCGTTCTGACCCTCGCAAATTTTCCCACTCGAATAAATGGTCAGAAATTTTAAAGGTAGAGTTGGGATGCGATCGGAAGTTCATCTGGGCTTATATATAGGAATAAATCGATAAGCTCAATTTATTTATTATTAATATTGTTGTCATTATAGATAACTGACGGTGATGGATATTGGTTAATTTTCATTTGACAATTCACCTCTAATTATAGAAGATACAAATGATATTTTTAGTATGCAACGTAGGTATATTTTCGTTAGAATAATTAATCTTGCAGTACCATTTGACGGTTTTCGTAGCCAATAACCCACCTATACTGGAGTCACCCATAACATCATGAAGAATTATCTATCCGCAGGCTGGTATACATTTTCAGTAACGAGACCGCCACCGCTTCGTACATACCGTATTCATAAATCGAACTTCATTAATAATGTAATGCAAAATTTAACATAATTACCAAAATTTAATTATTCAGAAGAAATTGCGTAACGATTAATTTCGATTTTTCTCAAAGTTGATTGAAATCTGTTTAAAATAATTCAAGTTTAATGTTAAAACAGTATAAGTATAGAGTCCGTTTCCCAGATTTTTAAATAAGCTCGTAATTAGATCAGAAATCTCGATTAGAAATGAAAAAACTTAACTTGGTGGTTAATATAAGTGAAAATATTTATTCATATGTCAAGAGGGCCGAGGTAAATGAGAAAAGGTTGTCTTATGGTACGAAAATATTAAGCGATACTTATAAGGGAATGAAAATAAAGTGACCCCTTAAAAGCTGGTCCGCTTAAAGCGAATTCATTTATACCGTGCTTACGTGCAGAGGACAGGATAGAAGCCAATAAATTATTCAAACGAAACGCAGCGTGCTTGCGACACGTGGACAGGTTAATTCAACTTTATACCGTTGGTCCAATTACAAGTTTACAACTCAAGAATTAGATTAGCAGTTGCTGACGCGGCGAAAAGTTTCCAGGATGCCACTTCGCGTTAATTTAAAATTGAAAGGAGAGAATAAAAAACAAAAAATAAAGAATTTTTTAATTTTATCAAAGAAACAATAAGCACAAAAATTTTTAATTTTACCAAAAATTATGGAAACGAAAAATTATAACGAAAGGTATCTCTTCTTCTACAAAAAATTCGAACTGCCTGAAAATAAATTGCGTATAAGAAATGTTTTGACACGGAGGATAAAAGCATGATAGACGGATCCAACCAGAGATGAGAAATATATCTCGACGTTTATTTTTCAAATAAAATCGAATTACCTTTCACGTTTGTGTTGAGCGAAAGAAAATCGATAAAAGACAAGACAACGTGACGGGCTTTCGACATTTTAAACGCTAGGCTTGCACTCTAGCGACTACGAGAAAACCGACATATCGAAAAGTTAATGGCCCCGTGACGTCACTCGTCACGATAAAAACCGATTGGGTAATAAGAGGGGTCTTTGCGGAATGGGACAACCCCGTTTGGAAAGGTTGCACTGCTTTCTCTTACGATTGTCTCCACGTTCCCCACGATCAGTGCAATTCCAGGTAACGAGACTCTACAATGTTACGATTCTCGTTGCATCTTGCACTGGAAACATGCGATGCAGTTGCTTTTTAGTGAAACTACACCTTAGCTAGAGTCTACAGTCGAGTTTTATGTATGCTTATTTTACCTCAAGTAATAACTGTCTTTTATTAATTGAATATAGAGAAACAGCCGCAACTTGTAGCTCATTTCAAAAATATCTGTCGTTATATTCATCAATTGACTTCTCACATCTCAACCCTGAAATGTGTAATTTTTTCTAAGTACTTCCGCAGCCTGTGAATGAAAATAGCGATTGCTTTATAGATCGTTCTAGTTACTTTGAAAAACAAAAAAAAATAAAATAAAAAAAAATAAATCAAAATCAAAATCCCTCCACCGTGAGGGCGCGGCGAGTAATTTCGACTAGAGGATGTGGACCACAGTTGAAAATCACCTAATGGAATCTCAGCCAAGACCCAAGACCTGGAGCATCTATCTTGTCGTCTGAAAGTTTGCGTCTGAATTATTGAACCGAGTGTGTCAAAGTAGATTGAGAAAATGGTGAAACCGCGGTGCATCTCTCATCGGTTTTTACGGTTTTTTAAATTTTCGATAATTCGCAAATGAAATGGTAATTGGTGAAAAATTGATAAATTCTTTGACTGTGAGATAAAAATGAAAAATAATTGACGGTTTTTTTGTTGTTCGGGAAATGATTTTTTGCCATAATTGAAATTCCGAGATTCTGTATTTACTTCAATAATAGCATTCTGCAGACTTGTGTTGTTTCGCCAGTCGTCTTATCGCTTTTACATTTTTACATTCTACTTATATACGCTATCACGAATATACTTGCTAACTTCACGGTTTAAACTGAACACGTAAAGCAGTCTAACACACGCAACCCTACAGATTATGGTACCATATATACCCACTCGGGTAAGCGTGTTAAGAAATGAAGAAATTTATGCCGCAATTTATGCAGGGTGGAAACTGCGTCCAAAAGATACGAGAAATAATTTTCCATAAACAATTTACGATGCAACCTTTTGCAACCTTGGACGTAAAAATAATTTATCATGAATTCACCCTGTGCAGGGTGGAACCGCAGATACCTCGGGCTGTAATAAAACACCGGCTAGTAGATGTCTGGTCTCATGGTTTTGCACCGGTCGACTATAAGGTGAGTATGAGGCCAAATCCATTGGTCGCTCTATTCAGCCGAGATTTAAACGTGAATTTTTTACCTATTACTTTTTTAGTTTTCTTAGTCTAGAAAAATCACGTCAAAGGATACTTAGGAATAATTAGCTCGGCATGGTAGCTAAAAATATCGTCTGATCGTAATCTTTTTTCAATCTTATTTTCTATGGCTGGTTTTGAATCCCAGAGTTGAACTTACTTTGAAAGTCTTAATGTAGGTACGAAGCGAATTGGAACCTTTTACCGATTTTCAAAGCCGATTATTTCGCTTGATTCTGTAAACATGGAGCTTTCTATGCTGCAGTAAAATCTTCATAAATCTCTTGTCAAACAACGATAAAAATATAGGTACATAGTGTACTTTGGTAAAATTCAACGTGTGATGGTTTTGCTTTGCTTCAATTTTCACAAGTAATAGGTCATTTAGCATAAAGGCTGAATTTTTAAAAGCCTGCATTTGCAGATTGTAGCCCCAAAACTTCGACAAGACAGAAGCTTCATGAACTTACCTTACTGTATGTGAAAAGTGACTTTCTTCATAGTAATTCTCTAATTACACTGTCGCGTGATGTGCGTGTAACATCTGATGATAATTAATAACCATACTGTAATTTGATTCATGTGGTTTTATCCTACCGAGTGAATTTGCACGAACCATTTATAACGGTAGACGTCAGTGAACGTTATACAAATATATTTATACATACGCATATTTGCGGGCTAAATTATTGTCAATTAAGTATCTTCATCTGAATTAATTAATTTTGATTAAATATCGTTGTGCAGGAAAAGTAGGTACCTTTTATAACAATTTTTATTTTATTTTATAACAGCCAAATTTTACGAATAGTTGCCACTCGCGAATTTTCGTGTAATTCTTATCGATCCAATAATTGAAGTGGTTTACGTGTATCACCCACAAAAAATAAATTGACATGGAATAATTAACACTATATCCCTCTACAGTCTACATATACAATTCGCAATTAAATACATACACAGTTTTGTTGAAACGTTGCAGAGATGATGCTAATTGTCAGTTCTTTGTACAATACAGTAAATGGTGAAATCCCTACCCGTTATACTGATCGTGAGTAATTAAAAGTGAATTGGCTCATTTGTCCTGATCAGTATAGGCAGTTATCGATTTGCAATAGTTAGGTACCATTGGAATATAGACCAAGCTGTAATATCGAGTGGGAATCATGTTGTGTTGATCAT
Source organism: Macrophya annulata (assembly GCA_963924015.1). Lineage (NCBI taxonomy): Eukaryota > Metazoa > Arthropoda > Insecta > Hymenoptera > Tenthredinidae > Macrophya > Macrophya annulata. The sequence goes on from OZ001259.1 coordinate 15,093,099, forward strand.
TTTCTTCGCACAGACAATGAGCTTTTGAAATAGTTAAAATGATAGGAAAGTGAGGGAGGAAAGAGAACCTTGCTATAAACTAATCACTTCATGTGCTTGGCATTCCATTATCGGTTGAGGAAATTTTCTTTGATACATAGTCACTGTTCCGTAAGTTATTGCACTCTGAAGGCTCTTTAACTGAAAGGATCTTTTGATATTATATTTTAAATAATGATCACTTGGAATATCGTTGGAAAGGCTGATCTTTAAGAGATATAAAATAGTTAACGAAGTGAAATAAGTTTTCTGAAATAATTTCAAAAATAATTATATTCTTAATTCAGTGTTTTTGACAAAATTTAGCCACTGTTTTGACGTTTTGTTTTGTATTTGTGATACTAATTGACGCGCTAAAGTGTGGACAGTGAGAACTGCTTAAACCACTTTTGTAGTGGAATCCTACAGGCCGTAATTAACAAAAAAAACTTTGTTATTAATTGAATTACCGGTTTCACGGGCTACACTGGGTTAAACTTCCTTAATTCGAATCACGTCTGGTGGCTATCGTTAGCGCCCTGGATCTGGACAGTGCCTCCTTCTCGTATTTTCATCCTTCTTCCCTCATCCCTTCTTCCTATCAACGGATAATGAAACTGCCCTCGAAAATTCCCCACGTTTAGCCCCTTGGGGGGTCAACTGTGGGTCTCTTCGTGCGACTCGTATAGAAAGCAATGAATCTCTACTATTAGATCTCTACGATGATCGAATAAAAGAAAGGGAGCCATCTGCAATAACAATTGACTAATAATACAATTATTTAATTAGATATATCATCCAGAGATAAGGGATGAAATTTTTTATATCTTTTATTCGAAATTACATTAACTTGAGCCCAATAGACATTTGAGAGAGGTAAACAATCCTCTTTGATAAAGATAAATTTTTTAACAAATGATAACGTAACGGGGGATGAAATGAAATAATATGACAATGAAAAATTGTATTATTTTTAAATCTGTATGGTGTTCTGCAGTATTGACACCTCTGCCCGTGGGCTTGGTCCTTTATTCCTTACCCTCACCCTTTCCATTCCCCACAATCTTTCTGTTTCGTTTCCTCATTCTTTCGTGCCAAACTTCTATTTCCGCCAAATTGTTAAGGGGCTCGTTATACTTGGAAAGTTGTATGGCAAACCCGGCGAGAGTAAAGCTTTAAAAAAGATCAATGTTAGACGGAGGATGGACTAACAAGATAAATATTATTCAATCCATATTCCTTGCAAAGTTGAACGGAAATAAGAGAATTTTTAGGAAAAGAAGAGACTCAGTTTTTCGTAGAAATATTCCTAGTGGAATTATACCTACTTGATAACTCAGATTGTGGATATTGAAAAACGATCCGAATTTAGAGATGCTTCAACCTGATTCTGCGATGTGATCATAATTGGTAACTTTCCGCGATGTAAAAACTATTTTTAACTTACCGCAATGAGAATTGAAAATTTTCATAAAAAAGAGAAGTTATTGGTTTCGGTCCGATTTTCGAAAATCGAGTTTTCATCAGATCTCGACGTTTTGGGGTCCTAGGAAGCTATTCTGACTATTTTTGGATGGACGTCCGTATGTGTGTGTGTATGTATGCGTGTTTGTAAACAAATTTTTGTCGTACGATATCTTTAGAACGAATCGACCGATCGGAATGGTTCTTATGGCGATCGAAAGGGTTTATCAAGACTTAGATCTGATTAGATTTTGAAATCGATCGGTCGAGTAGTTTCAAAGTTATGCAAAGAATAGAAATTGAAGAAAAAAAGATTTGTATACGGAAAACTAATTATACTTATAACCTTCTTTAATTTATTATAAACACAATAGTATCAATTAATTGTAACGTATTTAACACAGCGGGAAGTTTTCGGGTTGGCCCACAGTTCAACCGGTTTCTTGGTTTTTTAAATTGATTGTAAGTTGTTGCAGTTCACCTCGTCTCGTTATCATTTTTCTTGTTTCATAAATATTGTAAACGGAAATTCCGGGGTAAAATTAAGCGCAGCATAGCTCCTCCGTGGAAGACGTAGCCTGTTTCAATCTTCTCAACTGATAAGAACATTCTCTACCGAGAGTCTGATATATACGTAGAGTATTTATGACTCTGAAGATACGAAGCTGTAGTCATCGTGATAGATCGCTTCCATCTGCGAAACTACAGGATCGATTAATCTGAATTTTCTTCTGTCGTTTAATGTAACGGGGCTTTTTAGAACGAGGAAAGAAAAGTGGGACTGAAAGATAAACCAACCAAAGGAAATCATTCTGCGTCTGAAGTTAAGGACAGATTTTTTTCCCCTTCTGGAATTATCACCCCAATTCTTGAAATCGAATAATCCTTATTTTCGCCAATTTAGACTTCAAAGACTCTGCGGGATATAAAGAACAGTAATAATTTGGAAATGTGGTAAGCTCGTAATTTCGCCTCGGTTATAGGTATAAGTTTACGGATATTCATTTTAGTAATTGAAATAAATTAGATCTAATTGCGAATTATAATAATGAATATTATTTTAGGAAATATGTAGAAACTCGAAGCTTCTTTAGAACTAAATTAAATGCTTTATATGCGTGAAAGTGAATCGTGAAGGTTGCGTTATGTTTTTTTTTTTTTTGGATCTGGAATCGAAAGTCGTTGAATTCAATCGTGCGACCTATATCCGAGGTATTTTTACCCGTAGAACCCGAAGGTAATAGTGAGATTGATGAAATCGTTATTGCGAAAACGGAAGAACCGATTTCACCAGACTTAACCAGGAAGTCTGAGACATTTGTGATATTGCCTCGAACATAACCGGAAATGGATTCAATGGTAGGAAGCAGGGATACGTAAAATTGAGTCTTCAGAAGTAGTAGAAAATTATTTCTATTTATTTATGACTGAGAAATCTGACTGGTGTATGTATGTATGTACATACATACCTTCTTGTATTTTATTTCTTCTTACTATGAAAAATACCATTACTTTGATATAACTTCACAACAAAGTTTACCTACAAGTTTTAATCAAGTTATTATATAATTTTCAACTTGGAAGAATCTTTCGTCGCCCTTTTGTGACTAGTTGTTAAATACATCAACGAATATTAGATCCGAGATGAGAGAAAAAAAAAAAAAAAATTTATTAGCATATATCAACGTCTCGTGAAATTGAAACGAAAAAAAAAAAAAATCCATGGCAACGAGAAATAGTATTAAAATACCAATAGCAAGTTAAATCGAGCGAATCGTTCATGTATATTTACAAAGCTCTGCATATCGATTTATCGTTTGACCTGATCGTGACTTTGACAAGTCTTTGGCAGACTTTAGTTCTACAATTCGTTAAAGATAATAATAACCTGATAACTTGGAGTAATTTTCTTAGATTTTTCTAGACAACTTTTTCCCGTGACAATTCGAAGATTTTTAACTTGATTAAGCACCTGTTCTCATCCGGTAAAATTTCGCAATTTATTTCATCTCCATTCTCTCCTACCACTACCGTAATTTATTTTAGCTGAGACTGAATCCGATATTCTCATTCGGTAAATTATAATTCCTGATTTTCACAAGAATGAAAATGAAAAAAAAGAAGAAAAAAAAAGAACCGTTGCTTTAATGAAGCTTACCAGAAATTTTAGAGGTTTTGATTTCTCTTTGTCTTTAATTTGCTTCCAACTCATTAATTCGACCTCTGCCGTGATAATTGATCAAGCATTTCGAATGCACGTTGAAAATGCGTTAGATGTATTTCACGAACGATTCCCTCGTAATTACAACGTAAATTAGCCGCTAATTCTTCACGTAACAATTCATTATTCCACCATGTGATGACGGAACACGTCACTTTTACCGCTCGTCACTTCCACCACCCTTCGAAACGGTATACACGCGTGTATAATTCGCGTTTCATATATTCGCCTATACATGTTTCTGTACCAAAAGTACCGACAAAAGCGCGAACGCTCCCTACGTAGGAGGGATCTACGTGCCATGGGTATCCCTTGGGATCTTATTAGAGACCAAAGCCCGGGCAAATTCGTAAAAATCGCGTGACAAAGTTACGAAACATCGCCAACACGAACGGCTAGTTTTTTTTCTTTTCTTTTTTTTACCAAGTGAGAGTGGTGAGGACACGAGATAATGTTGCGTGTTTTCTCTCGATCTTTGCTTCATGGTCTGCATCATGAAAAACTTCGATGTTTTTGGACCAACGAGAATTTAACAGACAACTCAAACTCAAATACTTACTCAAGCTTTTTGATAGACAGACACGAAGTTTCACAATAAGAACAGGACTAGTAGCAACCGATTGAACTTCTCCACTTTTTACAATGAGTCCTATTTCTCAGAGAATCGGTTATTCATATCCATAAATATGCAGTAATATTCCGATGTGACAAAAACGGAAAGTTTTATTGCTATTCAAGGAACAGCATCACAATGTTACAAAATGATCGTACATTGATCGAAACTTTTTCACACAAGGGCTTTATATAGTCCTTTATGTACTCTACATCGTTACGACTCCGTTAGCCCGGCAAAAAAAAGTTCAGACAAAGTAAACTAATAATCAGCTTAGGGGTTTCTACGCATCAGAAAAGGCCGTTGGGTGTACTATAAAGTTATTATCCCATAATAACTCAGCCCAACCTAACTTACGTAACCTACTCTTTGCTTGCTCTGTGATCCTCTCCGAACCTTTCAACTTTCCTTTCTATCACACTTCATGCCTTCAAATTATCTGTCATAGAATTGTTTTGCTGCCGTTCGTTCGACTTGAAGCAGAACTTTTTGTAAGCAGGGCTTGGACTACTTATACATGATCGATGTTTCAAATTCAACTGGCTTCGGTGGGTTTTTTGTTTGTTTTTTTGCTTCGTTTATCATACTTGGTCATTGTTATTATTCTTGGTTGTCTCTTGACGAGAAAAATGCATCTCTGATAAGACAGATTGAGTGGAAACAGGATATGAATGGGAGGAAAATTTTTTTTGGGGAAGATCCCCGTCCTAGAAATTTGGTGTCTTTTCTTGGACTGAAACAATTCTTAGATGATTTTATGGATGAGTTGTTCGAAACCAAAAAAAGTGTCTTCCGAAGATTGAAGATTGGATACAAATTATAGGAATCATCCAGAATTCAAAAGGCTCCTTATACGTTCCAATAATGCTTTCGGGTTATCGATGTTTTAGGGTGATGTTTATAACACTGCAATAGTAAAGATTATCGAGTACTAGATTCAAGATTGGAATCCTCATTTCTCTAAAACAAACCAAGGTCGATGTTATCTTCACTTTTGTTAAAGAATTTCTAATTAGGAAATTGATTTTTGTTTGTTTTCAAAGTACAAAGAATCATCTAATCTTGAATGTGAAACTTTGATATCTTTCTATTGGTGCTCTGAACACCATCTGGAAACATTGCTATCCTCCAAGCATTATTGAGATGCAAGGAACACTGAAAATCTCTGTTTCTCAAGGCGGTGCATAAATTCGGGAATTCTTAATTTATTTTTAATATTAGGGGAAGAATTTCTCGGTTTCAAAACATCACTCATATATATAATCGAAAACTACTTTCAATTCAAGAAAAAATACAAACCTATACCAGTTTCGATTCAGTAGGGTTTTCCCTTCAAATGTTGTTTGTTTCGGAATATAAATATTAGTGAGATTATTAGAAAAGAATTGTTACTTTCAATAACCGAATGTAACACGTCTTACTGGGAAATCTGTAGTTGGTGGATTGTTGAAGGTTCACGGAACATATGCGCGAGAGTGCCGAAGTAACTGCTGCAACAGCGCGTGGTTAGAATAAACGGCTTTACTCAATGCGGAATCGACCCTTAAAGGGAAGCCTGCAGAACGCGGTGGATTTTAAACTGGATGTAACGTCATCACTTCAAGGTATTCAGAGATTATTGCAGTTCGTTATTGATTTACAACTTAACGGTAAAAGCTGTTAACGTCCAACGAATATATATAACTACTGACACTCATTTCCACTCTTAACGGCGTCACCTCATTCATTGCATAATTATTTGTATTATCAATCATTCAAAACGCTTACAAACAAATAAGTCATCAAATTCCGATTACTGTCATGTTTAAAATCATATTTCTCATAGGTATAACATTCGGTTCACTCAAAATCGGTGATAACTTTCCCAATTTATCACTCAACCCGAACGGGTGCTGAGCCAAGTTAAACCAAAAAATGCTGCAGTTGCATCAAACGATTTCAATCGTAATCTCAAATTTGAACGTATCCTATTCCACGCGATGGATCTTTCTGCGGTTATGCCGGCTTAGGTAAGGTTGGTTAAGTATCAGCCGAGACTAGGCTGGGCTTCAGGATTCCCATGCCAAATCATAGATGTATAGAAGAAATCGAACGGTTTTACAATATTATACCTGAGGTGGATAAACTCCATTGAATTAATCTCTTTCTATCTCAACGATTTCGTACTGTAGGAGTTCTCACACTTTGGATGTACACTGTGCAGCGCTTTAATGTATCTTCATTTCAAAGTATAGATTAGTTTGGTAAAATGAACATCAAGGATACTTGAGAAGGACGACTGGTATACCTTTCGAGATACTGGTTCGATTCCGGCTGAAGCAGTACAACTTATGACTTATGGTCTTACAATGACTACTAGTCATCCTTGAAGTTCAATATTCATTACTATATCTTGAACCTACTCTATGGAACATGAACTTAACTTATTTGCAATCTTTTACGTAATCAAACGTACTGAACCCGCTGAATGCACACGGGACAACTTCGAACGGAGTTTGTATTACAAGATGTATTTCTATCTACCAGGGCGGATACTCTGTGGTTCAGCTAAGGTGTTACACCATCTTGCTACGCGATCAAACTTTCAAACTATCTGCAGAAATGTGCAGAGTGTCTCAAGAGGACATATAAACCTGGCATAAACATGTTCTTGGACAGCTAGGGCATATGTCCTGCTCGTATGTATGAATTCAGAACTTAAATTTGATTTTTGTCTTCAGAATTTTTGTCAAGCCGTACGATTTTTGTGGGACTCTAATTACAGTATAATTTCGCTAAATATGATACTAGGTAGATGCATGCACCGATCAACCGCTCAATAACGCCGATGCATCAAGTGGGCAACTAATTTAGGATGACCCTGCTCTCACTATGAGGCCTGGTAAAGAAAATCGTGTCATGGAAATGCCTACCGTTCTAGTTGACATTTGCTATGTCATAATTTTGGATTCGATTTTAGGAGAAGAAATTTTTAATACCGCTCTATAGATTTGAGAAATTTTTTTGTAGAAATTTACGGAGATTTGCTGATGTTACATTTCCCTTAAAGTTTACGAGCCCCCGATCCGGGATCTGGTACTTCCTCTTATACGCTCTCGGTGCACTCTCACCTGAGCTTGTACTTGATATGGAAGTTCTCTTGTATATGACTTATGCTGGAAGAAGTATATAGTACCAGAAGTTCAGATCCGGACAGATTGCATGCGGAAATCCACCCAAGTGACATAGGTATAGGTTTGTGAGAACTCTGAAAGTTTTGCGGTTTGCCAGGGCGCCTTATTGTGTGCCGAATACACATTAATATTAATGCCTTAAGACTTATGCAGAGACGACATGGCTTAAGGTGCGTGCAACGCGTGTTTACAGACGTTGTTCCCAACGGACTTTGACATTTCCCTAAGAATTTGATCTTTTTGTTTGTCAACTCGAATCATTATTGACTCAATGGAAACTTGGAAAATGAAAATTTTCAAAGAATTTATCTTTTTCAACTATTTTTCAAGGTTGCTTTTTGCATCAGAGCTAACTATTAGCCTCATTACGTCACAAATTTAATGAGCTTAAATCATAGCGTAGAAGACTTCTAGTGTAGAAGACTTCTAAAAGCTTACATTCAGTCGTGACGCGAGTACTTTGGCTGTGTATATATATATTATATTACATATATACTAGTGTCTAGTGCATAAGTCAATTTGTTGAAACGAGGTCCTATCTCTACTCTACAATGATTTTAATTGCATTAAAATAACATAAAAGCTGGTTGAGACATTGTGCAGAGTAAGAAAATAGAGAAGTTAAATACGTATGTATATGTATACCTAGAGCTTGTTGAAATTGTTCAATCTGTAAAGCTGTAGGGATTGTTTCCAAACGCTTGGGAATAAAGTTAGAAAACGGATAGTGCAACGTATGGTGAAAAGTATTATAAAAAAGACTGAGTAAAGTTATTGGCAGAAGAAAATCTCCGGAGTTTCACCAGCGACGTGTTAAAATGGGGTTACATTTACGAATCGAATCTCGTAAAATGGTTCGTCGGGTTCAGCCTCGATCCAATTGGACTGTTGAAAAACTTTGTTGACACATCGTTAGATCGACGTGCGGGGCCCAGATGTCGTTTGTATTTTGGCTAAAGGTTCACATTGATGTTGAATAAAATAGAAAAACCGATACTACATTCAGTTCAGTTGAACAACTAAACGTTCTGGCTATTAAATTTTATAAATATTTAGTTTAGTCATAACTTCGAATTTCGGATGTTATTTTTCATTATTTTACATTTTCATCTAAATTATTAAATAATCTTAAAGCCAGTTAATCGAGTTTCCAAAACTACATACTGAAATCTGTATATTTCCATAGTTATTTATTGACGTCTATATATCCCGATCATCAAATAAGTCTGAATACTTATAATCCTTTAAACTTTATCGACAGTTAGAACCTGGATTATTTGATTAAGATACACAAACGTATAGGCTTAAACATTTCAAATTGAAGGGAAGAAATATGGCTGAAGTTTGGCTGGTGCCAACTGGCTAATACAGTTCTACGTTAACTCTATAGACTATATAAAGAACACAATCAAGCACTGTGTCAAAATATACTAATCAACGTCGAATTTAAACTCCAATATACGATAACGATTTACTGTTTTCATCATATTCTTTCCAACGCTGCAGACTGAAAATGAAGATTAACTTGATTCTGTCTCATATAAAATAACGAATAACAGGTAGCAAGCAGTAGCTATGTTATGATAATTATGATAATAATAATTATAATAATAATAACAATAATAATAATGATAATAATAATTGACGTGCACACATGGATGGCCCAAGGGTTGGTTGCGTCCTCTATGAGGGTAATCGCGTCGACGGTACAAAGGACTAGTGCGTGAGGTATCGGGGAGACTTGAGGGAAACCGTGGAGGACCTAAAAAGAGAAAAAGAGAGATGAGAGAGAAAGAGAGAGGAAGAGAGAGGAGTAGATATGGTCGGAACAAAGAAATCGAGGGAGATACGGCAGGATGGAGAGGAAAGTATGTGAGGGAAGGGGAGGCCTGTCCTCTCGTCTGGTTGTCGGGCTGTCTACCTCTCTGGCACCCTGCCTTTCTGCCAACAACCCCCGCATGCCAAGCTAGTGCGTTATCACGCAAAGCGTACGGTTTCTCTTCTCGCCCAACCTCACATACGTGTTTAAATTCAGGACTGTGTGATGTTCTCCAGCCAGACCGCGACCGTGGAGAGAGGATCGGTAGCGGTTGTTGAGGAAGGCAGAAAAGAGGCGGCCAACCACCACTCACGGAAGTCTGGTGACGAGAAACAAGCTTGCTCTATCTTTCTCTCTCTCTGGAATGTTCTCTACACTTCCCCTAGGTTGTCTCTTCTGTTTGGGGTGCAGGATAGACGCGATATTTGTGTCGTTCGGTTATTTATTCGAATGGGGGAAACCTTTGATGATAAAGAATAACGTTGCTGGAATATTCACTAGTGATTTTTTCATATGTGAGGGATTTTCAGATCATCGTACTTAAATACCTAATGACTGCTGTACTTATACTTACCTGTATGATCTCGTCTTTTTTTTTTATTTTTTTTTTTACACACTTTTATGGGGGTGATGAAATTTCTGTACATTTCAACCCTTATATATCGACCGAAAAGGATATTATGACTTTATGGAAATCTCAATTTTACTTCATTTCAAAGTTTTCAAATATTTCGCGCTAACAAACGCGGAATCTAATCACGGAAAGTTTTCTTCAACTGAAATCCAATTTTACCTGTTGTTGTTTGAAATGATATTATCTCCATCATAAACAGTATACGCGTTTCTTATACCGATTCCGATTGTATTTGATACTGTAGTGATCGATAATAAATGGGATTTCAAATCTGAGGAAAGAATTAAAATTTTTATTATGTAAAAAAATTATAACTAGAAAACGAGGTACTAATGAATATTCGGCGAGGGCTAAAACATGTAAAATTTTGTGTTAAAAACTGATCTCAATTCATTTAGACTGCATAGTAAAAGTAAAAAAAAAAAATTAGTGGAGATATTTTGGGTGAATGTCTGCTCAAAATATACGTGAAAGCGAATTATCTTTCGTTGAAAACTTTTCCCGATTAAATTTCAAATCTTTTAATGAAAAATATACTTGAAAACTTTGAAAACGAAGTGAAATCAAAATTTTCACAAAATTGCACCTTTCACAAATTTTTTTAACTCATATTATTTCAACCTTCCAAAAAAATCTTCTCTCGAAATAGAATTGCGATGCATTTGGAATGGATTTTGATTTATTATTTATGCAGAGTTAGATTTCATTTTGAAATTTTATGACTAGATAAAAATAGAAAGGATCTGCAGTATGTCCCTGAAAAAATTTTTCAATAACTCAACATTATTTTAGCAGTTTACCAGTCACTCCAAGTATCTATAACTTAGATTTGCATAAAAATGAAAAATTTCTTGACCATCGGCTTTTATAGGAAGTTGAATACAGTGAAAACAAGCAGGTAAATCGGCTGACCACGATAGGCCAGACCTAAAACTTCCTGCCCAAATCTTTCAAGGAAAAAAAACACATGTATAAAGATTTCCTAATAGGCCAGACCTAAAACTTCCTGCCCAAATCTTTCAAGGAAAAAAAACACATGTATAAAGATTTCCTAATATAATTATTGGTAGACAATTTTCAGATGAGAGAGGTGAAAAAAATCTGACCTTGTATTCGTGATCAACGATCGAGAAAACCTTGAGATACCAATTTTTATTCAAATCCGTCGATCCTTTCTCGAGATATCATCCGTTAAATTATTTTTTTCAAAATTTTGTTCTTCAAATATCTCAAAAACTACTGGACCGATCAAATCCAGAATCTAATCAGTTCTAAGTTCAGAGAATCCGCGTCGATTGATACCGTATCGTCGGACAAAGAAAGTGATCACACACATGTATCCATCCATCCATCCATCCATCCATCCATCCATCCATCCATCCATCCATCCATCCATCCATCTATACATACATATACACATATAGACGTCCATCTGAAAATGGTCGGGGATAATTCTCTTCACCTTGAAACGTGGAGATCTGGTGAAAACTCAATTTTTCATTTTCGGGGTGATTGCAATAGCTTCCCTCTTCCTAAAGCGGGAAATTAATAAATTAAATGACACAATTACAATTTCTAATTATTTGTCAATGTGTTAACTAACTGCATTCAGAATCTGTAAATCGTGATGTCGAATGAAAACGATTTGGAACCAAGCACGTTTAGTTAATCAACAAAGATTCGATGGAAATGTTTTCTCACGTGCAACAGGTAGTTGGTTACGTTCACATATCGCATTCGATCGTTGTCACATTGTTCAGGTACTATTACGAGACTCGACTTGGTCTACTGGAGTAAGAAATAGTATGCTGAAGGGTGCCTTTTTCAGAAATACAATTTCCACCAATAAATTGACGAAACAAATTGAGAATTTTACAGTTTATTATAACGAATTTCATCTCAGATTCATTTCAAACCTTGTCGAAATAAATTGAAATTCAGATAAATGAGTGAAATTCAGATAAATTTTGTGGTAATATTTAATGAAATAACTGAGCTGAGACAAGTTATCAAGACATGGTCATTAAAATATTGAGATTGTCGACTGTAAGTCTACCTTCTGGTTTTAGTCAAGACTGAAATAAATTTCAGTACCTACAACATTAACGATTTCAACAAAAATTGGGAACACCATAGCGGCTGGAAACCGCGTTCGAATGAATCTGTGTAAATGAAAAGGTGACCAAAACTTGGTAATAAAAAATATGCAAACTAAAAACCAAGTGCGCATTAAAACGGTTATATTTAAATGCTGAAAGGGGTTTTAATTTGTTATTTTTTTATGGTCGACAGATCTATGTTAAAATTACGGCCTGACTGCAGGGTTATAACTGCAGAATAACCATTGTTGTTCAATCGCAATATAGCACTACGATAAAACAAAGGTAATTAAGGTTTCGAAACGAGATCGTAAAGATCATGGTATAAAATAATAAAACAATAACGAGATTAGCTGGTTCAGTTTCACGATAGAATCTAGACTTCTATGTCCATACTCCTTGCTCAGAGATTCCCATACCTATGCATTACACTTCTGCTATGTATATACACCACCGCGTGTATTGCTTTTGCATATAAGGTTATTTTTTTAATTTTTTTTTTTTTTTTTTAAATACATACTTTCCTGTCCGTAATCTCTTTTATTTGATACGTGAAATGCCACACTTTTCCATTAACCATGTGGAATGAAAAATTAGATTGCCTGTGTCCCTTTATTCGTTTGTTGAATGGACGAGGTAGCGAATATTTTTACAACAATTTTTCACAGCCTTAACGGCTGACAAAAGACCGACAATTCCCTTTATATTCGTCCTACCTCTATATTCTCTTTTTTTGTGGGCTATCCAAACGACACGATTGCGCATAACGCGTGTAATATAATGTGAAAATAATTTAAACATACTAACAAATTTACTACATATATTATATCACGGTATATAATTATGATCTAATCATATTTTAAACCTGCAGAGGAAACCTATAAGTTCTAACACGATAAGCTTTTGTGTATAAATTCGTATATTATATACACATAAATTTAATTAACTTAATTTAATATAAATAATGAACACAACCTTTCAGACGATTACGAATTACGACTTAATAATAATTTAATCACATTTTCTCGTCACCTCAACGCGTAAATGTATTTTATATTTCAATATATGAGAGCTGAAGGAGTAAACTTAATGTCGCCTTCATAAGGTTCATCGTACGTAACCATGCAGTAAGTGAATTCCGTCTAGTCTGCACTGTTCTATTTATGTAAATATATGTACGTGGAGTATACCTGACAGAATTTGAAATATTTCTTTTTAATATTTGATAGACATATGAGACGGGATACTATATTACTCTACCAACGTCATGGTTTATTGCCTGGTATGCTGGTTTGCCATTTGCACAATAAACCATCTCCATACTATTGACGAATTGCATTATTACAGGTGGGTTTGCTTCGAACTGCAGTCAGCCTTGTTCACCTCAAGTGTTTATCAATAGTTTCAATTTCTGACTGAAATACGAACTGATGGACGAACACGTGCGTCATAACCGTAATCAGCTTTGAATCAATTTAATCGAATCTCGAGTAACTTGGTTATACTATACAAGAGTCAGAAGTCGATATATAGTAAAACCGCAATGTAATTTAGATCTCATTACGAATTCTTTATAGGCAGTGATACTTCTGGGTATACAGGAATAAATTATGAGCAATTTAATTATTGATAAACAGCCGTAATCATAAGGCAATGCGCTCAACGTTGGGAAAACGTATGTAGGTATATGTACAGCGGGGTCAAGTGGGCGCCGAAATTTACTCAGACAAAGCTGACTATATGCAGTGACCGGGAAATTTCGTAAGATGAAACGTTTTGCATCAAAACTTCATTTCTATGCAAACCGTAAAGCCACTAGAATCTTAAGTGACTGTATACGAAGGATATATTTTTCCTTGAAATTTTTTGCTAGCCAGTATCCGTTGCCAAATGCTGATTGGCGACGGATTGACGGTGGACTATAGAAGCCAATGCAAATTGTACGAATTCTATTTCATCGCTAATACTTCTACGCTGATTTTACAACAGCATTCGACGGTATATATATATATATATATATATATATATATATATATATATATATATATATATATATATATATATACATATATATATATATATATATATAGCTATTCACAGAAATGGTATTGTTGATGTATTATCTGTATGTCGATAATGAATAATGCAGCTTGCATGACCTCGTTTCCCAAAGTAGAAACTACACATCTGCGTATCAAGGGATGAACATGAGATTAGGATGTTCTTTGGAAAACACGTTTCAAAAAAGATTGCAATTTTCGCAATGAAACTTTTTCATTCACTGCAGTGCAGATATCAATTGATCGTTGGATGAAATTTTCATTTTGCAGTATAGTAAATTACGATGGATGAGATTTTTGTGTATGATCCTAATGCGCTGATTCGGTTTTCGTCTCGATCATGCATCGTTTTTTTATTTTTTATATATATTTTTGTTTTTTCTTTCAATTTTTCCACAAATCATTCCTGCAAAGCCGAAAATGAAACAGCAATAATAAAAATTCTGCAAACAGTTATTATTTTTCGCGAGTCTATATATACGTACGCCTTTCATATATTTCTTTCAAATAACAAGGCTAATATACTGTGAATATTTGCGCATCTGACAATAAACATCACAGCCGTGCTTCATTCGGCGTGGAGAATACCTACGACAATTTTTTTCAAATTAACACTGCAGAGTTTTGTTCCTAACTTTGATGCTACATTACGAGAATTTTACAGGAGTATTTATTTATGTATTTATTTACGAACCCGTAGTAAGGCTTATTATATACAGCCCAGCAATATCGGGAAAACCAGAGAATACAATTGGAAACAAATCCTTGAATATTTATTTTTGACCGATGTTTTTATTTTGTTTTGTTTTTGTTACAATTTCAATTCATTCAGCAGTTGCTCTTGGTGACTAGAAGTTTCACACAAATTAAACATATGTAATTATTTATCCACATTCCGTTCAATTATCTATCATAATAATTAATGATTAAACTATTAACTGATAGTATATTTATGTACAGTGAATTCCAGCGATCGAAGGTTTGAAAAGAATCATATACATATATATTAATTATTCAATTCATTGCGTTTCCGTTTTTCCTAATTAGGAACTGTCGACCCGAACTGACTCTTGAATCGCCACTTCGCTCTCTATGACCTCTGAGTGTAAGAGCCAACCTCGTTGGTACGGGTTAAACGGAAATATATAGAGGGTAGTAAAACCGGAATTAATTAATGGCAATCAGTGAGAGCACTTAACGACCCTTGCGTTTACTGCCATCGTGCCACAATCTTAAATCTTGAAAACCTTCATATAGCATATAGTGGAGCGTTTTATACGATCTGATTTCATTATTAAATACGGCTAAATCTCTTAATTTGAAAATAATTTTTGAATAATTCGAAACTTCCGCAGTATTTTCTAAAAATTTTATTTTTATTTTTTCTTTTTTTCTCTTTCTAGTCTATCAAATACCCTGCACTAAATCAATAAGATAATTGGATAAAAATTTCGGCTTATTCAATCCAATTACTAATCCAGAAGCAATTAATTTATACTACAATGATAGCTGCAGTTTGAAGGGACAAATTGCCGTGGGTAACATATCCGAATCTAAATTCGTTTAGTACGGTGTATCAAATTCGGAGTTTAATCATCGTAATTCCAAGCTCAGTTTCCTTCCCAGAGATGGGAAGAGAGAAGAGAAGAGAGATGGGAAGGAGAAAATCGAACATAGATATATTTTGGTTGAAAAGGACAGAGGCCTACATAGCTACTTAGACATATATCGATATGTATACCTACGTCTAGCGAGACTTTCGCATTAAATTTCTCAAGTCACGTGCTCATCGCCGCGGGCAATTTGAATCAAAATTCGACGCCGACGCCGAAGCCGAAGCCGAAAGCCGAAGAACTTGTTTGCCGGACTCGGGCGACGCCGTGGGAGTATAAACTTAGGGTGGGGGTTAGAGCACAGGTCGTGGTGGGGGCGCAGTTTCGCGCTATCCTTCGTACGGTGAACACGGTACGGAAAAAGAGTCACTCGATACGTACGTACGTAAGTACATCCAGCGTGGTACGTGGTACATACATATACATATAATAAATAAATACAAACGTCAGTTCGTTAACCCGTTTTAGCCACGAAAGGCGTTAATAAATTGATATACAAAAGTGAAATTAATTAATACAGTTTACAGTTATAAAGGGTTGATATACATATATGTGTATACTATATATGTATATGAATTAAAGAACGAATTGTTAACGGTGACAACGCTGTACCCTGTGTTATATTATATTAATAATATTATAGTGAATTCATATAGTGATCAGTGAAGAAAAAAATCAAATCATAAATAATAATTAATAATAATAATTGACTATGATTCGTGATTCGTATTTCATTTGTGTCATTTTTGGCATCCTCGTGGTGGTCGTCGCTGGAGTTGCAGATGCTGCCCACAACAGTATTGAATCAAGAATTAGCGATGACGGTGACTTGTCTCAGGTGAGTTTTACGCTACTTATGTAAGAACAGATTGAATTCTTTGTAACACATACTATATCGTATACGTATATGTGTTTCTTCTTCCACATCGTAACTCGACAGGTATTTCCTTTCCTTTCCCTTTTTTTTTTCTTTCTTTCTCTCAGCAATTACAGTTAAACTTTTGGTGCTCGGTTGTAAGAACAGCTGATATATATAAGTCGCAGTTGAAAGATTATTCAAGAATTTGTTAGTTCAAAAATTGAAATATAAATAAATTACCTATTGTAGATTTTCAAAGTACTTACTTCGAATCTTATGAAATTCACTTTAAAGTCTCGTAAACCGTTTAAATTTTAGCAAGGCTCGCGTTTATGAAACAAATTTTATTACCTAAGGTCAAGGATCTGGATTCCGGTTTGAATTAAAGGCGTGATTGAAATTTACGAGATAAATATCGCGAATCAGTAATCGCGATAATTCAAGTAACGAAAAATTATAAAATAACAATTTCGCCACATTCTTATTTGTGTTTTTATTTATTTATTTATTTATTTTTTTTGAAAAATTGGTTTTTTCTTTTTTCTCTTTATAATTATAAGCAATATCATTGCTATTAAATCTCCATAACCTTTTGATCAATCCAATTGATTTGATCTTTACTCAAATAATTGTTGAACTATAAATTTTCGTAATTGATATTAAAATCGTCTTACAAATATTCAATGAATATTTTATAACGTGCAGTCTATGTGATACCTGCTTTCTGACTTTAACTTCCATAGTTTTTCACCGCGTTTTTTTCCGACTGCATACTATAGCTATAAATAGTTGATGCATCATCACTCGGATCTATGTTCTTAGTCTGGTGCAGGAAGAAAGAAGGAGAGAGTATATTAGGCATATTAAAATTCGTGTAAAGAAAAAATATCAGTCAATCCCAATCGCAGTTTCTATATAAAATTTTTTGAATTAAAATCGTGTCCCACTATTAATTCTGCTCTAAAAATAAAGTGAGATTTTCACTTTTGTTTTACGATTTTTCATTCTTCGCAAGATTTATAGAGTTATTTTTTATCTCTGATATTATATGTAGTCACAGTAATTCAGGGTTGATAAATATCGTCACAGTAATCATTGTCGTTCCAACCCATACGTGACAAAAGTCAAATATGAAGTTATTTAACTGTGGCAAATTGGGACGAGGATTATATGTGCTGGGGAAAGGTTAATAACTCCCAGTCGTTATATGCGAATTAATGATTTTTTTTTTTTTTTTTTTAACAAAATGTTCGTGACTATTCGAATAGTAATTGTGACAATGTGTTTTCTTTTTTTTTTTTCTTTTTTTTTTCTCAACCATTAAACGTAATATGAAAACCAAAATTTTCTACGTCCATTGTGTTGCGATAATATTTTTACAATTATAGGGAAGAAAGGAGCTAGCATAGCTAGCTAGCTGATGTATTAATTAACGCCCCAAAACTCGAGAGCGTACAAATTACGCTTAACCCACGTGCAGACCCTTGTTAATTACGGTTAATTATTACCAAGCCCGGTGAAACTCTAGTTGAGAAATTTAAAGCAGAGATGCCGAATGCGGAATATTAAGAGTTAGGGTCAGGGTTGTCAACTTAGGGATGCAGTGACTATATAAATACGCTTTCTCAAATTCTACTTTACTTTTTTATATTTTTCTTATCTTTTTTTTCCCTTTTCTTTTTTTCTCTTGTCCCTGTTTCTCTTTCTCTCTCTCTCTTTTTCAACAAACAGTCAAGTTTTCTTCAACTTTATATCTTTACCCACGTCTTTGAGGCAGAAATAAAACTTTCATCAAAATTATTTTCTTACTACGATTTGTACATGGTGTGTCAGAGGTCATGGCGACCTGCATAATTTACGCTGTCTATATACCTACTACGTTTCGTAAGCTAGTAACCTTGGTCCTGCTGTTTCATCTTTCATTCATAACTTCGCCTTCATACGGCCATGACCACCGAACTCTAATTTTAAGATCATATATTTGTCGCTCCCTTTGATCAATTAATCATCTGCCAATTTTATTCCATCATTATCCTTTATGGAATCATTACCACTTCATTTCGAATAGATTCATAGTTTCGTTTGCAAAAGGCGCCATATCATAGGGACGAGCAATATCGACCCGGGTCGATTCTATAGCTGAAATTAGCTTCAGGATTTACTTTCAGTTTTTCCCAGTTGCTAAATACCAACATATATAGACATTTCAGGAGTATATGATCAAAGCATTATCTGTACCTTTCGTGATATTCGATATCGCGGTATTATGGTCTATGCATATGGTAGTAGCACTCTGGACTTCCGGATATCGGAGTTAGACGCCTTGGGCGAACCAGCACTCTGACAAATAGACAATTAGGAATAGAGATATAGAGGAATCGAGATGCAATTCTATAGTTGCATATTCTGAATGCAATCCGTCCGAATTCTAAATCACGTTGACAAAGTTAACATTGACAAAGTTTCCGAGAAACTATAAATATATATATATATATATATATATATATATATATATATATATATATATATATATATATATATATATATATATATATGCACATACACACACACACACACACACACACACACACATGTAAACTGGATACTGTATGGAACCTCTTTAGGAAATAATATACTGACAATGAGTATCCCTAAAGTAGACAGGAGGCCGTATCGTGGGTGGCACTGCGTTGTTGGTGGTTTGCATTTAATCTGGGAGCGAGTACGTCGAGCATCTTGAGACTCCAGCATCTTCAGCATCGTGTAGAAGCACGGGAGGTGATCATCCTCTTGGTCTCTCTTTATATCTCTCTGTCTCAGCTCTCTTGTTGTGGGATATTTTTAACGAGCTTTAGGTATATGTATAGGAGACAAAATATTCATACAAACTATACTTACCAGAATTGAAATTTTAAGATTTTACACTATATTTTACTTCATTTGTAAAGTTATCACATTACAGTTGTACAAACTGATTATAGATTGATCGATTCCTGGTTGGATGGTTACTACTAATTCTTTTGGAAAAAAAAATAAAAAAATAATAAATAAATAATCCACAATTTCGGTAATATAGCTTGAACAGAATTCTTCAAGCAAACTACGGATTACAATGTTTTTGAACAATTGTTAGCTAACTCCGACATGTGTGCAATGTACAGCTGGGCTTCTAACTCTAAACAAGTTTGTTTGCGGAACTCAGTTCAGCATTGGTTATATAGAACGAAATGGCTATTGTATTTAACCATGTGTTATATACTATGTAGCGATGAACGTCGATCGTGAATTACCATACTTCACGAAATGCTCATATAAACGCGTGCAAGTACATATTTACGTACATGTATGTATGTACATACGTAGAACAACGCGTTTATAACTGATTGCGGTTAAACCCTCGGCAGTAAAAATATTTGAAATAAATCTTTTAATTTATGAATTTTATAATTTAAGGTCAAAATAATAATCAACAGTCAAGAATATTCTTTACTACACTGGGTAGCAGATGTAGGTCCCTCTAAAAAGCATTGCGAAAAAAATCATTACAAAATGAATAATGTAAGAATTCGTCGTATTAATATTTTGAATTTTCAGGTCAATGAGCTGCCTTCATCAAGCTAATTCAACTATCGTTATACTTTCAGAGATTCAAGTCATATAAGCTAGCTTAGCAATGGTTAGCTCGATTTGACCGCGCCCTTAACTCGCGTATGGTGATTTGACTAATTAGGTACAGAGCATTCCTAATTGAATAAAAGGTACCTTTCGTTGCACACGCGATGAAAATTATCCGGTATTGCATATATTTATTTTTTATACTGTATACATGTATTAAAACTAGGGAGTTATATCTGCAAGATCGATAACCAAAAAAAATAAAAATAAAAATAAAAAGAAACTTATAGAAGATACGAAAACACGAAGAAATAGAAAAATGGTTTATCGAAGATCTGAAAGTCTTGAGGAACGCGTAGTTGAAAATAATATACGTTCGGAAGGAACGTAAAACGTTCGTGATGTATATATGTATAGAAATTTTTCTATGTACATATATATACATATGTATGTGTATAGATGCATTTGTCTGATACGATTCAACGAGTCACGAAATTCGCTCTTTCGATCGAAAGTCTCTTGCCTCATGGAATTCACCATCGTCAAAGTCTCTGCAGGCGACCAAGAAGCTACGATAGCCTTGCCGTGCGAGCGAAGAGTGTGTATAGAGTAGTGCAACAAACCGGTTACCATTTTACCATCGTACCTACATACATGAAACATTTTTCAATATTTTTTATCTTATATTTTTCTTATTTTTTTCTCAGCTGTCTATCGCTTAACGGTCGATTCCAACTCAAATACCCACATTTCTCGATTCCATTTATGATATTGAAATTAAAAATTATGGGTTTGTCTCTCGTCTATATGCAACAGCTGCAGAACTTTCTCATGTGTATAATTCATAACGCTATTTCATTTATCCAACTGATAGGTAACTAAAAGTACGATAATTTTAAATCTGAAAGAAATTTTTCACGAGAAAACAACCTACAATTATAGATACCTATATACCTATATCCATATGTATAGTAACTGAAATAAATCGATCATTGTATCATACTCGCGCTCTACTTTCTACTCGCTTTGTACCCGCAGCTTCCCAGTTTATTCCCCTTACCATTTCCCTCTTTTTATCTCTGTCTCTCTTCCATAAGGAATAGTATCACGTGGTACAGAACCTTTAACTTGTCAGGCGAGGCGAGGCGCGGTGAGACGAGGCGAGGCGAGGTGAGGCGAGAGGTCAAAGTACTGCAAGGTCCGGATGGGCTCGGTCGGGCCCTTTCGTGGCGGACAGTAACCTGTACGTATGTGTGCGTTTGTATGTACATACATAGGTATCGTATGCGAGTATTATTTCGGGTGTCCAGATTCGTAGTAAGCCCGTAGTAAGCCAAAGTTATGGTTTGTGGAAAAGCGAGCGTCGTGGAACAGGACAAGAAAATAAAAATAGAAAAAACGAGAGTCAATTTTTCGAACACTATAATACATACAACTGCATATCACACTTTACTCACTATATAACAATTTCCATATAAGTATCCCATGCTTCGGTATTACAGTATTGCAGGATTCGATATCGTACATTTGGGCGATTGATGCAATTTAAGACATCGTATCGTCTATTTGCAACTACAGTTGTGGATTAAAAATCTGAATAAATGTAGGTATAGATATCATTTAATAACAGGGAACTAACTTTTAGCGGTAACCACTGTGCTCGAGGAAGTTTAAAGAAATTTAATATTCATTATATCAAACTAATTTATGTAATTAAACATGGCTGTTTGAATCACATTTATCTTTACATCTATTTAAAATTCTTCATTCACTATATCTTCCGACTATCGATAATTGTGACCTCTGTCTAAAACCGAAGTAGATAGAAAAATGTATATATATGTCTACATTTGTTCTATTTTGTTTCTTATAAAATTTTAAGTGATATTGATGAAAAATTTCTTTCATGAGACGCAGCTGTTGTTAGTTTATAGGCGTATGTTACTATAACTTGGTAAAGTCTACTACTAGAACCTGGCTGGCTGAGCGTAATGTACTACGGAGAATAGAGTTAACAATAGCTTGCCACTGGAGTAAAGTTACATATCCTATTCAGATAGCGTTATATCTCGAATGCGCCGAGCAGGTAGAGACAGGCGAAACTAAAGCATATTATAACCCAATGTAAACTATATGCAGAATAGAGCGCAGTACGGTATATATACCTAGGCTGGAAACTACCATATGAAATACAATGCGTTCTAACAATAGCGGAGGCTCTCCTAAACTTTAGGAACATACGCATGTAGGTATAGGGTACGCGTATCCATTAGAGAGGATGTTAATAATCAAATAATGTGCATCATTTTCAAATTTATCCGCATGATAATACCTAATCAATGATATGATTTTACATTTGGTCATTTTACATTAAAAGATATGACATTTTTGAGATGTGAACAATACACTTCGAATTTAGCTGTACCATGTACATTTTTACACAGATTTACTTTGAACGAAAAAAAAAGATGACAGTTGTTGAATTAAAAGGGTAGAGACAGATCTTTAAGTGTTAAAAATGTCAGACTTCCATCAAGGAAGTCTTGTATAGGGTGACAGCTTCTTCATTCTTTGAGAATAGTTTTGTGTAGCTTTGGAGAGGAGGCATCTAGCTGGTAGATGTTAGATTCAGGTTAGAGGCGTGTGATCGTATAGCAGTGAGAGTTTAGGATAGTTAGTGACCACGAAGAAGGTAGTGGTAGTTCAAGACAGTTAGTAACCGCAATGAAATTGTCAACGGTTTAGTCATACATCCCCTAGAGAACAGAGCGAAGTTAGTTGCTCTGTTGACTTCGTCAGGGTCGTTTCCGGCTCCGTTGACTTCCACGGTTTCATCAAATCTCTATACAGACGACAACGACAGCCCGTACCTCGTTAGTTCATCTTCCTGGTTCGTTAATTAGACTTTGCATTGGCCAGTCGACTGGTCGATTGTGCGTCATGGTACGCTGCTCAATGGTGACTTGATATTCCGTAAAATTCACGGTACTTTTCATTACCTTGAAAATCCATGTAATTGATGGAAATGCTACTAAACATGATGAGATCAGAATATAGGTTTTATTTATCAAAAATTAAAAGTAAAAAAAAAAATTTTTTTTTTTTCTTGTGTTCGTAAATGCAAAAGTTCAAACGGAACGAAATTTGAAAAATTTTCATGTCCATTATCTGAACACAAAATAATGTAAATTTCAATTTATTTGAGTCATTTTTGAGAGTTAGTTGGGTAGACAGAGATCTTTCTGAATACTCTATTTGTTCGTATTATATACGGAAAGAGTGAAAATTAAAAGTTTCTTTGAAACGAGGAATAATGATTTTTCGAACGAAACCAATGCTTTTAGTATCATCAAGTAACAAATTGATGAAAAGTGAAAACGTAGATATCACGAAAAGGCACGAGGGGATATTTCGATGGATATGTATATACAAGCACGGTGAGGTGAATTCTCTGAAAGTACGGATGTCGCGTGACCGGACAACGATATAATTATAGACTGCTAATCAATGACCATGCACGCATGCTTCAACAAGTAATTGTGCAATGGGGAATAAAATCGTCTGATCATGAACCAGAATCAATATAGAAATTCACCTTTGGTTAGGGGTATGCGGTACCTACATGTACGTGTACGCATGCGTTAATAGATTTATCGGATGCTTACTCGTTTGAGGAAAACATGTTAGAGAAGCAGGGTTAGAGTCTCCTCGTTTGTTCTGGGAAGTGCTCGACTTCTTAAGTCTAATAATTGCCAGTAGATATATGTGGGACGTTACAAGCATGTGAAGTCAGCACATATATAGGAAGAGGTTACAAAGCGAGAGTGGGAAGACTATATCCTCTCATAGGAACCATACGAGATGGTAAAGTAAACTCTGGAATCGCAAAAGGGGAGTGTGAGGGGCCATAGGAAATAGCAAGGAGATCAAACGGCAATCAACTCGGGTAATTAACTTTGTTTACTGGTTGCCTAGAGTCTAGCCGACTAACCCTCTCCTTTTTACTTCCATTTATTCATCATTGTGTTTCCTTACAAGATTCGCGCTACAGTATTCAACGATCCGACCTCATTCGACTACTGGGTCAAAATTACGTCCATTTATTTCTTACTGCACACAGTAAATTACACATTTACTTTATGAACTGGTGTTTTTAGCATTCTTACATAGTTACACATGACAATGCGTATACATATACTGAGATATAAATAATTGTTTACACATACCCTTATGTGTGCGTATTTACGTGGCCGTATAGGCATGCACAGTATTTGCGGTTAGCTTGCTAATAAAGTGAATTATTAGTAGCTTAATTGATAAATAATTAATTGAACGGCAGAGTTTGGAAAAGGGACCAACAACCGCCAGGCGTGTATGGTGATATTATTCCACAAGGTCCGCATTATTTCGACGAGGCAGTAAGTCACGAAAATTTTACGAATCGATATTATATACATATTTACCTCCATATTTGTAGCAGTATAGATATGTATGTACATGTACACATCGCGTGGCAAAATTAATGTCTTACTAAGAAACCTATTACGATGTTTATGAGTAACATGTAAGTTATGTTGTATTCTGTTAGTGCATGTAACCCGGTTTACCTTTAATTGAAATGAAATGACAAAATGATCACAAATGAAATGACAAAATTACTTTTTATAATCATCATCGAATAAAAGCACCACTACAAGATCAAACAGAAGCCATCATTCATTTTTTGTTCCATCTATAACCAACGTGAAAATTTTTACAAATCGTTGATTTTTACCAGCTGGTCATCAGCGCCAATTACTGAATGTGTGGTATTGAGCGCAGGCTGGGCACGTATATAGGATCAACTATAGAGAAGAGGATGTGTGAGCAATAGATGGCAATTTACACGACACCAGGGTGTGTCATTCACACTTGTGCTGTGCTTGCCCAGGCACGCGTATCGTGTTCATAACATTGGATTTTTTTTTTCAATCTTTCAAGACTCAGGCTTATAGGTATAAAGCCATGTGACCAAAACCCCGGGAGACTAGGTGTATAAATTTTTCATTTCATGGTCTCAATCTACTAAAGCGGGAGCATTACCATAATCTTGCAATTTACCTTTAACGTTTCGCACCACCCTATCGCATCACCTGCGAAATAACCCCGTGTATAGTCGTATAGGCAGACAATATACGCTTGTACAGGGTGAAGTGTTCAAAACTGAAAACACCATTTAGAGATAGCATATTCCATGTAGAATCTGCATCGTTCACGTAGTTACGAGTCTTCAACGATTAGATTGGGGATCGGCATAATCGTAATGAAAACTGACAATGAGATTCGATTAGGTTGCAGAATAATATAATGATGATATTTTTTCTACTGGTACAGAAAGTAAATGTTTTTTGGTACTTTGACTCGCAGGTGATGCGATTCATTCGAACTTGTTGATTGAACCAATTCATCTTGATGAATCAACTTGATACGATCGTACAGACTATTAGTCATTGCTATACGATGGCCAATTGGACTCTCCTAAGCACTAGTGACCGATGTGCCGGTATTCTCACGCAAGTATAATGGCCCAGTGACCGAAGTATGCCGAGCTGTGGAATGCAATTAAGCTAAATGAAGCGGAATTAATTGATGACTGTTCTTGGGCAAGTTCATGCAAGAGGCTTTACCAATTGTACAATCGAGTGCATCATTGTTTAATTTTTATTATCGGGAGTAATTAACGCGTCGACGAAATTCAGCGAAGCGTTGAAATCGTTGATTGAACTCGGAGGCAATTTAAAATCGGATTGCAATTTATTAGTTATAAATTTGTTCGCGAAATTATCAGCTTTTTATTGTTATATTCACAGAAATTTGTTTCCTTATTTTTCAAGTTTCTAACTCTTAAAGGAGAGGGCAAGTTCGAGCCCGCTTCCTTCATCTTTATGATAAATTATTAATTAATATATTCTTCTGTACACGAAAACGGAATATTATTCAATCCTGAGAAAAGGTTACGCTCGGATGATGAGAGAGGCGGATTAAATGCTAATACAATATTATTTACAAATTACAACGGCTCTTTGGAAAGAAATTTTAGCTATAGGTATTTTTATCGGAATTCGTTGGCCCAGAAAGATAAAGGACCAAAAAAAAAATCAAAAATAAAAAAAAATATTACACGAGCAGAAAAAATTTTCCAATCGTTATTTATACATTACCTCGAATCAGACACAGATGAATATATATATTTTTCACTCTGTTTGAATGAATAATTATTCTCGCTGGTTAGAAATAACATATAATATCGAAAAAGTTATCTGCATGCTTCATTTATTTCGGTTCGTATGTATACATATACATATATATATACCTGAACTGCATTATTTTCAACTTTATCCTATCGGCTGTGCTATAACTTGTAGATAATATGCTGAGCTCAGTAATTTTAGCAAATATTTGAATTGAGTTGAATAATATTTACTCGAGAATATTAAAGAACTTTTACTACCTTTTGTGATGTTTAACGGAAACTATATATAGGTACACCATTGTATTTCCAAGTTTTAAATCGAAAAATGTCATTTATATGTTAATCGTTTGGTTTGTTGAATGACATTAGCATTAAATCGATACGATGTAATCGATCAGACTCAAATTATTCTCGATGCTTTTATCATTCGGTTTGAATTCTCCCTGCATCGTATAATCGCAACATATATCTACTTACAATGATAATAAAAAATGGTCTCGATTTTCAATTTCAAAGAAACAGAGAGAGAGAGAGTGAGAGAGACTACACGTTCAATTAGAAATCGCCTAATGCTTCAGACTAAAATCGCGTCATTCTTTTTCTCTTGCAACAAGTGTTACACGTCTTTTTTCCAACATTTCTTTCGTCTTTTTCCTCTTTCTTCTTCTTCCTCGTCATCTCTCCTTTCTCTTTAGTGGATATTACAAAGGGATATCTTTACCGGTCCATTCAACGTCACATAAAAGCTTTCACCAAGTGAAATAGATTCTCACATTCGGTTCCTTATTTATTATTATTTTTTTTACACTTCTTATACGGCGAGACTTTGGTTAGCAAGAAATTTTTATCGATATATTCGTTGTTTATGAAAGGATTTCAGTTCTCTCAAATAATTACTATAACTTTGAGCCTCTCTACCAGAACTGGTAATTAAGCTTAGAGCTAATCCTTGATTACAGAAGGGTTCTCTGTATACTGTAGTGCATTCTGATGATGGTGCAGTGCATGCTGCATGCAGTATATAGGTGTTTCTTGTCTAGACTCTGGGCGAAACGTTCTGGACCACTCACACGTGATTATGTAATGCGGCGTCCTAATCCTGCTTGCTGTAAACACAACTATACCTTCGCTTAGTATCTATCCAAATCATCCCCTAATACTCTCTCACCTCGTACCATCGACCAATCCGCAGAGATATGATGATAATCTTTGGGGTGATTATGTCATGTCAAATTAATTCAAAATCTATACTGATGTGTCGCTTAGGATGGAAAATTTGAAAAAATTATCTCCTAGATAAAAGTATTACATTTTCTGCTAACCCTTCGTGCTCACACCTCCGATTTCAATCAAGCTGGTCACAAACCGAGTCAAATTGATCCAAGCCCATTTTTAAACGGCTGCGGCGTGGAAACTACCAGTCCGATCGAGACTGAAAAAATACTGGAAAATACTTTGAATATTCTAGAACATACAGTAAAAGTTGGTATATCAAAATTCAAATGGCCACATGTTCAAAAAAAAAAAAAAAAAAAAAAAATCGTCAAGCTGTCAATGCGCAATAAAGAAACTTTTTTATTCCAAAAATCATAACTTTATGAATTTTCAATATTTTTAAGTGAAATTATAGTGGGAATACTCGTGAGATATGGTACTTTTAGGAGAAAAAAAATAATGCTATAGTGTGTGTTCCAAAAAAAGGTATTTATTTTGGGGGAAAAAAAAATGATATTTACCTTCAAAGTTCAAGCTCTGGTCATTTTGACCCGCGGTGACCATGAAGTCTTAACGGAGTTGAATCTTGGACTTAGATTTGAGAAAAGACATTATTTTCTATCTTACATGGTGAAAGACTGACGCGATTATATATTGTGGGCTACAACAAACATCAATGTCTTTTATATGATCACTATAAAGGGCGAGAGAGTTGGTTAGGCAGTTAACAGAAGGGAGTTAATGAAACTCTTTACGAGTCTAGACTCCACCGCATATAGTATAACGTGTACACGAGAGTCTTGAGACACGTTAGTCACATGGAATAGTTACTTTTACCAGAAATTATGCAGATTCCAAGTATTTTATACGGGTCATTAAATATCTACGCGTAAATTAGACGGTGTAAAGCTTATTGACGATTGTAGAATTTAATCCAAGCCCTTAGGCCGTCAATGAGATAGTTATTATTTCATAAAACTTATCATTTCCTTTCTCACAGCTATCTATCTACTCTATAATTCATCTATAATTATAATAAGTTTGCTTTATGTAGTCCGGAGAAATCGATACGTCGTATGTGGTTTACTTCGCTTTGATATATATACATATATATATATATATATATATATATATATATATATATATATATATATATATATATATATATATATATATATATATATATATATATATATATATATATATATATATATATATATATATATATTATGAAATTATGATGTGTTTGCGATAGTTTCATGTGGTGATACCTGGGGTTTATAAGAAAATAAAAATACTGAAAGAGAAGCTTAAGGTCTCGTGTATTAGTTCACCGTTAATCATTTTTTTAAATCACGGATTTATCCATATATATGTATGTATAGTTGATAAAGCACGTTATATATTTTAGATTATTCAGTAAAGGAAAAATCTGCATCTAAAGACAATGGAAATTGACAGGAAATTTGCGAACGGAAAGGAGCTTTAGTGAGAGGTAAAATAAGGCGAATTTAGATAGTATAACGTACAATCCAAGTCATAGCACACCGGAAACTCTACCTCAAGGCTTCCGTCTCACGTTTCAATGCTCACATCGCTTACATTATGCTTCTAAAGTACGGGCAGTGTCTTAAAGTTACACAAAAGTGCTTCTCGGCTGTTCCCCTTTGAGATAAAAGATAAAAAACTTTAAAAGATGTATCTACGCGGTAAAGAGATATGAAAAATGATTTTGGAACAATAAGGATTTAATAATTTTTTTTTCATTCTATAGCTGGTTCGACGCGTATATAACTTGTGAAAATTTTCTTTCATCTTTTATCGTATAAATATTCGAGGGTAAAAAAAAAAAAAAAAAAAAAAAAATTATGTCAACCCACCGAAATTATTATACGGTATTGTCTATATCGGTTATGATAATAAAATTTGTAAATTTTCAAGAATATATGAGACGGACTGAAAACTGGGGACATATTTTTTACGGGCCACGCGGGTAATTCCATTCGAGATTACCTCTTCGAGTCGAACAACCCTGACTGCCTTTTAGTGCCCTTACGTTACGTTACTCTGACTTTACCCTTTGCACCTCTCAATCCCAGGGCATTATTCGTACTATGAAAAGGAGACCTACCTAGTTCAACCATCTGACTATCAAGCCTTACCAACTACCTCTATCAAGGGTGGCGGACTTGCTTGTCTGGCGTACCTTCACTCCGCCCAGTCTTTCAAGATGAGAAGGTCTCGCGAGCTGCTTAATTAGCTGGAAGTTATCGGATGAGAGTCGACTATCGACTATATATATATACTTATTACGTAGAACCTTTATATAGGCACACAAGGCTGATTATCGATCGGGTTCGTTGTTACGAGTCGTTAATTATGAACATTTTTAAACTCTCAATAAACCAGCGTGACGAAAGTTTTAAATTTACGCACTTAAGGGAGAAAAGAGGATAAGAAAAGAAAAAAAAATGAAATTTTGTGTAAAAATAATTGTTCAAACTGATCCTTTTGGGAAGGTATTAAAAAAATTTAATCAATTTAACTTTTTTTCTTTTTTTTTTTATACTTTTTTTAGGGTGAATTTCAGACTCGAATAATTTTTTTTTTTTTTTTTACCTAATATTAAGACAGGATTTTTACTCGTGATGTATATGTATAGGGAAAAACTCGGTTCAAGTGCTTTTTTGTCTCGATATGTTTCTCAAACGGTATAAATTGAAATGGTGTCAGTTGTGGAGAACAAGGCATGACATTACTTGATGTATATTACAGTGCTCTTGGTCGGGATTGTTAAGAATAACAAAAACTAGCTTGCAGGTGAAAAAATAAATGTATAGTTCTCTATGCCGTTAACACAATTTTATTTCATTTTAAACTGACAGTGGGAGTGGACTCTTCATATATGTAGATTAATCAAATATTTGATTATCAGTTTTCCTACACGCGAAAAAAAAGAATAAAAGTCGAAATTTTTCGTGAGCTGCAAGCCTGAAAAGTCTTCTATCAAAACGCTATCGATTCGCATAATATTTACAAAACCTACACGTCAATTTGTCGGAATATTAACGAGCATCGATTCTCTGAAAGTAAAAAATTTATTGTTTATCAAATCGGAATATCAAGTCATTAGTGTCGAGTATTTGATTTGATGATGATAATTTATCTTGGTTTTTAAAAATTGTATAATTTTTCAAAACTTTTTATTTCTGATTCATTTATTTACTCCTCAATCCAATTTTAATCGATCCCCGACTACCCCTGCCTGTTTTAAGAACAAATTATTGGAATTAAATTCCATATTATTTAACGATCATTAGTTTTGACATTTTTTTTTACAACTGACAAAGTATTCGGTGGGTCCTAGATACCTAGATAAAAAATTCATGAATAGAAATTTTCAATTTCTCATTACCAATGTTTGAACAATAATTATTTTCATCATGGTTGTCTAGTGCGACGCGACGACTCCTCGAGTAAGTACTCCCCTACATTCAACAACAGCTTTCATTTTTAACGAGGTACTGACTGATACAGTATTCATAATTTTTCAACCCTTTTTTCGCCTTCTTGTTATTTCACCTCTCTATTTATCTAATTAAATGTACGAGTAGTACGGAATGTGTTGGGTGATAGTTGGGTTTAAAAATAATGTAAAATTTGTCGAAATTCTTCTAACTTAATTTAGTATGAAACCTGACGAGCCACAATGTAGATGAACGTATATGTGTACCATCCAACTTGTACGGTTGGAAATCTTGTTTTCGTTTTCCTCTCGTCTCGTATCTTTCTTCCAATCCTGAGCTGATATCTGTTCGGATTTCGTTATAAAAGCGAAAGAATAGAAGATATAGAATCGGAATTGCGGAACAAGATGATCGGGGGTGGTGACGGTGGCTTCAGGGACCGAGTAGCAGAGGGTTTTGAAGATGAAGAGAAGTCCCTGGGGATAGACGGATCATCGTTATGGAAAGCGTCGGTCCGGAAATCCTGCCAAAGGAGTAGCTTGAGTCGCGAGGCAGAACGAACCTTCGCATTTAATTTAAATGACAAGCTAAAGGAAGGGTTAAGGTCTCTCCCAGTACAGCCATCAAGTCTACCATTTAACCGCAGGTCAAAGTTGGCTGTAAGCGCTGCTGTTATCTCGTGAAAAGTACGTACGTATACCTCGGAAAGAATCGCCTCAAGTACCCTGCAGGGTCTTGCGTCTAGACCCTGAATTCCAAGTTTGAACTCAAAATACTTTTCTGTTTTGTTTTTCGCCTCAACTGTTCGTTCAGTCAACTCCTCCACACCCCTTCTCGAAGAGAAAAAAAAAAAAAAAAAAACTTACAAAAAAATAAGAAAATTCTCCCCGTCGACGGAAGCAGCACGGTAGCAACGAAATTCTATTTCTAGGTGTCCTTGACTGCTGCTACCGCTTTGTCCGTGAAGGCACGATGTGTAAGTTCACCGTGAACTTCGTATTGTAGAATTCTGAGTTTCCTGGCAAGTTTCGGGGCTTTCATTTCTATATTTCACCATTTATTGAAACCTCCCAGATCTGCATTGTAGGTACTACGTGCAATTTTCTCGACGTAGTGGGAGTTAAATAACCTCATAGTTTGCACTACCAAAATGTTTTTTACTTATTTTTTTTTTTTTTTATTGGAATCGTTTTTTTCCTTCTGTTTCCTAATAATCAGAGTCGAAGAGTGAAGTCACGTTTCACAGACCCATATAGACATTTTTAATATCTTCGCTATGACAACTTTAATATTCAGATGAATGATCTTACCAAAAGTTTTATACGTTTTTTTTTTGTTTTTTTTTCTTGTTCTAGGTGAGTACCTGCTGGACGGAAATGCTGCAGCCTTGCAGTGAGGTTTGGTTATATAAAATAACGAATTGTTAAAGACTAAAAAAAAAGGTGACAAGGGAGAGAATCAGTTTCAAATTCTGTTTAAAACTGTCTGGATTTTATTTTCCGGGTATGTTCGAAATTGAATTTCATCGTTTCTTTACAAAAAGTTTTATTTACTGTTGTAACACGTGTTTCTCTCAATACGCAGAGCGAAAACTCTGTCAAAAACAACTTCCGAAATAAGACAGAGTTTAGGTATGGTAAGGGGATTTTTGATGTTTAAGGCGAAATGTAACGTTTCAAGGCCTCGAAAACGGGAATGGTGAATTCTCCGAAACTACTGGATGAATCCCAATGAAATTTTCGGGGATTACGCATTATTCTAATAGAAACGGCCTGATTATTTTACTTTTTCGAAATTTTACAAAATTTCAATTTTTTTTTCAATTTTTGGAAAATTTTGAAAAAGTAAAATAATCAGGCCCTTTCTACTAGAATAATGCGTAATCCCCCAAAATTTCATTGGGATTCATCCAGTAGTTTCAAAGAATTCACCATTCCCGTTTTCGAGGTCTTGAAACGTTAAATTTCGCCTTAAATATTTATTGTTGTTAAATGATGCTGAATTTTCATCATGACTTAGGTATGTCCTGTTTCCAGGTTTAAGATATCGCATTTTTCCTGTTCCTTGTTTCTGAAAATCTTTAGCAGACCGTACAAGTCAGTCTTTGACGCAGTGGGAAGCCATTCTATTAGCTAGTATAGCTTTACTTTATTTTCCCCTACTATGATGCTATCCAAACGCACGTTCTCAGCGGCGTCAGGACGCCTGGCGGCTGGCGAGACGTCGTGGCGGCGCTTGGTCGCCTTTTACTAGAAACCCTCCTAGTACATACATACACATATATATTTAGTATATGTATGTATCTATGTATGTGTGTACATTACATAGAAATCCATGAACAAAAAAACGTCAATGTTTCTTCTCAAAAGATACCACGTTGGTACTACATCGATTGTCATATTTCGACGTATCTTTATCATAGCGAATGTATATATATATAGGTATGTATATCGTAGAGTAGTTCGCACCGGTGGTTGCTTCATCAGTAACACTCTTCTCGGATATGTACTTAGAACGAACTCGAGATGAGCGCTTTGTGGTTTGGTTCTTTGATCAAGGATTGTTGAAAAGTTTCTCAAGTCACGTCTTTGTTGTTCGTCCCTTGCCGTTCAATTTTGTCTTTGGGTTTAACTGGATCTGAAAAGTACTTTCGACGATACAGTAAAAAGTTTTAGTTCTTAATTCACTGTAACCCGAGAAAGGCTGATCACTGTACCTAAACCAAGGATCTCAAGTTTTTGAAGCCTTTCTATTCAAACAGTTTTGTCGATTTATTTTCTTCTTACCTATCATATGCTTTCAACGTCAAGATTGAAGCATTTGCGGTTATACGGTTCTACGTATCTCTAAAACTTCGTAAAGATATATTTAAAAGGTACGAAGTATATTCGTCGTTTATTTCTTTGAAAATTTACTCACAATTAATGTCTATGTATAATTGTAAATTAAATATGTATATTCAAAAGCGAAAGATCACTCGAAAGCGTTTTTTTTATTTTTTAAGCTCTATAAGGATCACAAGTGGCACATCGTTTTTCTTGAACGGAAATTCTAAACTGGAATCTAATGGACTTTTGTCATTCCTCGTTATCATGGTTACTCACCCCGCGACGTCCTTGAGAAGTTGGTGGTTATTTTTTCCAGTCAAACTTTACCGAAGTGCTCTCGAAACTAAATGACATTTAATGCTCGAACTGTAATTGCAATTAATTCACAAAGTATCGAGAAATTTTCTGCGATACAATTTAACGGGATGATTTTTTTCATCAACGAACAATTCGATTTTTTTTTTTTTTTTATGAAATTATTCAATTATAAAATTTGACTTTTATCGATTTTGATTCAAGGCCTTTCAAGCCAATGGAATGCCGCACAAAATTTTCTGGTAAAATAGGGCATTACTTTTGAATTTTTTTGTTTTTTGTTTTTTTTTTGCCAACAATCTCCCTTTCGTTCCGGCAATTGGTAACTCGATACTCGTTCACATCCGAAGACAAAAGGGAGTGCGCTTGCCTTTTCTATGCTTCCCGTTAACTGGATATAGGAAGGGCAAGGGGATACACGCCTCTATGATTTTTCGATGAAAACGTTATACGGTTACATCAGTAACTGTACCGTAACTTGCAGGCAATTTTTTCTCAATATGAACATTACCCATTTTTCGTCGCGCCCCACTAGTCGAGAGCGGGTTCGGTCGTTGCCTCGATGGATGGGACATCATCTTAAAAGTTATTTCTTCGAGTATAATAGGGGCCATGCGGACAGTTTCTTAATATCCCATCCCCTTTAGCGACAGATGTCCTCGTCAGAAACACAATACCTACCTCCTACGTTCGAGACATGACACCAAAAATATAAAATATTGCCTCTTATTTGGTCGTTTACCGTCAACTGGTTACAGGATCAAGCTACTCAAGCTTGAGGAATAATCGATTCCATTATCTCATGTACTCCGAGTCGAAGTAAACTGGTGAAATATCCTGGCATAGGATATTTGAATAAAGTTGCTTTAAAAAATTTGCGAATTTTCATTTTTATCTATGCTCAAGTTTCAGCTTCAACTATTATACGTTCGTATTAGTTGAATCTGAACGTTGATTTAATGTACAAAGGTCGTTTCAATCTTCAATTCACTATTTAATCGGGTATGTACTCGAAAGTTCAACCCGCATCTCGAGACGTTTGCATTTGAATGAAAATTATCAGCGTTTACTTGTTCCAAGAGGAATTTTATGGTCTCTAATCTGAGGATAAGGAGTTTTAATTGACGTCAGTTTTATTCATCAATTATGAAATAAATTTTCAATTTCTCGTTCATTTCGATATAGAGTAAGGCAATTTATTTACCTATCCAGTTTTTGTATGAAATAAAAATTAGTATTCGTCTATAAAATTTACAAAGCGATTGTTCCTCTTTATTGTTAAATTTGAGATTAAAACATTACAGATAACGTAATGTGAGTTTACTTTGAATTAGCAAATGTTTGCAATAGTATTATCTTATTCCCTTTTTGTTTTTATTTTCTTTTTTTTTCTATCTTTTTTCTTACCATGAAACAAGCCGTCGGGGTTTCACCGATACTCTTGGAATTCAATTCGAAAGAGAATTTGTAAAGTGAAAAGTGGTACAACGTCTTGAAAATTTGGCATCGTGACATACGCGCGTGACTTGCTTCAGGGATCTAACGTACGTAGCTCTATTCACGCGTCGTAACGCTCGACAGATTATGCAATTAGGTACTTCATCGCGTGCAGTTGATTTACACGAAGTCGTTCACTTGTCAAAGAAAATAGAAAAGGAGAGGAGAGGAGAAACTTTGCCATAGGTGAAGACTGGGTTTCAAAAATTTTCACATATCGATGCCTACCTATTCTCAACTCTAAAATTTATGTTTTAAATTTTTCAAATGCAACAGATGATTGTTTCATTGATGTGAATAATTGCTCAATGAATTCAAATTCATATAATTCACCAACTTTGTACTAGTCTCAGTGTTATCGATAACTTTCGCCATCCACCTATGCGACCATGTTTCGGATATGACGTGCGAAATATCATTGTCAGTCAGGAATTGCTGTTACAGTAGCGAAACAAATGTGCCTTAATATTCCAGAGTTTGTAGAATGATTTTTATCGAATACTGGTATTGGTAATTTTTTGATTTGTAATTTGATTAGATATTCTCGAATGGCTATATGACTGGAAGTTTTTTGGGTGTGTATTTGTGAATCATTAACTTGGCTCGTTATTGTAAACGTTCAATCCCAACGAATTCTGCGAGTAAAATGTTGGTATAATAATTCGCACGATACGATTGATATTCATTCATAAGATACACCTTTCAACACCTTCGTTGAAGGAGGCCTGAAATACGCGAATTTCAATAAGCAAATATTTATGTAAGCAATGAGGCGTGGGCAAATGAATATTTTTAAAAAACATTTCACCAATTTTTATATGTATGATGGAGCCTATCGATAACCGTGTTCTTCTTTGCCATTACCAACTCACAGTTAAAATATATATATATATATATATATATATATATATATATATATATATATATATATATATATATATATATATATATATATATATATATATATATATATATATATATATATATATATATATATATATATATATATATCTATACTATATTTCAAATGACAAAAATGAAGCGATTTTTTTTTTTTTTTCGTATTAAAATTGGAGGCTTGAATCGAGTTGAAAATAATTCACATCAGTTATTCAGCATGCAAATTACATTTGCATTAAACTACAATTTCGTTATGATCTATACGTATTTTTAACGTTATATCTCTCACCTTACTCATTTCAGATATATTCAAAATGTAAAAAATTGCTTTAAGTCTACGGGTTATTTGCTTCTATATCGACAGGTCACAAGATCAGAACATTTAATATTACCCGTGTTGACTTGGCTAATGATTTGTTAAGCTTTGACTTAGATATATATATTTCTCTAATTGGAGTTCGTCGTTGTAGAAGGGCGACGATAATTTAGTTAATTCAGTTCGTTTATTCGCGATGTTAATTTATCCTGTGATTAACTGTTTACAGTTGATTGTGAGAGAGCTGAAATTACGTTTACTTATTTTTTGTTATTTTTTCTTTCTTGGTTTTAATAAGCTGTTTTAATAGTATTTCTTATTCAAGAAGTTAATAATTTTACTTTTCTCTTCATTTAGGGTTGAAGTTATACTTAGCTGGTTTTTGAATATTATGTCTAAAATATATTGCGACTCCAGTCTTACCCAGAACTTGAACAAGCAAATGCTTGTACAAAGCAACACGTCAGTGACAAGAGTTTAAACCCTTGGGACTACGACTACAGGCGCTCGGGACGACAGGCTTAATTAGTTCAGTTCACCGTTCGAAGGAGAAAAAAATTGAACGTAGGTAATCCGAGCAAAACAAGATGTAGGAAAGAAAGTTGAGGGACAAGAAATTTTCAAAACTAAACGTACTATACAGCTTTGAGATGATATTTTTTATAATTACCTACGGGGTAAAAAAATCGATGATTTTATAAGGCGAATCTTGAACCAGAAAGTTTTTGACTTGTTGCTGTTTTTTTTTATATTCTCAAAAAATTTGAAAATTAATTACGAAGTCAGTTTGTACGATCACTTTGAAAATAAAAATATTCCCTATTTACGTCTCTAACTTCAATTTTCGAATATAGTCAAACGCATTTTTTTTTTTTCATTTAAGCAATTTGAATTCCTAAACAGAACAAGAATTTCGAGGAATTTTGCCAATTGTAATTTAAGTTTGCCTGAGTAAATCGCGTCGTCAAAAGTGAGCAAGGAGTTGTAATGTGAACTCGTAATTCATCATAATCTCACTGATGATTATACGAATGAATATACACCCCTTGCTTATACAACTACTTTACAACTGTAGTTAATTAACTGTCATAAAATAAACAACATCCATTTACAAATAAATAGTTACATGTTTCTGAATACAATATGATATACAAGTAGGTATATATGTACTTGAAGACGAAACAGTAAGTATAATACATAATTGAAATTTTAATAGTGTCTTTCTTTCGCTTATAATAATCTTAAATTTCTTCTTTATGTTATTTTACAAAACTTGTAAGATCACACGTGATTTTTTTTTCTCACATTAAAATAGGTATCTGTTATTTATGTCTACTCGATTTTGGAAATATTTATGACGATTAGATATAGTATTGTATTCAATTTTTTGATAGAATAGTTAAGAATACTATTTTTTATTTCTATTCTGCGAGCTTCTAAGGAAAGCAGGATATATACATAGCGAATCAAATCTAGGCGAGGGGAGACGAAAGTATGCCGTACTTCTAGCTACAGGTATTTCAATTAAATGTGTTGACAGGTATTTCAATTAAAACGTGTTTTAATCGGACCAAAATTTTTACTGTTGATATATTTATAGCTACTTGATATTTTGCTATTTGATTAAACATCTACTGTTATTATAGTTCCCATAGGGATTGTATATATACGATTATATACTTCCTGCAGTTTAAGGGATCATTTTGGTTTAGACGCTCGAAAAAAAAAAATATGTTTATGAATCTTTTATGAAAATACTATTAAAGATATTGATATAAGGTTTATTCAGCTCAAAAAATACACTTTAGAAAAACATAAAAAACACCTGAAATTTTTTTTTTTTTTCTACACTTTTTATATATACATAAATAATGGGTGAACGGAACTTCTCAAAACCGGCGGCGGCGGTGATTTTTCCAGAACTGCTGAACCGATTTTCATGAAATTCTAACCACATATTGTACACAGCAATAGATTCAGAGCATTTTACAACCAAATCAAAATTTTGATTTTTACAATTTTTTTTTTGGGCCAAAAATAGTGAAAGAAAATCTTATTTTTTTTTGTTTTTTTCTTTAAATGTTCGTTATTTTGTTATTTATCAATAAATATCAATTCCCATAGAATACGCTAGAGCCACTGATATACTGAACCTAAATATTTTTGGTTTTCACTTTTCATCACCTACGGTGATATAAGAAAAGTATTAATTTTGGTCGAAAAGCGACTTTTGCTCATTTCAATGAATCTTCACGTTTTCGACCCTCTAAAATCCGAAAAACAGGTTTTTAGAAAGATGTCGGACTGTTTGTCGGCTTGTTCGACAATGACAAGAGGAAATTGTAAATGTACCCAGATCGAATTGGGATGAATCGCACTGTATGAAATTGTTGTATGTCAATATATAGGGCATTCTTTTATTTGAAATTTTCAATTTCAATCTTTTTTTTTGGTTTTCATTACTTTTTTATACTTTTTCT
Source organism: Macrophya annulata (assembly GCA_963924015.1). Classification (NCBI taxonomy): domain Eukaryota; kingdom Metazoa; phylum Arthropoda; class Insecta; order Hymenoptera; family Tenthredinidae; genus Macrophya; species Macrophya annulata. Next base: position 15,132,537 of record OZ001259.1, read on the forward strand.
TCCCCTGACAAATCCATACTTTTTTTTCTTTTTGATAAAAAATACCCCGAAAAACTGGTTTTCCGGCTTGTTTTGTTTTAAATCAGTCGTTATCAAATTATCAACGCCGCCAGCGACATACCAACTTTTTGAGGAGTTCCGTTCACCCATTGATTATGTATATAAAAAGTGTATAAAAAAAAAAAAAAAACAATAAATACAGATGTTTTTTATGTTTTTCTAAAGTGTATTTGTTGAGCTAAATAAACCGTATATCAATATCTATAATAGTATTTTCATAAAAAATTCATAAAAATAGTCTTAATTCGAGCGTTTAAACCAGAATGATATCCCTTAAGACAATATCTGATTTCATGTTATTTTTGAATTTTCTTTAAAAATTTCTATAATGTTTGTTTCATTTTATATTTGGATTATATCTTCGAATTCAATAAGAATCAGCCGGATATCCGGGCGAAAGCTTAAAGGAAATTTCTTCTTTTTTTTTTTTTTTTTTCTCAATCGGAAACAAGAACAATGGATCCGCTCTTTTTATTTTTACTTTTCCCAAAGCTGTCTGTCAATTTGAATCTTTGTTTAGCCAAGCCTTACTTTCCCGTGATCTTTATCTTCGTTTATCTACTTAGACGATCCGTTTTCAATAAAGTTTTCCCGTCTCAAAGTATATACTTCAAGCACATGCTGACGGGCGAATGGTGACGAAAAATTTTAAACGAAATTGAAATACTCTGAAGAGTAAGTCTCAGAAGTCTGTCAGTTTAAAAATTGTTTGAATCCCCCTCGTTTTATCGACTCCTACCACCTGCCACATTGCCATTGCTTCATCAATGTGCGACACTTCAATGACCTGGTCCCTGCAAGCACATAAATTAAGTGTATAGATAATTTTTTATAGAGTTAACAAATAAACGGAATATGTTATTTGGCCCTTTTCTAACGCATATTTTTATCGTATGTATATCAATAAATAACGGTTAATGTAAGAGAAAGCGATTCTCCTATAAACTTTAACCAGATGTATAGAACTTGTACATATGTATAGACCAGATGTAATTACCTATCGTTTTGGAATCTATACGGCGCACGCACTATGAGGGGGTACGAAGGTATATATAACTTTGTGACAACGATCAGAGTTTTGGGTTATTTTAGTCACGAGAATTTGAAACTAAACCGTTGTTAGCAATATAGATATAGATATTTGTATATAGAACATATGTACAAATAATTTATGTAGGTACGTGTACTACATAAAAGGCGTTTCATATTTTCATGTAAATCCAATTTCAGAGTAGTTAACAGAAGTTTGAACGGGTGTTCCTCCATCGAAATTCCAATTAATACTTCCAGTTACCCCAATAAGGTATACGAGTCCCTAGAGCTGTGTATATATGTACCTTATTCGTTCAAATTGATTTTTATCACCCATCGTCGTCGTAAACTATATATTTTACTGGTACCCTTAAATCCAAGCCAACTCGTTTTCTTTACTCTCGCAACACCGAGGATTCCTCGTAAAATTTCAACGTGACGAATTGAAAGTCGAAACCCGAGCTTACGTGAAGTAATACAAGCACTGAATAGACGATCGGGAGACGTACAGTTCTCTGCACTTATACCTTCACTTTACAATATGCACTTCCTTCGAAAAATGTGTATTGCATGAATTCGAACGTCAGTCTAGTCGAGGAAACGTGCGAAAAAGAATTTGACAGCTCTCGGAAACGTCCAGATGTTCTTTGGCGTGAATATCGACAGATATATGGTAACAGGTTCAACGTTGAACATCTCAATGGGTTTAATTTACACAAAGTAAAAGAACACAATAATTTTTTTTTTCTTTTATTTTATCTATCTCTGTACGTAGGCGAAAATTTAGAAAATTATTTACGATATACAATTTTCTTTTTAACGTTCGAATTTATATATTAGGAAATATTATTTGTCCATGGAAATTGAAATGAGACACCCTATATGTATAAATGAGACTCAATAGGAAGCGTCGCGACGTAGAACATCGTCTGTGCTTTCTTGTGCGTGGAGAAGAAGCATATCTACTGTTACAAGATTTATGTGTGTACCAAGTTCGACGCCACGTAAATGACACCCTCGTCTGGTTCCCGGGGCGAAGCGACACACTTTTCTTTTATTTTTTACTTTCTTCGTCTTTGTTCTTGTACGAAATTTTTATCGTTCTAAGACTTGAATAATTGAACATTTGTCACTAATGATCGACACCGAAACGATTTTTTCTTTCTCCTTCTATCACTCCTTCTTATTCTTTTGATATTCCAAAGTGCTACTACGAACGATAATAAATTCTGCGAGGTATTTCCAAATAGAATTGAAAAAAAAAAGAGTACTTCTCCGAAATATGTCACGTTCAAATGAAATTTTTACATATTCTGATGGAGTTTATACATTTTTTATACGGTATTGCTTGGAGCCCGAGACGTCTGACGGTTTTGAGAAGCCCATTTTTACGTTTCAAGATTTTTTTATTTTTCTTCTTCAGATTTTACATTCACAAAACCTGAAAATCGATCACAAATTAACAGTTTACAGATTCAGCTGTTAATTTCAATTTCTCATACGTTTATTTTTCATTCATAATCAGAATTAATCCAACAAACTATATTTCCTTCGTTACGTTGTATGCCGAGAATATAATATCCACTTAAAATTCATTATTATAGTAATGAAATAAACCATCTGTTATAATTTGGGGGTCAAAACTATTCCTTCATATTTTCGTACATCCATTTATTTTGTTATCAGTGTGACCCACTAGAACTTCAGATGATTGCGATTTGTGAGTAACGTTACAGTGTGACATGGTATGACCTCTGGTTGTACGGTTAGGGGTAGTTGTTACGATTACGGCTTTAATCCAATGAGAGATCCGTTGCCTTCTGGTATCGGCGAAAACTTTTAGCTTGGAAAAGTACTTTGCAATAACTTGTCGATTTTATATTCAACGTGGCGTATAATAAAGGTGAGAAGCTGTTGGCTGTTGGCTCTTGGCTGTTGGCCTCAACAAAAGCCACCCTGTGCTTTCTGCCTTCACTTCCAACTGTATACATATAATATATGTATATATGTACATGTGTGTACCGTATCTGCAACTTTACCTATACATGAATGTCTGGCTGTAGGTTGAAAGGTGTTAGTGGACACTGACTTTGGCACAGTTATGTACATACCGCGTATATACATATATACGAGTAAATGTGGCATCATGGTGGTTGAATATAACCATACAGAAATGTGTATAGGTACGGACGTGGGATAGATGTACAGCTATATGTATCGCAGGGATGCCGGTGAAAATTCCTTTCAAGGAACTAGCCTGGTCTGCTCTGGCCTGGTTCCAGAAAGCATTGAAATCCGGTACCAAACTGCTGGCGATATTCAACGTTCCGTAGAGCGACGACAACGTAGGTAGCTTGCGAAAAGGCATCGTTCAACGGTTTTACCGACACAAAAAACTTTAACGTCAAATCCTGCTATAACTTTCCGCATGCAGGGTCACGGATAGACTTTATACTGTCAATGATATCGTCCTGCAGGTATTATAGTTTATATCTAATAGTTTTGTCAACTTTAACATTTTCTCATTTGCGGTTAAATTCTTCAATTCACAATCACTTCTCGAATGTATCCCGTTATTACAACGGAAGCAATTTCGTTTCACGTCTGTCAGACGGAATCCGGGCTTAGACGTTCGTATAGTCAAGTGTAATTACGTCGATCCGTGGGGAGGTCGTCCACTGGCTTGACGCCACGTCAAGGGCTATAAAATACAAATAACACCACAACCCCGCAACTCTGTCGCGCTGACGTGGTTAGCTGACGTTCACTTTTCATTGTCTATCGAATATCCACAATCGACGACGATTTAATCATCAACTAAAGGTTTTAAAGACGTCGTGTTGCCTAAATACTAAATTACTTTAGTGGTTTAAATCCACACTGTTCATTAACCTCATTACACTTGTGAAATATTCATTTTTAAGCACAGATTCAAGTTTGGGTAAATATTCGGTGAAATATATTCCAACGAAGAATTGAATAAACCGTAAGTTGAATGATATTTTATCACCGTTGAAGTAAAGTATTTGAATTTGTTCTGATTTTGAAACTGGATTTGTGCTTATCAGTGAGAAATGAAAAAAAATATTTTACAATTCGTGAGCAAGATGATAAGTTTCATATATTCGTATACGTATAACCACGTAGGGTGCGATATGAAAACGTAATTCAAGCGAGTATGCAAAGCTATAAATTCTCCGCCGACTGCTTGAACTTTGGTTTGTTATGGTGTACAGGGAATTTCTGTCTGACCCTTATTTTATGAATCAACTACTCTACATGAATATATATATGATTATCGTGATGCATAATCATTCAGTCTTTCACATATGTTCGAAATATTTTTTACATATTTTAAAAACTATCTTCAGTTTGCAGTGTTTTCCCTGAAGTTGAAAGTAAGTTTAAAAACGATGAGGAAAACACATTCATAAGTATAATTCAGATTGAGTTTCCGTTTAGGACCACAATCAGTTGACGTTGAGGCTGTTGAATTTTTTTTATAGGTCGTTTTTGGTATTTTATTTTCCCACGATGTAATTCATATTTAATAAGGCACATTTCTATGCAACCATAATACAGGGGTAGTTTTGAGGAAAATTAAAGGATGGATTTTCGGTCGACGAGGGGCAGCCAACGAACCGGGTGATTTCCGGCGCCGCAATGTCGCCCCAACGGAATTATGAAATATAAAAGTGCTTTGAGGGTGTTTCGGCGTCGGGGGGTGTTCGCTCGCTCCCTAGGTATGGTTGACGCCACACGGCACGACGTTGGCCATCGTTATCACCCTGGGCACGAATCGTGACTGCTCCAATATTTCATGTGGTATCAGCCGCCGTGATGGCCGCAACTCGCGTACCCTGCGACCTTATACGTTTCACGTCCTGTGTACGGTAGGTATATCCGACCGCTGAAAATACGTACTGAAGGCGTATGCTTATTCACCGTTTAATTCGTTAACATGACACGCACGAATATCCAACGGAGCGGAACACCGTCTGCACCCCTGACTCACCTAATTAACAATAAAGAATTAAGATTGTCTCATGCATAAAATATTCCTAGGTATATCCTGACGTTATATATTTATATTACTGTTGGTGTGCCGACATATCATCTACACCCACGTATATGTATGTAAGTTACTTGCTCTCATGTATAATGTTTCATTTTATTATTACCAAAAATTAAAAAAAATTTGGATGACTTATCGCCTCCATTGCAGAGGCTCGTTTCGAACCATAAATATATATAATATCGTTTGATTGTCTAGAGTTCACGATACCGTTTCACTGCAGTTGTTGTTAACAATGAGATTTTTCACGAGATTTTACAGGGTAAAAAAAAAAACACAAAAAAAAAAATAAATAAATAAAATGGTAAAAAAGTTTAACGTTATCGCGTCAGTTTGTGAAAGGAAGAAATCGATGCAGAACCAATAGTCTAAGATGATGAACTTTGCGTTACTAATGTATAACCCGTATAACGGTTTAAATTTATTCTTTTGATTTATTTATTTTTTATTTTTCTTTCAACATCACGATAGCGTGATAATTTTTCTACTCGATTATGACCTTGTTGGTCATTTTTTGATGAAATCCAACACTATATGTGACTACAGATTAGACTCGCGTGACATTCGTGTGCGAAGGACCAGTGTATATAGTACCTGTGTAATTTCACCGATTTGGCCTCATTTGAAACCGGAAACAGATGTCTCGATACACATCAACGAACGAGCCGGAAGTGACGGTGATATTAGGCACGTGCTTATACGATTGTATAAAATATAATGGTACCTATTTTGCGTTTAAAATTGGAAAGTGATATGTACTACTTATTCTGGAAACGAAAGATCCTTAGAAAAATTATTAAAATATGAAATGGATTTCGAATTGGATCCAAAAAAATAGACACAACTAATCGTATAATAACGTTTTTCCGTGCTCTTTCATCCTCGTTCAATAATTTTGAGTATAATAAAGCCTCTTGTCTATACGACGACCGTTAGTTACAGGTAACTATTGTGTCATTAATCACTATACAGATAAGGGGCGAGGGTGGCCATGTCGTGTTAAGGGTGGCATTTCGTTCTATCCGTGGTCGTCGAGGGAGTTGTAACTTCTAATTAGTTTAATGATTTTTTTCTTTCTTTGGGTAATTTCGAGAAGCAGAGGTACTTTGGTAACCGTTTTGTAATTGTTAGTGTCAAACAATTACGGCTGAATACTTATTGGCGTGTCAAATGCGATAGTCTTTTTTGAAATTTTCCTTTCTTCCTACTTTCCTTCCTCACGAAGGTTAATACTATCAATTTTTGGAAAATTAGGATTTATACTTTATGATTCGACGGTCTTGATTGCCCCAATAAAGAAAGAAGGGTACCCAAAAACCCTCGCGGTAGGTAGCTCTGAGCTCACTTGAGCCACTGGCTACATTCAAACGATCTAAATTATCCGCTAATTTGATATAAGTCCGTTACCTTTTTACTCGGTGGAAATTTCGGGGCAACAGGTCGGCCGTACTCCAGTTTCAAATATCATTTTTCGTTTTTTATACGGAAAATTCTAAAAACTAGTGGAAAAAATTGCTGAAATTCGAATTGTCGAAATTTCACTTGAAATTACGTCAATGTTTAAGGCTTTGTAATTTATTTCATTGTCAAAATGTGCATTGATATATATTCTTCGATTAGTTAAGAGTTGTAAAAATTATATTGGTTAACCGATCAGTCGGCGATAATACAAGTAGATAATTTTAAGTCATATGGTCTTTGAAGAAATATTACCCAGAGTTGTGAGGGGATGGAAAAGTACGAATTTGAAACGTGGAAAAAGTTGAAAATATAACGAGATAGATATTTAATCGCGTTGCACAGCCCTCTCCATCGTTGTGTGGTAAATATTTAAGCTGATCCTACTCGGTTTGTACTCGTTTTTCACTCCTCACATTTTCCGACGTTTCAACCCTTATTTTATTTTGCTTATAAATCATCCGCAAAGTTATATTAACAATATTTCATAGTGGTGAAGCTCGCCGTTTGCTTGCCTCTTGCCGTGGCGAGAAAGTACACCCTTCGTGGCCACGTCTCGTCTTACCTTGCATTACCTACTCTAACCCAACCCAGACATCAACCCCATCCCTATCCTCATCCCCATCTCTTACCCAACCTCAAGCAAACCCAATCCCATCGTCTTCCTTACCTATGCCAAGCTCTCAGAAACTAGAGGTGTAGGTATGTCTAACGCGAATGGAAAATGAAAAAGTTATGTAAAATGACAAATTGCCAAGAATTACATTATGTGCATCTCTTTTTTTTTACTTCATGTAATCCCTTACCCTTTCTGTTACTCTCTTGACTTTTCTATTATTTTTATTTCATATTTATGCACGAGTACAAGATATATAAGATATTAACATCTGTTCTTTTCCTCGGAAACTTGCCAGAAAGTTGCTTACAATCAGTATCTTGTACAGCACGATACTGAGACTATTTTTATGTTGTCGTGACACAACTATACCAGAGTATCTTCATTCAAAATCGACATGATACACTCTGAAGCTATCACCCTTTACGTTTTCAATTGAAGTTGAGGTCCTTTCATGCCGCCTCCTCCGTTACCGGAGATATTGTTATACCTATATGTATAATACAAGAAGAGTCTTGATTTTGAAAGACTTTCATTCATGATGATCGACATTGATAGCTATTATGACGATTTTCGAGATTCATTTTTTCATGCGAAGAATGAGAAGATTTCTGTTTCGGAAAATGTGAAATCACTAAATTCCTTCAGCTGTGCGATGCTTCTTACGTACTTTGAATATCTGTGATGATCGTTTTTCTGACTTCTTGATTGTCATATCATATTCAAGATTTCTTTTGCCTCGATATTTGACTCACCATTTTCACTTGAAGAGAAGCACATTATTTGAAAACACCCTGTAGTTAGGCTCATGTCGCTGGTGAGTCGGGGGCGTTAGCGATGGAAAAAGATAAAACACGTAATATTGTAGGTAGCTCGAAGGGTCTTTGTAAGGTTTACACCCAGCCTCACTTCACCTAATGTATTCCATTCTTCGCTCTGCTTGCCTGAAACACGTTTGAGACAGGTATCGAGCCAGACACTTATCTCAGACATTATTTACTCTACCTAATTGTCTCTGTGAGAGTTTTATTTCCATTTTTAAATTCACCAAGTATTTCGCTGATAAAAAATAAAAAAAAAAAAAACAATAAAACGAAAAATTTCTTAACTCAATTTATTTTCACTCATTCGAACTTTAAGTCCTTGATGATTTTTTCAACAGTTTTACTAATCAGTTCTCATGAACTGCCGTGCCAATTAATATATCATTTAATTTAAATTTCCCAAAATCAATAATTGAATGCCTAACGTTTCTCAGAAATTCATAGTTCAAATTACTGCGATGGTTTACAAATTTATCGAATGATTATCCAGGTACTGAGAAAAACGAAAACAAAAACGTAGAATAATTTATTATATACGCATCTGAAACTTTTGGACAAATAACGACGTAATGGGAAAATTTTGTACGCATATAACAATAATGTTATCGGCACGCAAATCATTTCGAAAAATATGAAATACGATTGCAGTACATAATTCATCGAGATTCACTCTGGAGTTATGTGAGTTTTAACAGTCTAACCATATCGTATAAGTTTCGTATGGATTTTTTTCGACGCTTATCCTGGTGCTAGAGGATGGATTATTAAGGCTAAACAATATCTGCCTTTACCTGAGCATAGTTAGTCTTGAAATTCCCAAGAGTCGATTTTTGACAAGGGTATCTTGAAACTTATCAATTTCTTAAGTGTATAATATCGTCAAATATCAATACATGCTGTTTTTGTTTGGTATTCTGAAACCGTCGAGGCTCAGGTCGGGTGGAAAAGTTATAGAAAGACCTTGGTGAACTATCTATTTTGCTCAATCTGTCGGAAAGTTGCCCGTTGTGCGATGTGGTGGTTGGGTTGTGGGACTTGAAGCTTGAAACTCGAACGAAAAGTGAAGGGCCACCAAAGAGAGGTAAAGAGAGAAAAAAGATATGAAGAACGATAAGTTCTAGTTTTCTTTTGAAAAGGTGTCCATCTTCGGTACGACGTTCAATTTTCAAAGTGATCATCGATATATTTTTTTTTCTTTGCTCCACATTTTCTATCAACCGTTTACTTACTGTTCTTCACTCCGATACCAATGTGGCTATTGCTGTTATTAATAATATCGACATCATGATCCATATACTCTTTTCCATCATGAAATGTCAATTTTATCACGATGGAGTGGATATGCAGTTGAAATTTGACGAGTCCGCCATGTTTCGTTTTCATTTTTTGTAAAGATTACGTGAATAGTTTACTAAACTTTATTTTCAAATTCAAATAATTTGATGCATCGGTAGTGTTCGACGAATAAATAATTATGTTTAAAATGATCATGATGTTGTGTTTTTTTTCTATTTTCAAATTTCATTAGTATTTGGTCGTCGCGATTATGGCGATACGTACGTAACCGTTATCGGATTTGCGTTTAATGAAATCTTATTGAGATAAATCGTAAAGACCGTATTTCTTAGCCCTCTGCAAACTCCGCAAGGTTACCGTATGTAGATTTATAGTACGTTGTCGGTAGGATGTTCAGGATATTTACTGACTCGTCGAAAGAACGTGAAAAGGTTGTTTACGATTTCACGATCTTCATTGTGGCTTGGAGGAACATTCTGTTAGCGGGTTATCGAAAGCCCGATAAACGCAAGACGAGTCTTTTGTTACCCACCAGCTTCTCCGTCATCGTGTAATGTATCCACGGAAATTGCGCGGAAAGCACTGATCAATTGCTCGCAAGATTTCAAGCTTACAAAGATTAGAATTCATGAATTTTATAATCTTTTTAGGAGCAAAAATCTATATTTTCAAAGGTTATCATACAGATTTTGAGAACAGCTTTAAAGTACTCGAAGTACGCCTTTGAGAACAGTCGAGACTTTGTACAGTTACTGTCAATGCTTGGAATTCAACCACGTGTACTGCTCAAAGATGTATCTAAGGGTGTGAGATATTTCGTCCAGAAGAAGATCAAGGAAGATGCTGTTCGTTCAATGGTGTCTTGAAATTTTTCTGAGAACCAAGATTTCTTGAGGAAAAATATATTCAAGTAAAGCTGTTCGTACAAAGGAGTGCTACCAGATATAGTACATACATTTTGAAACCTATATTCAAATATACATATTGTTCAAATATTTCCATACGGTGTAAAGAATTCTTGCTAAGAGTATGCACAACGTTGATCATTAACGATTTGAGCATACTTACATTAAAGAAGCACTGAGTATCGTAGAGGATGTTAAGCACCTTATGATCCGTTCATTAGCGAGACGTTGCAACGTTTAGCATCCAGCGCCCAAGAGGTCATGCTATCAGTAAGGAAAATGATAAATCGAAGCCCTTGCTTCGCCTTGCGTTGCCTTGTCTTCTTCCTCCGTCCCTTTCTTCCTGTACACATCCTCTCTTGATCTCTCGTTCTCTCTGGGGATGGCGCCATGTGCTACGAGGATGATATATGGGCGCAAGGTGGTGTGCGAAATATCTCGGAAGGCAGCGAAGGGTTTGAGCACACACGCCTCATCGGTTTTGCCAAAGTCGTTTTCGAAACTTCACTCGTTTCTTCTCTGTTTTATTAGTTTACCAAGAGGCCGCTAATGCCGAGCTTCATATCGATAAGTTTGATTACAGTTTTCACGTCTCTAACATAAACCTACGTTAGCTACTTCTATCAGCTGCCAAAATAATTGATCCCCTCAGAGATTGTTCGATAATCTGATCGATGGCTTACGGCGTATTGGACATAACAACTGCGAATCAAAGTTAGTCTTTACTTTCCACTTCGGTTCAGGAGCTTCAAATGGGCAGAAAGAATTACGGCTTACAAGTATATTGCCGTTCTCGGGAATCGATATTATAACTCTTAACTTAACTGTGCTCAAAATTAATCAAACTTATGGACAGCTTGAATCTTCTACTAGCACGATGACGTACCACTCCGTCGCGTCTTTAGATAATGGGATAGTGCATTACACGAAATGTTAGAATGAAAAGATCATCCAACTCTTGTTTCAACCCTGGTACTGAAGTTTTTTCTTATCGAAAGTGAAATTTATGTACAAAGTGGGTTGATCGTTGCCTCTCCTTGTTTTGGGTTGTACATACTACGGGTTTTATCAATATGAACGGTTCGGGGTATCAAACTGAGCCAATGCCTCTATAATATTACGGAACTTATATAACAATACCTGCCTTGGTTTCAATTGAGAGAATTTGTACACAAAGAAGGAATTCACGCCGAGTTTGGAAATAAATTATATTAAATTCCATGCATCACAAGCCTCGATACCTACGGAGTTATTTATTTCACATTTCAGATTACGAATTTTTTGGTACATGACTTGAATCTTATTTGAAAAAATTGATGTCCAGACTGGCAGTGAACGTTTGTCATTATACAAATTGATATTCCCTTTCAATCACATATTTTATGTATGTACGTTACATACGATGGCGTCGTTACACTCATATGAAGATCATACGTCATGTTATATTTTATCCATAAGAAAGTAAAGTTTCAGTGTATCGGTAGTGATATATAAATAATAATAATATTAATAATAATAATAATCGAATTGCATCTGGATGATTGATGCTTTTTTTTTTTTTAATTTATCTCATTAATATATTTCTTAATTACTGGGACCCATCCGTTCGTAGTGCAGCGGCGCTTTGATAGGATTTTGATTTTAATTTCGTACCGAAGTGTTTCAAATGATATTTTAAATTATAATGAAGGAACTGCTGTGTACGTATTTCCCTTTCCAAGTACCAGTGGCAACTACCAAGAAAATGTTGCTTATTATTTAGTTGTGAGACGGTGAACAAAGCTGTAGAAAATAATTAAGATTGAGTCTCTCTTCTTCTTCTATTTTTTTTATTTTTTATTTTTTATTACGAAATAGGAAAATTAATATTTTCTAAAGTTGATTACGCCAACACCTGAGTGAAAAGTCTAGAGAAGTTCTGAATTATTATTTCAAGTTTTGGTTGATTTGTATGCCCGTTCCTTGTTGGCATAATGGTTGTTTGCAAGTCTACAGCTTTTTGCAATCTCTTGTCCTGGCTTTCTTCCCTTTTTTTTATTTTTTATTATTATTTCTTTTTCTCTTTCTCTTCCATTGTCGTGCCTTTTGTCAGCGCACAACTCCCTGGCACGCGTTGTCTTTTTACTCCCTTGCCGATATACAGGTACGTACGCAAATAAGCTAGCTGCGCGCATTCTTGGGACCCAAAGTTATTAAAAAGTCTTATACCGTAGGGTAATATTTTACTTCAGAATTAAATTATGAAAATTACTTGAAAAATAAATATACCTTTAAAAACGAACCCGACAAGACGTTCTTTGAAACCCACTTTATAATACTCTATATTATATATGCGTTTCGTTATGTTCCAATTTTCTTTCCATTAATTCTGCGATGTTTGCTTATGACGTTTTCGTTGTTTGATTAAAAATATCGGTATTTTCATTCACCATCGGTGCGCTGATTGATATAAATATCTATGAACGTACTCGTTAGTTTCAATTATCAAATATATACGTCACATTGTGAAAATAACGACTGAATGTGTGCCTCACGAATTTATATTTTTTCCAACTATATTTTTCACAAAGAATTATTAACGTTTTTTTTTTTTTCATTGAAGCGATTTTACGGATCCGAAATCTGCGCACAATCTCATACTTTTAATGAATTTTTGTCTTTTTTTTTTTCTCTTGCTGATCCCACGAATGTATACCCAACGACCTTTCCGTCATGCTATATTTCGTGTATAGACATTTGGGTTTATAGTATTGCTAGCCCTCGTGGAAATAAGTTCTTAAGGCATGGGCCATTAGTCGTCCAAGTAAATTATCTTGCCTGGTAGAATTTTACCCTCTTGGAAATTGCTGACACTGAGACAAGCTTTGAGTAATATCTGTATATATACATACCGAGCTTTTTATAATACCACTGTCCAATAAGGGTGGGTAGTGTGAGGGAATTTGGTAAAGAACCTTTATTATATAAATGGGACACTGCCCCTTCTGTGCCCCGTATTTTTCTCGCATCCCTAATTGGATAAGGACGAAAAGACCCTAGTTCTTTATTCAGGGATATATTGACTCGCTTTAAGACCCGTTACTGTCTTGATATTCAAAATTTTCTTATGTGATGAATTTTTACCAAGACGTGCCGTGACGTTTTATGAATGGTGACTGCTGCACACTGGCAACTTTAAGCTGAGTTTTTTAAATTATAAACTTTCATTCTAACTCGGAAAAACTCCGCAATCTCAACGTAACTTGGGCATGAAACTGACGTTATCACCTTGCCATCCTAATTGTAGGAATTGCCATTTGGCCAGACGTTCAAAACTAGTTAATTGAATGTTTATTTGATTTCCATATTCAACCAGAAACTGGGAATTCGTCCTTCTAACAATCAGCTGGATATTTGACGCTTGAATCATTCATGATCCAAATAATCAATGGTTTATATTGATTCACCAGCTTGTCCGAGTCAATCCACAGTTAGAGGAGACAAAAATTTATGAAATATACGTTACAATGTCAACGATTGGGCATAGAGTACGTATTTGCTATGCAAACATAGGTGGGTTGAAGTTCGGAAGTTTAAAAGTTCTGGACGGTAAAAATTTTGAGTTTTAATATTACCGAATCAAAGTTTTTGGAAGGAATATTTTCCCGAAACTCTGTACAATCGATTTCAAAAATTCAAAATCGAAAAACACCAAAGACTCAAAATTCTGAAAGCTAATAATCGAGAAAGCCGAAACTCCGAGACTTGAAATTCACGCATGGAGTGTCGTGCCCTTCGATTAAATTTTCGGATTCTTGGATTTTTTGGCTGTTGAACTGTTTGCATATTGATTTTTCCGAATAATTTAATTATTCTTAATATTTTTGAAAATTCAAAATCATCTCAAATGAATTCGTAATCTGAATCGTTCCGATTTTTTGATATCCCGAATTTCAACCCAGCCCTAATAGGTGCACATAGACATTAGTTAGTTAATCTAAATTATAATTTAATGAAACCTTAAAAATTTTGAATGAGGAATTTTTTGATAAAAAAATTAACGAATGTACAAGATCTTGTTAACTGATGCAAAAATAGTCTATTCTCTACGTTATTTTAATCCGAAGCCAAACTAATACTGAGCTCTACTTGCCTGGCACCGGATGTGGGAGAAGAGAGGGCGCCAACAGGAAGTGCTTCTCCAAGCGACCTTCGTCTGCTACGCGGTGTGGTTTTCGTATCTATGTCGGGGCCAAACGTATCACGTACGGTCATATATATTGCGAAATAAATTTTTTACTCCATAAAATTTTCGGATGTAAAACAAAGGCTTGAAACGATGGTCAGCTTACGGTACGATTGTTCAACGCTCTATTTCTTTATTAAAAAAAAAAACAAAAAAAAAAAATTAACGATGATTTATACTCCTTATTATTCAGTTTTCATAAAATAAAAACGTGGAATTTTTATTTATCTATTAATTATATCAACCTATTAACATATCCTCGTAGTTTAAACTTATTTGTTATTCCGTATGTTAGTACCTAAATTAAATTGTGTAAAATTTAATCGACTAAATGAGCTGGGTCTGTTATTCCAATAACAAGAGTTTGCTCCATTGATCGAGTCACGAGTTAGCTCAAGTTACCTCCGGATCATAAACAAAAAAATTATAACAAGCTAGGGGATCGAAGTACCTATATGGGTGTGTGCATACTTGAATTTGAACTTTGCATCTGAACTTTGAAAAATGAAAGAGCCCAGTCTGCACATGACACAGATTAAATTTGTCGAGTGTCCTAAATTTAAGTGATGATAGTAATTGGGCCGACCAACGTGGGGTTCGTAAAATAACAATAAAAAAAATACAAAATAACATTTATATATATATATACATATATATTTATAGATGTTTACATGTATGAACTGCTGACCCAGACTTCTCGTATATATTGAACCTTCTGTTCTGCACTCTGCATTCTGCAGTCTGATATTTGCCTTCCGGTATTGGTAGATAGACAAAAAGTATACGTCAGCATTAACAAAGCTAGAGTAAAATATGTTGAAAAGGTGAGGTAAGTCGGGTAGTTTATACTTACATATAAGTTGGTTTCGATCGAAAGATGAAACGTTACTTGGTTCAAGATTTATTCCAGTTGTACGATTTTTCATTGGTAGAAAACTCGGTGCTATCATCATCCGGGTTTCTTTTTAGCTTTAACTCCAGCCGCCCAGTTTTCCGACGATATTTTTCCACGGACCATTACCGATGCTAATTCATAGCCTCTTTTCCACGGTTCTGCCATTGCCAGTACCTCAGAGAAATCAAGGTGCTGTTAGAACGTTATATTTATCGTATATATATTACACATATACTTATCTCCATCACATGCTGGACACTGGTGATTTTTCATGGTCTTATAACGATATCACGTTAATTCGTGTTATTAATCTAGATACATACATGCTTACGTTATGAAAATGTTACAAGGGTTTTTTCCTGCCTCCCGAGTAAGGATATCAAGAATGGGTATTCCAACGTGGTCGAGGATGAGGCATGTGGATGAAAATTTCGGTGTGAATGTCGATGAGGGCTTGAATGTGGATGTGAATGTAAATGTGGAATACCGAATCGTCGAATACATTGAGTCCTAACCGTGCGCGAAGAGTGTAAAAGAGGAAATGCAAAGTAGGGGGTGTAGAGTGAAAAATGCTCGATTGTACGTAGAGTTGAGAGGTAAAGCGAGAAAGAGGGAGAGAGAGAGAGAGAGAGAGAGAAATAAAGAGAAAGAGAAAAAACCAGTCACACAGAGGTCGAGGCTAAGCAGAGGTATAAATGGCCAAAATGCTATATGGTCTCTGCCATTCGGTGAGCCACCTTGGCTCCTGCAAATGCATTTACCTCTTGAAATACTTACGTACTTATAAGAGTAGCTATATACGTTTGATAGAAAATTTATAGCTATGGTCCAACTCTAACGTACCGGATCCGAAGGAGATTAATAAATAATTGGATAATGTATTTTTATCTACGTTTTACGTCAACGAAAGCGTATTCAGCCTTCAGTCTCTAAAATAAACATGAAATTACGGGTTTTCGAATTCTTGTTTTCGGTAGTATATTTTTTTGTTTTTGTCAGTATGTTATACGTTAAATCGATACTACGATGTTTATCACATGTCGCTAAACTCCCTCCGGAAAATTGTGTAATTTTTTTGACAGTATCATTCGTATATCGGTGGGAAAAAAAGCTATTTATAAATGTTCTAATACTTACGTTTTCAACAATCAATTATGAAACGTTCTTTTTCAACGTTCATATCAGTTTTCAATAAATTTTCGATCCCTTACCAGAATTCGTGATACATGGATATAAAGATATTTAAATTCGAAGTAATTCAAAACCTTATCCTCGCTTCAGAATCTCTCTTATATATTTCTACCCTTGTATGTATATAAACTGTATTTCATCCAAGCTTGAACAGTGTACAAATTACAAGTAGGTATCTCGATTTACCTACTAATGGATAAAACAGCCTGGAGCTAAGAACAAAAAAAAAAAAAAAAAAAAATTCCTAATCAATGAACTTGAAAAAATAATGAAGAGTATTTGTACGAGATAACGCGATTGCAATTCAACGACAGAAAATTGTACATTATATTTTCTAATTACGAAACGGATTAAGGAACCATCCCGTAATTATCTGTCCATATTTTCTATATAGATATATAACCTTAAATAGAAAATATTTCCAACACAATTCCTTGGGATAATTGTAAGATAACTATCCTTATCAGCGTCATTAAACTGTCACGCAATCGCACCGTTATACTCACGAAATGGGAATTACTTCTAATCTCATGATCACAGTCGTCGTCGTAGTTGGTATATATATACCTATATACATATATATTGGTATAATACATATCTAGATATATACCTATACAGTAAATACCTGCCCTAAGGACGTCGTGAAATCTTTGTCTCGAGGCTGTGGTGAGTCTATATATTATATTCCTGGCGTCAGTCGGTCTTAGAATAGAAGCTGAAGGCTTGAGGCTGGACCGGATCGAGATAATGCCATGGGATGTCCGGGTAGGAAACAACGAGAATGCCGACGGCGACATCGACGACGATGAAGACGAGATGCGAGTGTAGCCTGGAGCTGCTGGATAAATGGATGCCGCTTTGGTACGTTGGGACTCCGGGAGCCCGGGAGGCAGTTTTATTTAATCAAGCCTAGAGTAATTGTGCGGCTGAATTGCATTAGCGTTTTAGTCGAATGCCTCTGCTCGTGGACTGTCGCTTTTATCCAAAAGTTGTGTGCGAATTTAATACTTTATTACATCCCACTACGCGTGAATTAAAATTTTAAACAAGAATTAAAATTTCAAATCTCCTATTCAAGGGCTGGAAAATTATAAATTAATTGTCACCACTAAAGGAATAAAAAATTAATAAATAAATAAAAATATTGCAGCAATTTTGCCAGATAATTGCCAACGACAGGTGTCTATAAAAGGCATCCTCCAATAATGGCAAGGTGTAAATTTAGCATTCGGTTTTCTGTCGATATTGAAGTAGTGCAACGGCCCAGTATACCAGTAGTGAAAATTTCTGGTAGATTGTACTGGTGTGGCCAACGACCCGCGGTTAAATACACTACGCGCGGAAATCCTATTTCAGATTGTACAGGACAAATCCGGCGAATGTTCCACAGATTTCAATCGTTATCGACTATAAACCGCGGCCAAATGACGCGCAGACAGGCCCGGGCCAGAGCGCCAGATGTCTACCGTAGATATTCTCGCTTTGTAGTCACGTTTTCAACCTGTACCAATCGAATTCCGTTTCAAATTTTCGGAATATGACAGTTTTTATTAACCATTCTAGTGATATCACCGTTTGCCTTAAATATTCAATAAAAAAATATCGTCATCGATGAAAAAAAAAAATAGAAAAAAAAAATTCATACCTACGAAATTCATGGCACATAAAACACAAGAAAAAAAAAAGAAAAAAAAACGTAGCTATAAAAATGAATAACCAAACTATTTGGTATTTTAACTGAATATCAACCTTACGTGCTCGTGAATTCTAAAGAAATAAAATTCACTCGATCCATTCCATGAACCTGAAATAAGAAACGATTTAGAAAAGAATAATTTTTCTGTTTCAGAAATTTCAATTTATGTTGATATACACTAATGGGTTTTTATACTGATACTGATTTTGTAACGTCAATGTGTTAGCTGGTATTACCTATACGTAGGGTGTGGTGGCATGTGACAGGCGGTGATAACTTTCTTGAGTGCACTCATCTCTACTTATTGTTAGTTACTTGAAGCTGGTTATGTTTCGCGTCGATTGGCGTCGGGGGTTCGTTCGTTCTTTAGTGAAACAGCTGCCAAGGATAAGTAAGCGGAAGATCCAACGTGAGATAGACAATTGGGTAATAGAGCAGCGTTTGCATTAACATCAAAGTCCTTTGTCTTAGAGTTGGAAAACTGGTGTAGGTGTACCTACTGAGGGTGAAACGAAATTTTGTTCCTACACCAAAGACACAGCTGTTACCAGATGTTTTCCACGTGACGTCGACAGGTTGTACATGACAGACCCATATGCTAGTCGAGTAACTTAAGTTGGATTCAGCTAGACCAACCCGTACCTACGTAATGCTGATTTCATTGACTAACAATTCATATTGAAATACGAGACTTGATATTTTGTGTAAATATTTTATCTGTTTGATGACAAGTTTTTTATGGTATATCATACCGTTTGGAGAAATCAATACGAGACTTATTTATATATCATTTTTTGGATTTTTCGATACGAAAATCTCCTGACATATACGGATGTTCGAGTTTTCCATTTAGTTAGTAAATACCATCGCGGACATACGTAAGCCGACGTCTCGGTTGCCCTACTCGAACGTTAATGCGGGTTGTCGAGCGACGTGCACAAAGTATAAAGCTCTAGTGTCTCAAGATTAATTGACGAGAACACGAACACATCGGAAAGCTCTGAAGCATTACCTAAGTGGACTAGAAGTCTCTGAAGCTTGAGTCTTGCGTCAAGCCAGGGAGAGGATGACATAGTTTCTGGAAGTTTTTTTTTTCTTTTTTTTTTTTTACTTATTGACTCATGTTTTGCTATATAAATTCTCACAGGAGACTGATTTCCAGTTAGAAAATCAATTAACTTTTCTTTTGATAGAAATACTTGAAATTTTTTTTTTTTTTTTTTACCAAAACGCCTCTACAGGGTCGATAAATGATTTTGGAATTGATCAGGTTGTTGTATCAAAGATTCGAAGAGAATGTACTATAATTTAATCTAATTCAAGAAATAACGGTATTTCCTTTATTTGATGATCCTCTTGCTGCCACAAGTACTAATTAAAACTTGATCTTAGTTTAACTCTGGAGACAATTTCTCTTGGTATTATTTTAAACACGAATGTTAACGATGTTGAATAAGCTTCCAACACTCAGTCGATGAAAGATGGAACGTCGTTGCGGGCTACCATTGGGTTTTGGCTATATAAGGGTTTCCTCCGTGCCAACGAGCCATTGCCTTTAGGCAACATAAAGCAAACCGCCTCATAAAGTGGCGAAAGATACAAATAGGTTTAGTTTTGGTAGGCGTTGCCACTGTTGGCCCCAAGGGGGTACGAACCCCTTCCATACCCCAATGATACGGGGGTCTGAATCCGGAATGAATTCGTCGAGGAGGGCATTGGGCGTTTCCCTCGGTGGTTAAGGGGTGACTTTTCCTAACCGCGGGGGTTCTCATTTTAATGATAAAGAAAATTGCTGCCTAAGGTACTGTTAATTAACACTAATTTAGCCATTAGTTAATCCGTTTATCTTTATTCCAAAATGCACAGTCCGTTATATTAGCTAAGTATAAAGGCTAGTCCAGGAGTTATATAGTGTAGACAAAAGTTTTACTATATATACCTATACTCTAATAAAGAATTTATTATCTCATTGCGTTATTCCTACTGAAACAGTACCTATACCCTACCTACCGATAACTTTATCATAATGTTGGGTTTTATTCAGCACACGCCCTATATCAGTGGCTCAGTGGCTCTACTGAAGTTAATAAGCCGTAACTTTATCCCATTACGTTATTATTATCTCATGAATTACTGCTCCTTCGAACATTCATTGATAATAAACATTTTATCATTTTTACTTTGTAGAATATTACTCCATCACGGTAAGTGAGTCTTATTATGTTCATGGTGGACACTACGTGGAAAAATTTTAACTAGTGGTAAAATGCAAATCTATTACTTTATCATTTCGAATACGGAATGGGTTGTAGATTCCAGGCGGGTTAATATAGAGACAGTGCATAACGAAACGAGAAAAGCTCTGGCGTTATTCCAAACAGAAAACCTTCGCGATTTAAGAGATATGCGATACATCGTACCTATACTAGATCGCAGGTCGCGAGTTCCATGTTACAGTTTGTAATGGCTTCTTTTATGACGTGATGCGGTCTACGGCGCTATACCTACTTTCTTAAATAATGGTGGCCGACGACCTCGAGCTTTATGGTTACTGTTCGCAACTGCGGTAGGTAACCTCCAGGTCAGAGATAAGCTTATAAATCACATTTTCAAATTCCAATGTCGTATTCAGTTAAGATGGGTAAAGGTAGATTGATAGTCGATGTTTAATGTCTCAATGGTTGATCATGGTCGTTGTCATTGTATTGAGCTATTTTATTCTCCAAAATTCAACTTTAAAACGACTTCGACGCTCGACTCTCTGCCCATTCAACATTCCCTTAATGCTGACTCCTAAGGGGAGATGAAAATATTAAACCCCAAAACGATTGCTCCATGCATGTGTGGGTTCTTATACAGAATATAAATTATACCCTTACTAGAACAACGGGATTCAGGATTGGCTTCTGAAAACGTAAGCAGATTAGGCGTCCTATGTCAGTCCTAAATCCTCACCAAGCAGTTGTATCCTAAATCTCCGACTGGGATGGAGGTAAAAGTGCTGAATTCACCGCGTTGTGTACACAAGGTGGATGCCATCATATATTCCAAATCGTTGAAGATAGAGGAAACAAAACTATCCTAACATTTATTGAAATAAATTTAAAGTTTTTAGAGACGAATATCTCAGGTACAGCGTCAGGTTATACGGATAACAAGTTAACAGGATAAATGTTGTGCAGCATTTAGACATTATCTTAGGTCACTTATTTAGCATTAGAAGATTTTAACTTGCCGAGTACCGTCAGATATGGAAACTAAAAGGGATGATCTCAGGTGCGGAAGACTCAAGGGACAAATACGTGAATACAATGGTGGTTAGAGACGCAACCTACAGAATATTCATACACGTTATACCGCCTCGTAGGGTGGAAGCAATATTTCCCCATTCCTAGGTATGTATGTACATACACTATGATTTGGTATAGTCGCGGGCAATATATCTTGAATACATATTGGTGTGCGGAAAACGTGAGTGATATACCTACGTATATGTAGATTTTAACTGACGTCTAGTCTACACGCAGATGCCAGTCGACAAGACAAATATCTGTAAACTCTTTGACGTTTAAAATATCTGTGGGTTATACTACAACCGTTAAAATCTCTCGCCTTGTAGATATATGTCGAATTTGTTGAAAAAAATTTTATTCATATTTACAAGAGAGAAATGTATCCAATATTTAGTCATATCAGATTTTTATGTACAGTGTAAAATCGTTTAAGTGGATAAATTTTAGCATAAATATATATTCACGGTTCTGTGAATGAACGTGGAAAATTTAACTCTGTTTTTTCAAAACTCGAGTATAATATTTGCCGTTCACCAATGTAGCAGCTGTATTCGGTAAATCATTCGCATCGTTGCAACGATTTTTAAGATATATATCCCATTTTTTTGTGAATTATGAAATTTTTACGTACAGGATTTCATTTCATCATTTCAATAACCAGTAAAATAACGGATTAAAATCCTTCCTAATTGTAGGATTAGGTATGGATTATGCATTACAATAGCTGTCCTTGCATAACTCAAAATGAAGTACGCAAGTAACAGGCATTCATTCACCTGTATTGTTACCGCTTCGTGAGATAAATTGAAATCGATATCGTAATAGAATAATCTAGAAACCGTAAGAGTGTTGGGTCGGGTCGTTATCGAACCTTGTGTCATCGCACATTGTAGGCTTCCAACTCGTCCGCAAACGTTCGAAGGATGTAACTAACAGGGGCTTGGGGTTACTTTTTTTTCTATTTTATTTCTAGCCAGGAAAGAAAACAGTGAGTGAGGTTGTCGGTCTACCCATGTGTACCCACCTGTCAAATTACACCTAACATATTGAAGGGTTGCCTCAAAACCACAGCCTGATGAAGCTCGTGGGTAATGATCGTTTTTTTTTTTTTTTTTCCCTCGTAGTTGAAGAATGGTTTTCTACACGAGAATTTTACTTGTCTTGTATAAGGATTATTTTCGAGACGTATCTTATCCCAATTCAATGTTTCAATATTAAACGTGATAATTTGATCCTTCAGAGAATTAAATGTGATATAATTTGCGATTGGTGGAGATATCGGTTCTTCAGTAGATCAGAGCATGGTATCCCTTGAAAATTATTGTTAATTCTTCTCGGTAAGGGTCTATTGAACTTGGGTAAAATTAACTCCACTCAATTAGACGGTGCTCGCAAATCGAAGTTTAGAATGGAGTTTCGGTCGCGAGGTGCCGGAGAAGAAAGATGGTCTACAGCTTCCATCTTAAGTTGTGAAGCTTAATCCACTCAACCTGAGGTTAGTCGTTACCCAAGGCTCAAACTTAACCGAGTAGCAAATTGATCGCCTTGTTTTTTACCAATCTTTGCAGGGCTTAAATTTATTAAGCACGAGTTTAAGGGGCGTGACAGATCTTACGTGGATACCATTATATCCGCTGATTTGAAAGAGGTTATTAAGTAAGAAAGTCAAAATTTCACTGCGATGTTACTAACTAATAAATTACTTTCTTATTTCAGGTAAGAAAAGATGCTTTACAGATGCTTTCATAATCGCCAAATGTGAGTATAACTGAAT
This sequence comes from Macrophya annulata, assembly GCA_963924015.1. Lineage (NCBI taxonomy): Eukaryota > Metazoa > Arthropoda > Insecta > Hymenoptera > Tenthredinidae > Macrophya > Macrophya annulata. The sequence continues at coordinate 15,155,877 of OZ001259.1, forward strand.
AGTCGAATCGATTCATCGGCAAAAAACTCTCAAAGTTTTTGTGAAAATTTAGAAATAATTTCCTACATAATTGTTCACGAAATCACTGAAATACTTGTCATATACGTGAACCCTTGAATCAAACCGCGGTGACAACTAACAAAGCATCGTGCAATGTCATGCTTGTAGCTGTACTTCAGACTAGTTAAATTTTGTCGAACAGGAAGAGGACATTATAAATCATCTATTATTTAGCTTCGGGTATGGTTTTAGTCAATCAATTTTGAAAATTTACTATAACTTATGAAGTGCTTACAACCTTTGTAAACGACCGAATGGTTCCGGTAAAACATTGATGGGTGCCGTATGATATTTTCTGACAATGTCATCGTATGAATTCACCGATGTATGAATTTGCTATGAATTATGCAAATTTATTCGTTGATGCATTTAATAGTGATGATAGTTACGATCAGGGGAAAATTAGATGTAGAGTAAATCGTGGGTTTAAAAAACGGCTGTCTTGAAATCGGTCTGTTTTAAGTCAAACTTAGTTTAATTTTGTACGGCCGAATTTGAAAGGCGGAAATTATCACATCTGATGTAAGTTCGATGAAATTTCGGTGATCAAAGGGGACAGACTAGCGTTTCGAATAAATCAACTCAATTTATCTTCGGGGAAAATTTAAAGGCTCTGATCATGATGATGATCCTCAAATGATCCAAAGATTTGAAACCTTGCAACTCGTCGTTTAATAAAACTGATGAACTTTACGAATGGGGATTAATTATGAGCTCGGAAGCTATTGCTGATTTCAAGAATCAAGTATACCTGACTTTTTTTTATTACAGAATTTATTCTTTCATATAACTTGCTGATAAATAGTTAGCTATAGTATCTGATGAAACAGTCATAACTTCGTTTTCAATTTTTAGTATCTATGTATAGTATGTAAGTATATGAAAAGTTTTTACGCTCAAAGTACTCAGTCCATAGAATCTTGTGCTCGTTGGCGTACTTACCCACCTACCTACCTACCTACCTACCTACCATCTCGTAAACAAAAATATGTATATGCATCGCTATACGTCATCTTAAGCTCACAAGGAAAACAGCGTTTGCTACTCCTTTTCACTTAGCGAAAACAAGTTTGAAATTCGTAGGAGATTACTTCAGGGGGTGCTAAAAATAATACCCTTACTTCCGAGAACCTCCTCTTGTCTGATGTTCATAGACAAAGATGAGGGTATATAGGTATAGTATGTAGCTTGAAGCAAGGTTGCTTTAAAGTTTTGCAAAAGCAATAGAAACTCGTATGCCATGCAGACAAAAATAAAATTGACAAAAAATCGATTTTGAAATTTGTTTCTTTTTTTTTTATTTTTAGTTTGGAAAGACAAAGTCCATCAAATACGTAGCCCTTAATTCCGGCATATCTTATGTACCTGTGATAATTCGTCAAGGTATTGCGTGACATAATTTATGACAAAGTTAGCCGAAGATGTAAGGGAGTTAAATGCGTTGGAACGCCATTTAATAAATAAGAAATAAACGAGGGCGTGAACGAACCGACCCCGTTGAGGTTCTAGAGTTAACGTCGTTATCTCACAATTAGCTCGTACAAAATTCACTTTTCCCAAAATAGCTCCTAATTGATCGACTTCGCGGCAGGTCAATGGCTCGGAGTTTCTCTCTCGGATTATAATACGCCGACTTACTTGCGTCATTCATTAAGCGCGACGAGAGGTGTGCCTTTAGGTAGATAGGTGGTTAGAGGTATACGTAAAATTACGGAAGTGAACCGAATTATAATCAGCGTAACAATACCCGCTCAATTTGTCACGCGTATATGATAAATTTTCCCGCTAACCTTTATCCATTAATATCCCAAGGGTGTTTTCCGTTCTATTTGCATAGCCCCCGTGTATTTGAGCTGCATCGTGTTGTAGGTATATGGAGGTTGCAAAGCGCACAGGGAGAGCTTACGTACAATAGTCGGAAACAGGATTAATCTGGATTAACTGTAGCGAAAAATATCGAAAATAATATATTGCGAGATATTGTTATCATTCGGTTTTACAAATTACAACAAACGCTTACCACCACACGGTGCAGCGTCATGGCTATACCGTAAAACCTTGTTCCGATCAAATGTCCACGTATCTATATCCACATACATGAGTTTATAAAATAAAATAAAAAAATAAATTCAAAAATTTCTGTACTATCTGTGACAATGGAGCTTTTTTAGTTCACAAAAGCTTACGAGACCATCTTTATCACACAGAGTATAGTATACGATGATTTATAAATGCGTTTGGGAAGTCACTTGGTCGAAGTTTTGATAAATCATTTTTCTGGACACTCAGTGCACAGAGACAGGAAATTGATTGATCTATACGAAAGTGGGTACACCATGAGAATTCACGAGAAGCAAACTTACCATTAGAGCATTGAGTCTGTAGTAAGAACCGAGTGACAAACGTCGATCCTAAAGGTCTTACGTCGTTGTTGAGTTGGTCGATGGACGAAGGAGTTGAAGTAAGTTCGATGATAGAGACGATAATCCAAGAAAGTGGGAGCCATTTGGGTTGCTATAGAAACCGCCATACGTTCGAGACAGTACCTACGTCATATCCAAGATGAAAGTTTTCGCCTTTTATTCCTTTTGCATGGAATATCTTGCGCGAAGATTTGTTTCACTCTTGTCTGCATACGTTCAATTTTCGGACCATTTAACTTACGATAAGCGAGAATGAAGAAAGTTTGACAGCATATATATACATCGAGCGCTTGACGATAAATAAAATATGAATAGAATCTACATCGAATCTAAATGTGCTTAGTTATAAATCGAAAATAATTACAGTTTTGATTCAAATTTCGAATTCTTAGGCTCATCGTCTTCCGCATGGCAGAACTTTGTGAATTTCTTGGTATAGTTGTAATCTACTTTCAACATTGTTCCGGAACAATGTTAACAATTAACAATTTTCTAAATCTTATGGTTTATCGTAAGGAAATAAGGAGAACATTGAACCGTAAATTATGCACTCAGTTAATTCGAAGCTTTCTTGAATTGAATCCTGGTTTGAAATTGTCACGTTAAAAACCATATTGCAATGAATTGTTAGAGAGAGAGAGAGAGTCTAATTCAAGGTGGGGTTTTTTTTTATTTTTTTTCTTCTATCTGATGACCTTAAGTCCGCGTGAAATGTGAATGGGCGTAACTCTTACTCTCGAATCTTCCACGCATCTTACAAGTGCCTATAATTCTGACACGAATGAAGGCCAACGGAAGAAGAAGCCTAAGGAAAGCTCTGGTTAAGCCTGAGGGAAATGGTAGGAATGAGATGGGAATAAGGCCTGTGCATTTCGCGACAGGCTTCGTTTATGGACGCCTATTTTCACCGCAGAGAAAAGCTCCTTGAACTCAGGTTTCAACGGGACTATCTATTTATGGATGGTGACATTATAAGGGATGCGAACCACGTGCGGGGGTAAATATTGTAGAAGATCGTATTAGGTTTTCTATGTGATTGATGACACGACGGGCATAAAATCTTTAGTGGAAGGACGGGAAGCTGTGTATCGCGGGATACTAACTGCAGACACACTTTTCGGTTTTGACAAGTTTCATTCATATTGATCGTATTGATTTATTGATCTACTTGTTTGATACCTATATACCATCTTATCATCCCATTGCATCTGAAGTTTGATACAGTGTATCAGAAACACGTGTAGTTTTCGATTGACATATCGGAAAAGTTTTTTTTTTTGTATTTTACTTCGTTATTTTTACACATTTTTAAAGCAAAACTTATTCCACTTTCATCGAAGAGCTTATCGTGGTTATTTAACCTTCGTCTTCATCTTTTCCGTGTTAGAAGTCCCGGTCCCGGTCCCGGACATATGGGGATGAGTCGTTGGTCGATCTCCGGTCTCGGGCGTTGGCATCGTCAGCTGTTTAGTTTTCCAAGTCTTTCGAGTGTGAGAAAGTATGAGCCGGGTTTCTTCTTGCTGCCAGTTACGTCTGGGATTATGGCGTTCCGGATAACGAACAGAAGCGCACATCAATGCCTTAAGGGCTTTGAAACGACATCGCAATTCGGCAAGGAGGTTAATTTGGTACGCGGGAAAATGAAAGATAGACATACTGTTAAACTAATTTCGATAATCAATTATTTGAGGAATATTCTGATGGAATCTTTTGGGACTAAATGTTCGACCTTTATCCCCATCAATCATAATGTTTAATGTCGTCCACCGCACTCATGCGGAAAGTCAGTCTCCTTCAATGCGAACGAAGGCCTCGATATGTGGCATGTGAAATAGGATCGTCAACAGTTATTTTACGACCTAAAGCGGAAACCGGGCTGGTCTATATGGTAGGCACTAACTATGCCACTTCGTAGATTCTGAGAAACTTGTAGATATGTTCCTTTTTTTGCTGCTCTGAAATCCAGAAGTATTTTATATCCTAGTTTATGCTTTCTTCGAATACACGTTTATGTCTCTTACTTTTAAAGGCTTTGATGGGAGAATCTGAATAGAAGCGATTGTAGAGGTGAAGTGGTACTGCAGAAATGCAACTCTATGAAAGAATTCAGAGTTTGAATAGCTCAGAGAAAAATTTCAAACTATCAAAATACAAACACAGTTAAATTCGATAGAAAATTTTGAAAATTTTTAATTTCATTTCGTATTTCACTTCACGTTGATCAATATTAAAGAATTTTTTTTTTTTTTTTTTATTAGCATGACTCCGTCAACAAGATATTCTCTTAGAAATCGGCTCTCACGAAGATAATTTGCTATATAAATAAACCTGCAGATTAACTCAGTTAACCTCGACGAATGTCAATGACAGATGAGCTCATATGACATTGGATTTATCAGTATATATGAGTACGCTTAACGAGAACTCGAAAACTGATGATTACCCAGCTACTAACGTCTTTTGAAACTGTTTTCTCACGATCATTTTAACTTTTTCTATATAAATTCAAAAGCTTTTGCGTTGTGGGATATTTGATTGAGATTAAACCAACATTCTTCTGCAAAGCACCGCAATTATTTTTATCTACCTATCATGAGTTGAACTTTGGTACTGGACGGAGATCTTGACCCTACGATCTTTGGTCACTCGACATTCGATCAACTTGTTATTGGCTTTTTAAACGGATTCAATTTCGTCGATAAAAAGAGAGACGACTGTTTTGAAAAACAAACTACCTAATCAGTAGCAGAAGTACTTACTGAAAGAAATTGCGACGCTATTTTTTATTGATAAGGTATATTAAAAATTGCGATTAATTAACATCAATCGTTTATATTCTGAGGTAGTTCTGATGCTTTTTTACAGCAAAATCGTCGTTTTTTTTTCATAAATTTTGATCTCTTTATAATAAGATTTTGTCGATTCACTGTGAGCTACAAAATGACGATACCTAAATTGATTGAAATGAAATCTATGGTTGGGTGAGTGTAAATATGTAGTCTCAACAAATATCTTGACATATCATTTCACTTCGCTTTGATGTACAGAAATTCTAATAATGCAAACGGTAACACATCTTGGTGTTAATTCGAAATTTCTATTTCAGAAAACCTCTCAATACCTGTCTAGCATAGCATACGTGATTTTTGATATCTTCTGACTGATTTCAATCGTAACTTTAAATTCTAATTATCAATTTACGTTCTAGTCACATAGCTGTTTAATGTCCTTCCTACCAATATGAAAACGTTTAATTTTATCATCAAAATGTATAATTAAATTTTCAAATTATTGATTTTGATAATGATTGCTGTAATAATAGCCCCGTGTACCTATCTGCGGAGGTAACTTGTTGAGCATAAAGGTTTCTATTGAAAACCCCGTTCCACTAGGATGAACGAGTTATTCAACGCACTATCAACATAATTTAGTATGCCAGTACCATGTGATGTGAATAGATACTAGATTATGATGACCTTGCCACGAACGGATGACATTTCTCTTTGACAAAGGGGAATCGGTATGTATGTACATACATATATACGTATGTACATACATATACATACGTATGTATGTGTCTATGTTTAAATATATATATATATATATATATATATACCCATAAAATACGTAACGATAAAAAAATTCGCTGTTCAAAAAGATATAGAAAACGTATAAATAGTTTTCGCAAGTTACGTCGTTACCACCGCATCGTTCTTTTGAAAATGGAGGAAAAAAATAAAACTTTTGGACTATTATAGTAACGAACGAAATCTTATATGGGTAGGAAAAAAAGTGAAGACTTTGCGACTTTTGATTGCGATCTTAAAAGCATGATTCTATAGGTATAATAGAAGCTCGAAGAAACCCCGAAAGTCCAGTAGCTTGTATAAATTGATGCTCCGTTTTATCGATTTGATTCACCGTAAGTTTGGGATCCTCTATCGTTAAAATTTTAACTTTTATTCCATTCAAATTTCTTCGCAGTTTCTAAATACATTTCAGAAATCCTATCAAATCTTTTTCAAAGTCCAACAATTTAAGGTATAACTTAATAAGGTCATATTGTAGTATTATCGATAACTGAACATTCCGATTTAGCGAGGAGGTTATTTGATAAAGAAATATTATAGTCTCACTCATCATTAAATAAAAGTAATTAAAAATATATATTATCTATGCTTCAAATTGTTACTCAATTTCTTGTTATTACGATGCTCATTCTAACAATGAAAAAGATTTTTTGTGAATCGTAAAGGGTAACATAACGCAGCCGAAGGGTCTACTACCATTACAGAAACTTTTGCTAATCCAATTTTTCTCTGACAAATTTTACGAGGCGTGCCTTGCGTTTTAACGCACTTTTCTCCCCCTCTTCCCCTTCAGCTCGGTTCAACTTATCCCTCGCACAGCCATCAAATCTATTCAAGCGATATCAATGGACGGAACGAATTTTGGCAATTCAAACAGACTGTGGCGAGTAAGTTTGAAAGTAACCTTATATTTTATACGAAAGATATCCATATTCAAGTATATATCTACATTAGTCGAGAAAATTTTACCTTTGGATGAATTTTTATTAATACTACGATTATTATGACAATGTACGCAGATATAACGGCTAACCAAGTATGGTTAACCCCTGTACGTACGTGGTTATAAATATATGTATATACATACCATATACATATATGACATAGGTATCTATATATATATTTAAATTTATATGGGTATAAGTTTGCGTATAGGTTGACAGCCAACTAGATTTTTGTTATGCATCAACGGTTCGACTTCCGCACCGGATACACACGAAATTTGATTCAATTCAAATTCTGTCCCGCATCGATACCCTGCAGTGTTTTATTTATGGGATCATGTTTCATTGGTATTTTGATTCAGATAGATGATACCACCTCGTAACAATAGTTGTAATGAATAAATTATATTATCAAACGTATAACGTTATCTCAATAAATTAATTACACAGCAGGTATAACCCATTACCCTTAATCATAATTATTATTGTTACGGGCAATCGCTACTATAATTAATCCAAATTCTATTACAACTATCGAAATTATTCTTTCCGAAAAATTAACACCTAAACCAACTACGTATATCTTACATATACATATATAAATTTGCACCCTTATTTATTTATTTATTCATTTATTTATTTTTCAAAAATTTTTTACGACGCTCTTATGCGGGAGAGGTTGAAAATCTGGACGCTTCGCGTCTGCTCAAAGCTTGTTGGGTGGCGAATGCCTTTGAATGCTTTTGAATAATTTGCAGACAGCCCTTTCCAGCTTGTTAATCTATTTCACACGTTTCTTTTTTTGTTACCCTTTTCCCACTATTCTTCTCCGACATTCTTTTTATCCTATCCCTTCAACCCAAGCTGTTCTTCCGGGAGCTATACTAGTACCAGTAAAAGCCAGTAATTAATTTAGAATCCGCGGTTCGAGGGTGAAACAGAAATATTACGGAAGTAAATAACGATAGAAGATTATATGAACATGGAGAGCCGTTTTACAAATTTTGAACTCTACGAGAATATGTACGTTTTTTGGATATCTTACACCATGTATTAATATAATGCTTGCGTGATATACCTGCCGTGTGTAATCATATATGTCGCGTAGAGGTAAACGCACGAAGTGACGATAACGAGGGACAAGAAAAGCGGTAATGATTACGGGCGTAGGCAAGACTGATATAAATTATGATCTCGTATAGCGTAGCATGGAATTTGCTGAGAATCTTGAACAAAGAGAGGAAATTTATTCGCCAAGAGAGACGGGGTCACAGTCACGCTTTTGTACTTCACCTGAAATTACAAGGCAAGGAATGTTGTAAATTTACGCCCTCGCGATCGAATCCTCACCCTCGTCTTCCTATCTACTTTGGAATTAGAACGCGTGAACTAAACTATACTCGAGTAAACTCGCAATTAATTTAACTACTTAATACTGAAAATTTTCAAGCATCAAGAAATTAACTTTACACAACTGAAATTTGTTTCACACTAACTGTAGGTATACTAACTTGTAATCCAAATATTTTGCACACATGAATACGTGATATACAAGTTATTTTTTCGCATGTCACAGCATAGATCGTTTGATCATGTGATGATTAGCGTGGGTGTTGACTTATTCTTATCACTAAATGCAAGGAACGAGACTAATTTTTATTTTAAGTTACGGCCCGATTTTATGCCTAGTGGATGACGTCACTGAGCAACGTAGGTATCTACCTAACATCGCGGGGGTAAAGGGAGGCGAGAATCGTCCCGCGGAATGGTGTTGATTGCCGGAATTAACAGCTCTGGTATTCTCAGTGTGGATTGCGGGTGACAATTGCCGTTTCCTGCGGTAGACGCATTCACCATCACGCGTACGCGTGCGATGATATACTCAGGGCCAGGGTACGCGTATAGAATATATATACCTATATAGAGAGAGAGAAAAAATGTTAAACCAAAATTTGATAAATTTTGTGATTTTATTTTATTTCATTTACTTTTCTTTTTGAGCCATACAAAAATTCTGCTTTTGGGATAAGTTTATTGATATAATATACCCCATGAATTTTACAAAAATATTCCGGAGTATTATTATAGGTATGCCTTTCCGGAAGATGGTGCGAAGATAAAAAATCATTGAAAAAAAAAATCAGGGTTTTTGAATTAAATCGATATTTCGTCCTTCGATATTCTCTCTACTATCGGATGGTCGTGGTTTTGTTGAAATTCCAGCAACACCGCAGGAACGCGATGTCCTCACGTTCCCCAGGAGTTCGTGGTCAAACGGATTTCCCATAGCTTCTAGCCGCGTGAAACTCGACTATATACATAGTTGGAAACCAATACATTAACCTGGGACAAATGCCAGACTGAAAGGAGGCTGGAAACCATCAACTTACCTTTTGATCCCAACGAAGCACCTAACTCCCATGGAAATTCCTTTCAAGGAAAAGAACTTGAACTCGGTGATAAATTTCGAAAAAAAAAAAAAAAAGCAAACAAAATTGTTGTTCTTTTTTTATTTTCACCCGAAGTGCTTTAGAGTGCCCATACACAACGACAAGCCAACAGGAGGGAACTCAACCGAAATTTTATGCAGACTTTGAAACGAGCTTTGAATTTAGAATTGCGGATTTCTTTTTTTAAGATCAAAAAAAAAAAAAAATAGTCAGAATTCAGTTTTCCATAACTAGTTTAATTATAGTGGTGGAATAAATGAGAATTAGAAATAAATTCCTACTTATTCAAGAAATAGTGAAACAGTTTAAACCTAGGTATTGTTAAAACTTTCAATTCGTAGTAAACGGAGGTCCGAGATTCACGTTTGGTCTGTTGCAATTTCTGCATGGAGAAATACCAGTAGATCTGCAATGCGCTGAAACTTTTCTATATGTATAGCTGTTACGGATATTGAAGTGACGAATAAGCCGCGCAGAAAAGCTTTGAATTTTGTAATACCATACATGGTACCAACTTCCTCCACGATTTACAACTAATTATTACTGTTTTAGTATGAGTGTTGGTTCAAAAAAGATCGTGGTTAAATTATACAATAAACGAACGCTTTTCATCGCAATTTGAACCGTTAATCACTTGAGAAATATTTATCTGTTTGTCTCCGGCGATATAATACCTAAATCTAAAATTATCAATTCTGTCGGAATCTACGGATAGCGTATTGAGAATGAAAATCAGCGTGATAGTAAACAGCGTAAACTGTGAAATAAGTATACAGGGTCTAAACGTGGATGAGACCCATAGGGCGTCCAATTATATGCAATTTGTGGTATAACGCTCTGTGATATACGCGAGCGTAATATACGCTCTGTGCCATGAAAAATTACAACAATTGGAAGTAAAACGTCTCAATTTTCATTGTTTTTTTTATGCACCGAGCGTACTCGTATCACGAATTGCATATAATTGGGCACCCTATGGGTCTCAACCACGTTTAGACCCGATATACGTGAAAAAATCACTGTTCCACTAATAAATTTTGTATTCCGTATTGTATCAGTTTATTTCGCCTATACCTATATGTAAGTAGAGAAGCGTGATATCATGCATTAGGTAAAGTGGTTAGATGAACGCAATTTTTACCCACCTCTACCGGTTTTATTTACTCGTTTTATGTCTTTCTGCTCCTCTCTCGACCATCCGTCTCTCTCAATCTCTTAGCCACGTCTAGGTGGCTTGACGTGGCAGAATATTTATCTTTTTACGCTTAACACTGAAAACGTATAGCGAGTCGTTGTGCCGCGACATGGTCGTACAGTTCGGTCGATATTTGAGAGGCTATCAGACCGCTAAGTGTATTATCCAAAACTTGATGCGCGTTTACGTGAATTTCTGTGAATTTGCAAGTACAAGCATTTGTTATTAACCGCCTGTTTCATGCGATACATACCTACATCATCTGATATTTCAGCGACAGTTTGTGGCTCGGAGAGAGAGACGGGTCTTGATTTTAACGCTGTATTGACCAGTGTGAGAATTATGCCTACTTTTGGAAAATCCCACGATGTAAAACGATGTCAGATCTTTGCTTGACTTTAATCTAAATATGAAAAAATAACACTCTTAGAATTCTGCTCCTGGTTCATATCAGAGTACCATCTTATCTCGAGTCAACGAGCCAAGGTAAATGCTTTGGTCTGACCTCGTCCTCGCGACATCTTTCACATTTTTATCTCCATTTTCCGCACTATTCCTTGGGATTTCTGTCGTGATCCTCAGCTCTGTGGTTGAAGTGTCATCATAAACTTAGGCAAAGCTTTGCGAATACCTCCAAGGTGTATTCTGGCCCTGGAGGCGTCCTACAACCTAATAAAAATGTTCCCATTATTTTTATACGACCAACCACCTTTTTACCTCAGCTTCCAAATTATGCCACGCCAGTCGTTTGGATTGAACGGTTTTCTTGATTTCTGTAACGCACTACTACCTCTGGTTGTTACAACACCTGCCATTTTGAATTGTGAATCCTGAATTCACAAGCTGTTCGGGTCGTGTCAAGGTTTTAGATCATCGCTATTTCCTATTATCGTGATTCATTTTTATCATAATTCACATATATTTTAACTCACAGTACTTTGTGTTTGTCAAGGGATCATCTCGTACGTAATTGTGAAAACTGTATCGAAAACACGTCAAGTTTCATTAAATATATCTGTAATCAACCTGGGAACGGTATACGGAATGAGCAACTGTAACAACCTGACAAACTTTACCTTATCTTAAAATTAGTATAAAGTCTTTAGAAACGCGTCGTAAGTTCTCCATACACTGCCGAGCTAATTAGATGTATATATCAATCATTAGATAAGTACAGAAACTTCGTGCCACAAATTGAGTTTCTCTTTCACGAATGTTCCATTTGTGTTAAGTCAAACAATGCATGTAGTACTTTATGCGGTGCTTCATCCGTTTGATTGACTCTATTTGAGAGTATATTTGTAGAAATCCGTGGAAACTCTGATTAGTCATAATAATATAATAATATTTTGAATAATAGCTGAATACCCTTTCATCGGAGACTTAGGATTATAAATGAAATACATTTGAACAGACCCTAAGTGTCAATTAAGTATCTTATGTACTAAAGGGATCGAACCTTCCATAACAGAACTGACACATATTCAAGTAATGACAGTAGTTCTCAAGTACGGAGATATATAATTCTCAGAAAGGTCGAATGTATCTACCCAGATCAGGCACCTATTTGTGAAATATTGCGATTTTCTCAGTCACGATGAAGGGAACGACATTTTTAAGGACAATACCATCGACTTATGAGCAGCACTGAAACACGGACTGAACTCAATCCTATTTAGCAGTTACAGAAATTGGTTTCTCGTATATGGCGCTATTCACGCAGAGCTTCTGAAATAGAATCGATCAGAAAAATGCCAATACAGAAATGTATAACTTTGATATGCAAATGACACGGTATAACATTGGCTTGATTTAAGTTGTGATTATAATGCGAAGCTATTATCGATGTTCGTTTCTTATTAAATTGAATTTATTTAAACTATATCAACACAATTTATGCTTGAAATAAAATTGTATACTTTATTGCTGAATAAATGTTAACGTTGAAGTAGCAGGTATAGTCAGTGTAAAAAAAGAAGTGGAAAAAAAAATTCAAAGGATGATAAATTCGACGGTGCTCCCCCATTCATGATCGTGATTCTAATATTCATGCCTAATTTTGTTCTCAATTTGTATTATTTGACAAACAGAAACGTTTCGCTTTGTAAAATTGCCACGATCAACACGTACCATCCGTTGACCCTATGCTAAACTGAATTTCAAAGTTAGATGATGAATTGGTGAAATTGAAATTGGTGTTGTTGTAACTAGTTTTTAATATAAGAAACTACGCATGTCGCCAACGGCGTCGTGTAATTACTTCCCATTGTAATTAAGCGTCGTAGTTTTTGCGCGAGAAAAACAGGAACTATTTAGCGCTGTTTCTGCCGAGAACGTGCTCACCATACCGCGGTATTAATATGCCATGCATAGCACGGAGAGGCTGTAAACTCACCAACAAAGAAAATTGAATAAAGGCTGCCTGCTGCTTCGCTCTCAAAGTCCTGCTCCAGCCTCCCTGCAGCCTTCTCATTGTAGTCTTAAAAATCATATAAAAATAATCTGGAATATTTTACAATGGGGAAAACTCGCATATTAGAAATATAACTGAAAATGAATGTCAAAATGATTATCTCAAATTTTGGATGTGTAGTCATATTATACATACTATTCACAAATGTACTGGAAATTAGTCTCCATTAGAACAACCCGAAGATCACTTATGCATTCGCGCTTGAAGACTAGGAGAACGAATTTTCCTTAGTATATGTAAAGCTAAGAGCTTTACTGATAATTTATTCCGAGCGTCATTCTCATCTTATTATAAGAGTATAAGATGTAGAGAGTTGAAAATAGACGGTGCATTCAAATTGAAATCGCATTAAAAAAAAAAAAAAAAAAAAAACGGTTATTGTTGATATCGTTTATTCATATGGTATAGTTGGTACATCACAAAGAACGTTTTTGACGAACGAACACAATCGTCGATGTGACAATGTACAATTCTCCACCCCAAGCTTATCTCCTTGCTTCCTTGTATATTCTACAACGAATATCTCTAGGACGTTGGAGCTTACATCTGCTTTTGAGCTTTACTTGCTATACGGCAAACGGTTGCGGCTTTGAATTTCTGACAATAATGGATGTTCCATAAGCTTCAAGTCGGTGCAAACTGCGGCTTTCTGTTGCAATAACACACATCTTTGGTTTGTTTGCTCTTGTCGACCAAATTTACATTTCTACCGTAAGGACTTGCATAAATGGATGCACTGTCGCGTCTCTGATTCAACACTATAAGTCTCAGCATACCCCACGCTAATTTCATCGTTATTACTCTACAAAAAGTTGCCTGGTAGCCAGTAGAAAAGTTTTATATATATGTATATGATATCGTATAGCTTTACAATTCTACGCGACGAAAGAATCGCTCAAGAAAGCTACTATTCAAAATGAAGTATCATTTTCTTATGTCAATTGTTCACATGAAAAGAGAGAACATCAGAGATAAATTGATTCCATATTCAGCCATTTCCAGTGGCTCTCTTCAGGATCTTTCAGTATCTGCACATCTACGAGAACTGTTATTATATTAAATGAAGGGTTTTGAAAAATGTGTTTGAAAATTAATGCCAGGAAATCAATCTGGCTTCTCTCAAGAGCGTTATTTAGCGGTCTGCTTTACACAGTTTATTAATTTCTTCGTAAACAGGTGTAATATTTAGATAGCCAACCACAGTACATCTGCATCAGTTTGAGCTACTGCAGTTATTTTCGGTAGTATATTAAGGTTCAAAATAGTTCAACAACGCAACGTGATAAGTTAGAAATATTTAGACAGTGTGTCGAGAGTCCAGGCATAATTTGTTGGATCGTTGCAGGATATTCCAACCGAGAATTTCAGTTCTGCCAAGAATGTGTAGAAGCGGTAACCCGATTAGGATCTACGAAAGGCCACTGCTGCAAATTTCGACCAAGGAAGTCTGGTGTAATTACTCCGTATACTATAGCTATCTGTAAGTGTAGTAATGTCACTGAACTCACCTTATTTCAGCCTATACATAATTCAATTCAAGTTAATGCTAAGTGAAGAAAATAAGTTAAGGCGATAGTAGGGCGTGTCGATAATGAGAATTTTCAGCGTTCGCTTTCACGGAAAAAGGGGATTACTTATTGTACGAACGGAGTTAGAATTCGATATCAGTTCTTTCTTTCTCTGTCTCATCTTTTTTCTTCGTTTTCTTTTTTTTCTCTCTCTCTCTCTCTCTCTCTCTCTTCTTTTTGTTTTTCTTTTCTTTTCTCTTCTTTCTTTTTATTCTCTTCTTACACTTCTTTTCTCACAATCCTACCCTTTATACGATATCAGAGTGAAGATCAAGACTTTATCGATATAAATTGCCCGTCATAAGGGAAGAACACGGCTGGTTCAGTTGTTAAACGAAGTTGGAAAGCTTTATGCCATCGATTCCAAAGAAAAATGTAGTAAAGCTCTGGTAAGCAGCTGAAAATCTATATTAAGATGTGACATCGAGATTTGACACAGAGAATGCAATTATATCTGACATCGGAATATCGACTTTCATGTATATATTTGATGTGTAAAATTTGATAACATAATAATTATATCTTTGTAAAAATCATCAAAATTATAAACTACTACGAAATTACGAAGATGTTGTAAATCATAGACAATCCAGTTCGTCGGAAACTACTCGATCATAAGATATAACTTGCTTGTCAGGTAAGCAGAGGTAAGAAAATAGCAATTATTGTTGCGGAGAAAAGTTCGGAGGTGGTAAATGGTATGTGGGTATTTTCCATCTCACACGGAATTCCTCCCGATTAGGTACAAATGAGCGAATTTTTACGATTATAAAAAATATAATAATTCGATTCAAATACCGATTAAATTCTGTTTATGGATCGCAGTTTGAATTTGGTGTGGCGTCAAAGTAAAGGGAACAAGAAAAGTAAAGGCAAAGGGAAGGGTAAAAGTAGATGTGTTTGCATTAATTGCCAGTCGTATTTCAAAAAAAAAAAAACGATTTTTAAATTGTAAAATTATTCAAACGGTTGTAACCGCTCAATAAACGACTAAAATTGCCCTCTAATCATCGTACCAATAAATTTTCCATTACAACCATATCTGTTGCCCGGAGTAGAAAGAGAACAAAAAAAAAAAACGTAACTGTTGGTACTTGATAGGAAATTGGCGTGAAAAATTTACCGAATTGCTGCAGTATAACCACGACTGTGTGTATCCAGTCGCCCGTTAAAATGCGTAACTTGCCTTTTCCCCATGAAATATTATAAACTGTAGGTGATCTCGGTCGTTTCCGCAGTTCAACTAAAGCCAGGGGTCATTTTAGGTTTGAATTCGCTATGGAATGGGGTTCGCAAACGGGGATGAGCCCAATCTCTAAAACATTGTGTAAAATTACTGTGAAATCGTTTTTTAACCCAGTTCACCACAATCCTAAAGCAAAAATAAAAACTGAGAGAAACGTGGACAAATTAATTTACGAAAGACTGGTTAGACTCCTATGTTATATGAAATATATGACCCTGGAATGTGAGAAAAACAGAAAATATAGAAATATAAAGAGACGGAAGGGAGCTGAATAATACATGCATATATTTGGATATAATAATATGACCTTAAAAGATCACCCCTAGTTAGATTTTTGACAATTTTTTATCCATCGAGAGGGCAGAAATTTTTCCGTTGTCATTTATCGTCTCAATATTATTTCGTTCATTTTATCAAGTTTTTTTTGTTTCTATTTTTTGATATTTAATTCAGTTGATTACAGCATAAAATTTGATATTTCTTTAATGGCTACAGTAAAGTTTAGTTTAAAATGAAGAGATGATATGCAAACGGAATGTCCATCGTTTACCATGAAATTTTTTTTTTCTTTTTTTAGTACTCGCGGTATGACTAATGATAGAAGAATTTTTATTCGTGAGACGTTTATGCTAATACATACTTTGCATATCTGCAGCGTGTTCCTTGCTGCATGCATCCGTACAGTGCATATTCATAACGCAGTGCATGTTTCACATATTCGACTGAGCGCTTAATGAGTTTCTCATTTTCGTTAAACTGACTCGATGCTTTTGGAATCGTATAGAAAAATAGTATACATATAAACAAATTTCCACCCTTAAATCTCATCCAGATTTAAATGACACAGTTTTGTCACATGTCTTTTATATCTTTGTACAAATTGGTCCAATTTCGTATATAAATTCACACACATTTGTAGTCATAAATTTGATATGAAGCCAAAGATATACACGGAATTAATTTGTGTCCAGTTTTCCCCAAACTAGAGACGTGACAGGGACCCCTATCTCTATCTTTTTTACTCACGTGCTTGCAGATACAAACGGTAACAACAAAAATGACACGGTCATCTCGATTTCACCCCCTCGACAACCCCTCACTCGCCGCTCGTTACGGCAGTTACGCATTTGCCACCGTAAGCCACAGTCATGTGACCCGGCGTACCACGGGAGGCCAGGTCATCCATTATTTAGCGGCTGAGGACAACAGATGTCGCGAGGGCCATACAGACAGCGTGACCAAAGTCGTTACCGCGTGAAATACATCTGCCAGCCTCGCCTTTCTCCCCAAGCAGTTTATTTGCCTCAGGCAAACTGCATTTTGGGACAAAATTAAAAATAAAAAAAAATCTCAAAGTCAGCTTTGTACCGCAATTTTTTCTCCCAACTTTCACAATATAACCAGCATGATTTCGGTGGACCACAAGCAGCAACAACAATTTCATTATCTGCTATACAGAATCAATTCTTGTATTTTTATTCCGTATCATTTTAAAACGAGAGGAAGTGGTGGAAAAAATCCCCTAGTTCCAAGTCGACAAAAGTGACAAAGTTAGCAGACAATTAATAGCTGTAGCATTTGAGCACTAGCCACAATTGTCGGAAAAGCTCGCTGCACCTTTCTTTCACTATACACGGTCTACCCCTAGAACGACATGACCAATAGGGTGTTTACGGGTTCCTCGGAGATTTATAGCAGTATAGTATAGTATACGAACACAATGGACTAGTCAGTAGTCCATTTGTAATAGAGGATTGAGAGACGTGCGTGGCGAATTATGTTGTCGGCTGTCACATAGCACGGGATCAACGCTTGTGAGTACAGAGCAACGTTAATGCGCTTTCAGAAAATGTAAACCTACGTGTTAGCTCGGTTAGTATGGCCTACTGGAAAATGTCTATGGCCTAGTTAGGAACCCGAAACTTTTTTTTTTTTTTTGAAAATTTCATTGTTGAGAAGCGTGACTTTTCTCACCTTTGTATGTATTTGATGGAAATAAATATCTGTAAGATGGAAGACCGTGGGAATATACAAAATGCGTGGGGTGTCTTATACAAATATTGAAAACGCATTTGATGATATGAATATACCTACAGCTCTAGGAAGATTTTTGATCCTCTTACTCTTAGCAATATGGAGTCACCTCCACAGCCTATACGGATAATATTTTTGTTCAGGGACCATGAAATCCGAGTTATCCTGCAGAGATCGACTTTTCCGTTTGCGGTAACTCCTTCTGTTCAATTTTTTTTTTTTTTTTTCGTGTTTTTCAGAAAACTGATTCAGATTTAAAATGAAGCAAAGGAGATTAGGCGCAGTTTCCGGTGTTTCAGGACCTTTGGGGCTGGGAGATTAGCGCCCCAGATGAGGCCTGAAATAAAACAAATAATAAAAGTCGTTCAAGGAAGTCAATCGGAATAAAACCCCGGCGGAAACGAGGCTATAATTTGCTCCGAAATTTAATTACCAAGTTACCGGACAATCCTGTTAACGGACGTGGGTACAGGTCGTGGAAAAGTTGAATACTCCAGTTAATCAACGTAGATCTGGCTGGCATCCAGCGGCAACGAGTCGCATAACGCATTCTAATGGAATTAAAATTTTTTACCGGCACATCAGCGCAGGATTATACACGTGTAATTTAAGATTAATCATAGATAATATCTGGTTCCAGGATTTCTCAAAAAAAAGTTTAGTACGCAACTGGAAGCGAGGCTGTCGGACGAGATCAATGCTATTGATATACAATAGCGCAATGAGAATATCGATAGGGATTCAATATCGCACTGGGAACACATCGGGTTCATATTTACTATAAATCGCTGTCGCTGATAGAATCGGTGAAATTTCCACCGCTGATAAAATTGGCAGTGACATAAAAATGAAATCCGCTTTTTTTTTCTCTCTTTCTCTCTCACTCTTTACTGTCGATAATAACGAGGCATCTACAACAGATAAATATATCAATGAATGTAGATAACATTTAAAAATAATAATCAACAGTATTGAACTGACCCGATATACTTGATTGAATCCTTTATCAAAAATTTTGAAGTTCTACCGAAAGCAGAAATTGAAATAGTCCCATATGAACCCAGCGTAGGGATCACAGCACTTCTGGGAAATCAACATGATCCATGCGTGCCCGTACCTTTTTCATCTTCGACTTTTTGAGTTAACAATCGCCCAGTAGATTTCATCCAGAATCCAGAATATGAAATTATTCTCTTGGTCTGTCGCGGTGATTACTCTGCAATCACAAGTATTTATGGTCCATTAGTCTCACTTCAAGTTCGATTTCAAGTGATTTTCTGCTTAGTCCTTTTTTTTCCGAAATCACAAAGCGTCTATACCGACGTGGTCCAGTGAACCGAGATTGATTTGATCTCGGTGTGATCCAATGCCTTCGTTACTTTTCAAACGTTGATTCGAAGAGTCACTCGAGTTTTCAAAGATCAATAGAACGTTGGTAAATGAATTCGATGAATTTTAAAAAGACTGTGATTCCATAACGATGACAAGTGTATCAGTCGCAGATTGACACGAGTGACTTATTCTTTAGAAGTAATAACGTCACTTCATCAGAAATGAAAGCAGCATTCATAAACTGAACTTTTAGAACCCGATACTGAATTGGCACTACAAAAGTATTTTGGTCTTGGATAACGTGAGGTTAAATAAAAATTGATACCCAATCAACCGCAATCATTCCTGCGGTTTTAATGGAGCTCATTCATTAAGCGCTTATATGCAGGTTCAATAAGAGCTTTTATTCATCACTGAAAGTTTAAACTCTTTCTCTCCTCTGACGAAACTTCGATGATCGTAACGATGAGGCATGAACTGAATTCATAGTGTAATGTATGTCCTATGGCGCTGATATGTAATTATTAGAGATTCAGAGATGATTCGGTAACCTTAGAATTACTTTAGGACATTTTCTTTGTCACGTTACAAGGTCAGAAAGACCTGAAAATTGATTGTGAAAATCACGTTGTAGGTAATATTCGAAACCGGGAGATTCTGAGATAGCATAACAGTATTTTAGGCAGATAAATCCAAACTTTCATATCCAGAGCTCCAGCGTACTCTTAAATCTCTTAAAGTGCCAGTCATATATTATAACGGCACGAAGGAAGTTTCACCTATATAAGGACGAGGCAGGGCAAGGAAGAGACATCCTAAAGCATATATTCTATTCCCGTTCGATATACATATAAGGCCCACGCAGAACATAACTTTACCCCTTTGCTTTCAAATCTTCAATCTTCAATCTCCGGTCTTGAAAATTTACCAATTGCTTCAAATGCACTCTGCTATAAATTTAGGTGTTGAAAATCAATTTCAGTTGAGCAATTGACTGTCACAGGAAACCTCAAAGCGGTTCCTAAAACATTTTGACTTATTGTTAGCCATTTATCTCTATCTCTACACTGTACAGGTGAGATATCGATCAGGTAATATATTCCCCTGAGTTTGGTGGACGATTTTTATCAGCCAATTGTTTCGCAAAATATTTATATTTTTTATTTTTACCCTTCAATGATCAGAAATCCCGTGAGACGTCGCGTCGCTATGTCAAAAATATGAATTTATGAATCTACAAATCGAAATTCTTTTCCGTATCTACGTCTCTCGCCCTTGCCAACGATTATATCTCATCACGCATGCCTTAACGCTACATCGAATCTTCTTATTGTCAGTAAACTGATTTTTCAAAACTCACAAAACTATCTCTACGATAACGTCGCGTGGTCAGCTTCCATTCACAAAGGCGTCATGACGGCAAGCATCGGACTCGCCCAGGTAGTACTTACTTCTGGTTAATCATTAATTCCAATTACATTCCCTTTCAGTGGCGTGCGGTACCCCCATTACCTGTTAGCGAAGCCGGAAAATTTATCTCAACTTGACCTGTACGGATATCATCGGATAATGTAGCCAAACGCAGACTTCCGAACGGTTTTAGCATGTCGTTTATACAATGTGCACGTCTCTTTATACCGCCGGAAATTTCCCAATATCATGGTAATAATTTATTCAAGCCATTAACACCTAAAGACATGAAAATTCCACGACACTAAGATGATGTAAAAAAAATTTACCAGCATGTTTACGACATTTCATGAATTTTGATATACAACAGAAGTACTTGTCGTGTTACTGTACCATGTCGCCCAGTCTTGAAAAAAGCACAAATGTTTAGCGGAAATATTTACGACACTTGAAGTAGAAATTTCAGTTGTTTCCAAGGTTCAGTGAGGTGTTTCATTTAACGATCAACATACTTGCAGAGAAACTGCCTTGTTTCGTGTTACACATCACTTACGGCATGGCATCCCGAATATCCCGTACTTGCGGCTGAGCCTGAAACTTATCAAAGTTATTAATTGAATTACGAATATATAGTGTACTTGTCACGTAGTATAAATTTCACTTGAAAATTAACGTCGGAAAGTCTAACCATATTGCCTGGTTTTGGCAGGGATAATTGCTATTTGCTAATTAATCTTAACGAAACTAGACATACCAAGTGTTTATTCTACTCGAATTACCTTTTACATGGGAATAAAGCGGTGCCGTTTATTACTGTGGGCGACGTATTATATAACTACTCTTGTCCTGATTAGTGCATAATTATTTTGTCACAGATATGAACGATATAGTTGTCATACTTGAATTCGCATAAGGTCTCGTAATTCTCATGATTTAGGCATTTTAACAACTTGACAAATAATTGACTCGACGAAATATAGACCGCGACACCGTGAAAATCTGATATGGTTATGAAAGGGTTGAATTTACGACATTCTTTCTTTTTTTTGCGCATGCATATAAATTACGCGCAATAAAGTACCGCCTGTACGTGACCGGTGCTCCATAGCTTGATTTCGTCGCGTGTCTCACTGCACGCAGCATCACTTATCAGCATGATTACATGCAATTAAACTCGGTATCTGTGAGCACTGCTGTTCGCGAAGATCCACACTTCCCGATTTGCTAATATTTACACACCAACGGTAGCTAACCTTTATATCTTTCAAAGTTTAACGAGCCCCGAATTAGGAGATTTACCAGTTAGTAGATTGAATAATGACCAATTTATTCCCCTCTTGATAAGGGTACGAGGAACACAATGAAAGCATTTTACTTAAATTTAATTTTCGACTAATGATAACCCGGGGTTGTAACAATTGTTAAAAAAATGTTTCATCCTCTCTCTCTATCTCTCTCTCTTTCTTTCTCGGGAACAAATTTTTTTCATTAAATTTCATCTTAATATAATCGTTCGCAAAGAAATTCCCAGACCTGGTAATACGTGATCAAGATAGTTTCTGAAAACTTCTGAAAAACTGAATTCAAGTGTTGTACTTGGAGACCTAGTTCAATCACTAGACAACAATCGATGAATGGCATTTATCGCTGATTTAGACGTTTTAAAAAGTCTCTCGATTTCTCTTTTCTCTGACGTTAGGTACGCAAGCCAATCACTTATCTTCTTCTACTAAAAGCGACACGTCAGCAAACGACAGCAGAGAAGCTTACACTTTTTGCTATTTCCCTCCTTTCTCTCTCTCTCCGTTTTTCCTTATACTGTTTGTTCTTTTTATCGAAAAATTTTTTTGCCCATCAGTCATGCGGTCTTTTATTAGCTAATAAATTGTCTCTCACCGGCCAGACAAGATTCAGACAAATGATGCGAGTATAATTAATAAGTATAACCAAACATTGACTGGCTTTGACTCCCTTGACGCCTTTACTTAGAGACGGGGGTAGATGGGAGCGACTGATTAGGGGTGGAAGGAAAGGCTTTAAGACGTGGTAGTGTAACTGAGTGGACTGGGAAAGAAGAAGCCGGAGGAACAAATGACGTCACCAGCCGGTGCGGTTCGGTACACCGGCGCTAACGATCCACTTAGGCCTTGCTGGTTGCCTGGCGTTGAGTCCGTGGCTCAGCGATAAGTGTTATTGTTAAAATGACAACGAGGGGTTTTCGAGAAGAGACGGTAACAAATGACGCGTATAAATCAGAAACAGAAGAAGCGCGATGAGTGTGATTGAAGGGAATCCCCAACACCTATAGTAGATACCATACTTTGGTCTCATAGTTAATTTTCAACGTCATTTTTCTCCATGGAATAATCCACGATGGTAATAATATATAAATAAAAGCTTACCAAAGCTTCGGTTGCTTCTCGTATACCTAACTATACACTTATAACAGGCCAGGGTGCGTAAGTGTGTCTGTTATGTTCACGCGTAGAAAGTTTACGCGCACTTGCGCGGGTCGAATCGACCGTCCTTAGCAAACGCGTAATAATATAACGTACTAAACGCACTATAAAAGCCGCATTAGGACTCGGCTGTGTTATAGTTCGTAGACTGGTAGTGTGTCGACATTTTAAAGGGGATGATACCTTGTTTCCACTTTTCGAGCAATTTCAGAGGAGTCGCTATACCGTGAACGTTCGAACAGTTTGCCGGAGGCTCCAGATATTCCGACCGTTGTTATTTCTTGGATTATTGCTTTTAGTTTAAAGGAGTTTACATAGACATTAAAACTCATTTTTCAACCGCTCATATTTCTTTAAATTTATTTTTTCAATTACTTATATAGTTACATTTACACATCAGTTCTCTCTAGTATTTTCAAGTATATTTAGGCTAAGTCAGGATCGTGAACCACCGTCTCGTCTCACAGTTAGATTCAATCAAAGTAAAAGCAGTGAAGGCAGATTGACTACTATAGTTGGACTTCAGACTTTGGGATCTCTGATTTTTTAGAGCATAAATCTCTGTCTGAAAAATGTAGTATTTTTTTCTTTTTTTCTTTTGTTGCATTTTGAAGAAAACAGAAAAAAATTAATCTAAAATAGTAGTTAGTAAACTGTTAACTAAAGTCATTTTTACAATATCATAAGTTAATCTGGTGGGGATTCGTTTTCTGAATGATTAAGAGACCAGAAAACTTGCACCCTAATTATGAGAAACGATGACTTCCAGATTCTGAAGCTTAATTGAATATTCTTTAAAAGGCTACTGAACTACTATGGGAAAACTGCATCAGTGAAAAATAGTATTAGAACACAATGACCCTCAAAAAATAAAACGTAATCTAAGGTTCACAATCGAAGAATGACTTTTCAACAGAATTTTTCACAACAATACATGTATAATTATTATTATATTCTTTTTTTTCCAAGAATTGACAAGCCCTTTAATCTTGACTTATTACCACGACCATGTAATCACGGGTCATTGTTTCCTGGGAATTTTTTCCTCAATCTACTAAAGTCTAGAAAAGGCAGTCCTAAACACATGTATTATCGTAGTGATCCCAAGCGAACACGCAGAAAGCAGGAAATCACCGGTGACCACGTCACCTTGAACTCACAGGGATGAATAAAGTCCGTGACATGACAATGGTCAAATTTCTAAAATATTTCAACCGTATTTAAAAACCAAAAGAAAAAACAAAAAACATGTGTAGATAGTTAGATTTTGTCCCGTGATAGCTAATCGTTAACGTATAAATTCAAGTTCAAATGGATTAAGATACTTTGAGCGATAACATAGTGATCGGTAGAGACTATAAGTATACTATAGGGACCTATAGTCCATATCGTATCTCTCGTAATGCCGATAAAAAAGTATTAAAAATGTAGTTCGCGTGTCGATCATGATATTTTTAAGGTTTATTATACTCGATTATGAATGTGTGATTGCAGGAGTAACGCGGACACCCATACATACCTTGTATAACCAACTCCATTCATAAAACCTTTTTTTTTTGTCGTGTTATTGGCCATAATCCAATGCGACTAGTGTACAGAATGATTATATTAACAGGGTGAAACGGGCACCATTATAATTTCCTAAAAACGACTTGCTTCAGTTTTCTGACGTTACTCACACAAAGTAACTGCGGAAAATAAGTCAAATTATTCATGAGCCGGAGTTGATGAGAATGATATTTGTCCTCAATTTTCATATTCCGCCGAGGTGTCCATTTTGCCCCCCTCTACCCTGTACATGTGTTGACTTTCTGAGGTTGTCAATATCGAAAGATAGGCACTTTCCAATATTACATCGTGTCGAGACACAGAAATACTCTTAAATGACAGACGGCTTGACGGATCAACATATTTTCAGAGAACTTTTTCAGGATAGGTATATTTCACCGGAACTTCAACTTTAAACCCCACTGTCAAAGTCATAGAGAAGAAGAAGAAGAAAAAAAACTTGACTTCGATTATAACGGTGGATCATCGCCGACAGGGGTCAGAAATGACGTGATCAAGCAGAGTTTTTGGCGGTGGGAGTGACAGCCAATGAAGCGGCGACATATTTTAGCACGGTGTGGTGGGACGGTTTTTCATCAGTAAATCACTGTTATTTGACATCGCGTCCGGACATTTATCACTTGTCCCTCTTCCACCTTCTTACTCTCCGTTTTTTTCTTCATTCTCACTTCTTTGACTCGAAGGATACCGTCGTCAAGCAACCTGGCAATTCGAGTCATTAAACTCAGCAACGATTTGTTCTAATTAAGCTTAAGCAACTATTCAAAGATATCGGCCCTTCCTCATCCGTATTCTCTCTCGTTTGATTCTAAGCTCGTATTATACTCTGATAATGAATTTTTGTATCTGAAGATATACCGTGGATGGTCGTTGATCCGTGAATCATTCGTAACGTCAAAGCTAACCAAAATATCAGTAAAATTCATGATATAGAACTTTTCCCGCTGTAGTTAATTAACACAATTATATACGTTTTGAAAGTAGATTTATTGTCAGATGGGTCAACGTTATCACGACCTCCAGACGAGTTAAACCACAAAAAGCTGGGAACTGTTTTGTCAGACAATGGAAAACTTGGGGCAAGATTCTTTTCTTCTCAGTCAACTCCGTGAGTCCGGTAGCTCCGTGTTAAGAAAATCATTAAATCCTGGGATAAAAACCCGATAGATTTACCTCAACCCTAAGGAAAAAAAAAAAAAAAATGAGTTCGTTTTTGTGGCCAGCTGATGGGGTGCAAGAAAAACTCAACGTCCTCGTCATTGCTGCACTTATCAGCCAGGTAAGTCTAGGTAGAAGATATTTTTTATTGTCTGGCGAGAATCACGGTTTTTATAGAGCGTTACTCCTTCACTGCAGGAGTTGGCGGTAGGATCGAGTGATTTTTATTATGGATACGCCATACGAATGCCGAAGGATTTTGAACGATGTTAAAAAGAATCGCTCGTAAAACCGTTTTCGAGATTACTTAAACGTGTGGTAGTGAATTTCTGGAAATGTGTCTTATTTCCGGCTGGCAAAGTACCCGAAACGTCTTCTGGTTTTATGCCGGAAAAATAACTAGAGATTGAATAAAACAGACGCCGTCTAGACGATTGCACATCTTCCCTTAGATCTCAGAATTGTAGCTTAAAGAGGTTAGGTTCAAGAAAGCTTCTCTTTATTTTTCAACTTGCCAGTAGTGAATCACGTCAGAAGAGACAAAATCTTCCCCTCCCCCCCCTAATTTTTTTTATTAACCCCTAATTCGAAGTCGACAAAATCGTGGGCAGTTTGGATAGGCAAATAACAGGGATTTCTTTTTAGTCGAAATTGAATAGGCTACGTAATTATACCTGGTCAAATTTAATATTACCCTTTATAGTGGTGTGAGGCCTAGCTTTATAATTTCGGACGGTTGCGTGTATAGAAATCATTACACCTGGTGGCCACGTATGTCCGTAGATCTTCGAGTTTGGGAGGCGGTATTTTGGGTAGGTAGGATATCTTCTCCGACGAATCGTAACGAAGGTGGAACGGCATAAAGAAAAAATACACTAGACTATTAAGACCACATATTCAAGTTCGAAAGAAAATGAAAAAGAAGAAGAAGAAGAAGAAAAAGAAGAAGAAGAAGAAGAAGAAGAGGAAGAAGAGTTGTAAACATGAAACTCTGGACAACAGAGAGAAGTTTTTCCTAATTTAAACATCGATGTTTGACAGTTCTTTTCCGAGTAGAGAAAGTATTCGATGCCTGGACCTTCTCTGAATTTTTTCTCCTTATAGATTCAGGTTTTTATATCATACGGTGCGAACCGACTATCAAAAAACATCGAATTGATCTTCCCCAACCGCAAAACCCTACATATACTTTTCCCCTAACTTGCGTGTTGCTAAATTTCCTCAGAACATAAAGATGTCTAGGGGATTGTAATAAATATCGCGCGCCCTTGGCTGGTTTAATCCCAACGCGAGTTGAAACAAATGAAATAAGATCATGAACTGAATAAAAATTTTCGTCTAAAATAAACTATACCCATATTCTAATCCGAGAATATATGGATTTCAACATCTCGTCACGCGCTTCAGCTAAAATAACCCCAAATCAGAAAAAAAAAAAAAGTAAAATTCATCTAAAACTTATAGAAATCGAAACTATCATTTCCCACGGAAAACTTGCTTCTATTTATATACTGGTTAAACATTGCTAGGTATAAAAGCATAAAACTTTTGCCTCCCCTCATGGGCTAAAACACGTGTACAAAAAGGATAATCCTTGTTGCGGGGAATAAAATAATAACGCACAACAGACTCGCGTTACCTCGGACACATATTGTCAGAGCCAACCTTTCGGCTATATACCCAGATACGTGAGTATACCTATATATGTAATATTCATACATACATACATACATACACGTATGTAGGTGTATATACTTTAGGGGAGTTTGTGCTTGTTATTTTAATTTGCATTACAACGGTGAGCGTAACAAGATTTAGGGGTTTGTGGTTGCAGGGTGTTACCTACATACAGGGTGACTATATACCGTCGAGCACTTTGAATAACAACGGTAAAAACCAGTTCCATGTTCTATACCGTATTTAAGTATATTATAGCTATTCTTCGAGTGAGCTTTACAGTCTGTGGGGTGTCGGGGTTAAATTTGATCCTTCTTACGCTCTTTTCTGACACCTAACAATCCGCGGTTAACCACAATAGGGTAGGGTTTAACCACTGTAGTTTGCTCCACTGCGTAACTTAAACGTTCAGCCATTTCGCTGACAATTTCTGTGCACTTTGACGAGGCATAAAACTTCAAAAATATATAAAAAAAAACAAAGAAAAAAAAATAAATTCACAATAAACCTAAAATTTTAATAACAATACATCAATTATTTCAAAAATATTTTTGACTGTAAAGGTACATAAAATTCAAAAGAAGCACACAAAAATCATCGCGAACTATTACAATATGGAAACCATATATCGTCACTGGTATATCAAACAATGCCTGAAGACAGGTGCAGAAAGATGATGGTCTGTTTCCTTGATTATAGTGAGACAACAAAATGATATGACAGGGGGGTTAGCGAGCAGCTGCATAGCCTAAACTACCTAAGTCTTATCCTGGACAGTGTATGGACTTTGTTGTAATTATGTGTATACGACCGGGGCTTTTACCCCCTGCACAGGTGGGCTTCTATTACATCACATTAATATTGTGTCTCAGAGGAGCACTGCCAACTCATGCACTAAATTGTTTTTGGTTAATGTACCATCACGTAATTTGAAAGTGATGGGAAACGACTTGGTACAGTCATTAGATCAGTTTGATGAGTCGCTTGTTACACTGCGTAAATTGCACCTTCGCAGGTTAACAGGAAGGTGCATCAAGAAGTTGCAAAAGCGTGTTATTGAAACGTTTGATCACACAAGATACATGATACTCGCGGTTCTACACCCAAGTTTTGCAGGCAGTGTTCTGGCGTTTTGACGCTCATGTTTCTCTGTCAGTATAACCAAGATGGTATTTTTATTTGCAAATACTTTCACACGAAAGGAAAAGACGTCTGCTTATTTTTTATTTACAGACTCAATAAACCAGCAGAGGATTTCAAACGACTCGATATTTAATTGACTTGGCTTGAAATGACGTCAACACTATTTTATGTTCCTGAATTTCATTGATATCGAATTTAATCGTTACCCCAAATACGTAGCTACCTTTGGCTGGAATTATACCATCGTGAAATGTCAGGTGTTCTTAAATAGTAACCGAGCACTTTCGAAGACTTGAGTATTTATTCTCATCGCAAAACTAGACTGTTCGATATATTTAGCACTCGATCAAAGATGCGCATTGCATAGGAGATAGAAATAAACCATTTGTATCAGCCCACCAGCTAATTTCGGAAGGATAATTGGGTCGAAGATTACATTACACCGAAATAGACGTATTCCCAATTAGATACAATCGAACTGATAATGAAATCAGTCTGTCACTGGTAAGTGAGATGATACTAGTTCGTGAATTATATATCTAAAATGTTCATTATTTGGTCTGAATTCTTTTGAAAATTTTTCCCTTTTTCGAAATTTTTATGTTCATCGAAAACATATACACACACACACACACACACGTTGACTTTTATATCGTCTGTAACGGCTGGTATTAAATTCCAAAAAGAAGATTAAAAGGTATCATACTGCCGGACCCAGAGAATAATTAATTACTGGATCAATAGACGATGTCCTGTGAAGTATTTCGCGCAAAGCATATATTAAAACTAATCCCAGTGCAAAAAATTATTATCAAAATGGACAAGACCATTTCAATATCAATATTCAAATTCAATACACGTAAGCAGATTTGTAAATTTGTTAACAACATTAACGAGCAGGGAGAATTGTTTTAATGTACCTATACTAAAAACAATCACCCTTCGCATGTCACGGATGATGGGTATCAACGACTAGGGAATGTCCAACGAACGACCCCATATATGTTTAAAATGATGAATTATTGTGGCCTGCGTAGTCTGCGGAATCATTTGAGTGGTACAATAGTTCGATGGGATTCTATGGGGTACGTGATATTGCGGAAAGGGAATATAGGTCAATGGGCAATATTCACCATTCAATATCACAAAACGTTACAATACAACGTCGTTAACATTTCCTCCTGTTATTCCCACAAAAGTCCATCGGTCGTGCAACGCGATCACACGTATCTCTTGATCCTGGTGGGTTCCGACTCAATATTCCCATAGGGTTTAAATACCTAATGGTTTCATGTATCAATAATGTACTGGTACTGTAATTCTGAGGGATGTATTATAGCGTGTTATCATTTTTTAGAGAAAATTTCTTGGTAAAATTCACTCTACAAGGGGGAGTTGAAAATATCGAGGTATGATGGAGTTCAAAAGAAAATAAAAAAAACTTTTCACTTGGATGTAGATGGTTCATTCGGCGCGTTTAATATTTTGCGGTGTAAATTGCTCTGCCTTTATTTTTTCATTTCTTTTTTTCTTTGTTTCTTCGGTGTACATAACCTTTTTGTTAAAATTTATGGAAATATTTTTTTCACAAAGTACCTTATACCTAAGAAAAAAAAAAAAAAAAAAAAAGAAAAGAAAAACCACAACAGATACTTTACCGCAGGTTTTTTCTTCGCTATAAATAGCGACTAATTTTCTCTAATCCGACGATAAATAAAGACGCAAATAGGTATACCAAACGCCCAAACGACATAGCCTTGCATAAAGAACAATGGAAGTTTAGCGTCCAGCAAGCAAACCATTAGGTAAAAAGCACTACTGGCTATACGAGAGGAGCTCTACTACCAACCAAACAAAACAACATAGAAACAAAACACTAGCTAGCCAGCTGGACGCCATAATTAATATTCAGGCATTAATTCTCTCTTTCTCCATCCTTCGTCCTATTGCTTTGAACACCTTCGCACACCCAGTGCCAACCTATCTGGTCTCTCCATGCTGCTGCAATACCGACTCTATTTCTTTTTTTGTATTTCCTTTTGTTTCTGTTTTTTTTTTTTTTCGTCCTCCTTTTCTCTCCCTTTCTCTCTTCCTCCCTCTCTCTCTCCCTCTCTCACTGTTTGCGTCCGCTTCTCCTTTCTCGGTCCTGCTACTATCCACAACCGTACCTCATCGTAAAGGTGCTTTCTCCACCATTTAAAAATTTATCTTTTTATTTTTAGGCAATAAATTTGCATCTTTTCCACCTCTGCGAACCGTTTTGTTAAACATTACCGGTTGAGTAAGCAATGCTGTCGCGTTTAGGCCGTAAAAAGACTGCGTTGATAATGAAATATTGAAATTTACGCTTTCAATAACACCAACTTGGAATGGATGAATGAACTAGAAATAAAATATAATTCTTTTGTTCCCGAAATCAATGACTTATGATTATTTATAGATACTGAAATAATAAAAGTGAATGAATTCTTAATCACTCAATAGCTGCAATTTCTAACCAAGGTTTAACGTATAGCCACAGAAAATCGATTACTAATGCGCTATCATCACCATGCAATAACCTCAGCAAAGCTCACTTTACTGTGGCTGTGACTAAGTCCCCGCGTACAGGAAAGTTTTAGGCTTGCAAAACCCGAACCCGTAGTCCAGCTTGCTAATTCACTTAAGTAAGTTGCGGGACCGCAGAACAAGGAGAATCCTGTAACTGAAATTGGTACTGCAGTCTTATCGCTGCCTCCGTGATGAGTTGAAGGTGGTCTTTGTCTCGGGATTTTGGTATGGATTTCAAGGCCTCTAATTCCACCACAATATTCGTGCTCTGATTGTGAATATAGGAGTAGCTTCACAAGCTGTTCGCTGTTGCCGCACATATAAAACCCGATACATCTACCGTGATCGCCGAAACGTGTAAATCGGCCATTGTTATGCCTATCATAGTGCGCATTCGCCTTCGATCTACAAGGGCGCATTCACATGCAAAGTTTACGGATACAAAGCCTGTACCGGTACAATAGAACTTGGTATAAGATTAGAATCGATGCTTGTAAAGTAGTACCAAACTATGTATGTATGTATGTATGTATGTATGTACCTACGTAGATTATATATACGTGCAAAAACAATCGTGATTACCTCAAATGCCCTTCAACTATAATATGGAGAAGCCTTCATCCATATGATAAAATGATGAGCTCAGATGAATACGAAGAGGACAGTTAAGAATGGCACAAAATCTATTCTTGATCATAGGGGAACCCGGGACAAAATGAGACACCATATTTTTCGTAGGTGTCCAGGGCAAATGAGACACCATTTTTTAGACAAAATAATTTTTTTTTTCTCTGCTTAAAAATGCTCAGTTACGGTTTGTAGAAGAGGATGGGTTAAGTTGATCAGCCCGGACAATGCAGTTACTTTAAAGTTATGAGTAGGAAACAAAAAGTGTTTATCTGAATTATTTCATTGAGAACTGAAAAAAAGCTAACTCTGAGATGAAAAGAGCCACTATTGAAAATCAAAAAATTTTTCTTGTCACAAAAATGGTGTTTCATTTTGCCCTGGGTTTTCCTCTTATAGACAAAATTAAACATGCGAGAAACAAGTGATGATAGTACACGTGGTAATACACTACCATACATTGAAAACGCCTCAATTCCGATATCCGTGGCGAAATTATCGCCTTGCTTAGAAGCCATATATTACTACGGTCCTTAGTAATGCGAACAACGCAGGTTGGCTAGTCAATAAATCATGTATGTACCTCCGCCCGCAGATCATGGTCTTAATCCATCCTTTCAACCCTCGGTGGATTCTCGGTCCTTTAGTTCTGCACCCATGTGTGCCGACATCCTGGAGCATTAGCATAGCTAAACACGTTGTTCAACAAATGTCAAATGCCAAACGTGTGAAGTATGTGTATAGGTATACGTATATATACACTAGAGCGAACATGAGGATGGTAAAGATCGGTGAGGCCAATGTTTGACACGTTTGACAGCAGGCCATGTGGTGTTTTGTCATGGGGTTGTTTTTCTACATACCTACCCGTCGAGGGTGAATGTTAAGGTACCGGTTTCTGAGGGCGCAAAATAGGGTTCAGAATTTGACGTGTTCATTCGTACCATTACCATTAAAAAGGGGTTCGCAGTTCATTTTAAGACTCTTACTATTTCCAAATGGCTGAACGTCAATGCTACATGGTTGAAGGGTAGTTATTTGAAAGCATAACCAAATTTTAACAGAGAATAAATTGCAACTCATTGAAATATCGAACTGTTCCACCAAAATGTCATCTCTTATGGAAATTTTCATTTAACAGAATTTAACTTTTCGTTACATTTTCAGACTTGCCTGCAAAACGTCATCGTCATTTACATGTCACTAGCTTACAGTCTGTTGTGCAGTGGATGTATTTACCACACAATTTTTGCTCAAAACGAACCCGGGTTTGATGATGAAGTTATTGATTGACGTTGTGTCAGACTCAAAACCTAAAATAAACTCGGGGGTTTACCTACGGTATAATTTATGATAGAATTTAAACATTTAACCTGTGACATGAGCGAAATTAAACGCGGTGCTAACAAACAATTGTGTAGTTCGGTATCAGAATATGCAAGTATATAGATATACGAGTAGGTAACGAGAAATGCAGTATTGCATTATGAATTCTCTCCGGCTTTCGAGAGGCAACCGAATCCAAACGTGGTCTCGATTTCAACCTGAGACTAATATAGAGGAGACTGCAGTCGACCCAGACCAACCCACCGACCACACGCTAACCGTATATTTCGTTCCGCTGAATTAGCTACGCCAATACTTAATTAGTTACGCAAATTTTCACAACCCTGCAGACTCGTATATTTATAATGGCTAAAGAATTATCTGTAGAGATTTGAAAATTTACTTCTTGTTGGTTGCTAATCGCGTGGGTGTGGCACCATTTGAAATAATTTTAGTACAATTTTTTTACTGTAAAACCTGTTGATGTTTGAATTGATAAAAAAAAAAAATCGCATAAATATTCAAACATCGATTATAATTAACTAGTTGTAAATAAAAATTGAAAATATAAATAATAATAAGATGAACAGATCGTGAAACTGAACAACAATTTGGGATAAAATGCAATCACTATTATATGTATGTACAACCGACTATGTAATATTACGTTCAGTCTGAGAAAATAAAGATTGAAAAATAGTAGAAGAAACGTCGGATTATCAGGGTAAGTAGCTATCTGGATGCAGACTACCCGCTGGAAGCGATTCTCATTTGTTTCCCGTTTTTAATCCGAACTCAACCCAGACTAGCTGCATTCCTTGGGGCTCTCTCGTTCGTTTGTACCTTGCAATACTTTTACTCCCAGTAGATATGGGAGTTACCGCCTCAGCTACTCTTATTAAAATGCAACCACGAAACTAGTTACCAGTATATATATATATATATATATATATATATATATATATATATATATATATATATATATATATATATATATATATATATATATATATATATATATATATATATATATATATATATATGTATATGTATATATATATATGTATATATATATATATATATATATATATATATATATATATATATATATATATATATATATATATATATATATATATATATATATATATATATATATATATATATATATATATATATATATATATATATATATATATATGTATACATCTATATATGTATCCACAATATTCTACCTGCCAACGGACATCAATTTCCACCGTGGAAATTACCTCGCCAGATGTTATTTGCTCGTTATGTACCTAGTAGTCATTAGTATGAAAATAAAATTCCTCTTGAGTAAACATAACAATAATAATAATACGAATAATAATGATAATGATAATGATAATGATGATAATAATAATAATAATAATAATCCATATCCCTGAAGAATAACGATGGTATATTTGTGCATCACTTCGACTGGCGTCTGCGATTATATTTAAAGTCGGATTGATCGAACTTGATAATTTTGGATGAATCGAATTGTGAGTTCATGGCCTTGGTGAAATGAATTCAATAAATCAAGGAAAAAGTAGATTGAGTGTCACGTTATCGAGGAATTTATAGCTGCACCGCAATAGTTGAGCCTCGTATTTTTATTTCCATTCTTATTCTTTCGCACGTTTTGCACGATACGAGTGTCGATTGGGCTCGTTTAGATTGACCGAAATTCCGCCCTGTCTAACCGTGGGAATATATACGATTCCTTGGAAATATATAGTATACCCGAATATATATTTTGGAGGGGTTTTTCCGCCCCTAACGACATATCGCTGGAAGGGTCAAGTTAACATTTATTTCGCAAAAATATGGCCAACCAGTCTTGAAAAATTCCAGTCATCCAGGATCGTATATATGCTTCTTGATACCTGGCCGCTCGATTTCCGGACCGAACTTTTGCACGTGGGATTTTATTCACGCTCAGAATAAAAAAATGCCAATTTATTTCGACACCAAAATGTCAAACTTTTGTTAGTTATACTTTCCTCTTTTTTAATGATACGATAAAGAAAATCCTCACAGTCTTCTTACCCATTTCAGTAATCATGCGGTCATTTAGTTAAAATTTTCGTAGATTCATAAGAAAAACCATAGCAAACTCAGATTTGTTGATCGAGTGTCGTAGACTGTGTCTAACGACGGCGATGTTCCCAGACTGTGGATTCTTGCGTTCAACCCCAAAAGCATCCATCAACAAGATCTATGATCGCCGGAAAGGTGCATTGGTGGTGCAGAGTTTCCTTGCCAAAGCAGTGCTGGTGATTTCGATGGTCGTTGTCCGTAGGCATGTACAGTCGGGCAATAAAGTTCTTGTAGAGTGAAAATCTAGGCTCAAGCGTTTCAGTGTCTATACGCTATTGAGCTGCCCCTTCGCACTGTATACCCCGCTCCCTGAAAAGGCAAATCAAGCAGATAACCTACTTAAAGTAAAGTAAGAAATACTTGCGAAATATATACATATATACCTGTAATAAATTATAGCCGACTGACCGGCCATAACGCATCAATGGGCCTATTCAACAGCGTAGACACTGAAACAGCTGAGCCTGAATTTCGACCCTACAAGAACTTAATTGCCCGACTGTACCTTATACATATAACGAAACCTCGAAACTGCTGTAAGCTTTTGAAACGATATTAGAAATTTAATTAAAAAGTAGGTACCTAATTAAATATCAATCTCCGATAATTGGAGATTCATGTAAATTTTTGTCTGTTTTTTATGTCTTTTTTTTACTATTTACAGTAACCTTGATACAGTAATGAAATAATAAACGTAGGAATTCACCGGAATAAAACTAATTTAAAAATGACGATATAAGTATCCACGTCACGTTTCGTTGTGAAATTTCATTGGCATCATTTTTACTGTGAACTTGTTCACATCAGAGACAGAGCTTTCGGGTGAACTAATGTAAGCGGCGTGGTTGCTTGGAGTCAGCCGCCTCTAGACTATACATTACTCGGTGTCAAGACCTTTCAATTACAAAGAAGTGCGGCCAATTGTTCCATCCTGTGAGTCAGTCTTTGTGCACGGGTCGGAGGTCATTGGGAGAAATTCTTTGCGAGAGAAAGTCATGATCGTTTGCAATTTCAAGAGATATCTAACAGATAGAAAAATCGATTCAAACTGTTCTTATCTGTTTTAAAATATATACGTTTCTGCGATAGAATTTAGATGGAATTATAAAATAGACAATGATTAAGTTGTTTCTGCTACAAGATAAGATCTTGTGGTGCAATCTTCTATCTTCTGATCTTCTTCTATCTTCTGGTGTAATTCTTAAGTAGTTTGATATATATTCAAGCTTACAAATTGTTCGGAAAAAAGTATAGTTACCAGTGGCTGGCCGAAAATGAAAATTTAATTAGTCCAACACTCGGCTTTTTTACGAAGCGTTGGTAACTACAGCCCTTGCCTAAATGGATCACGCTTTTTTAGCCTTGGCATGCTGAATTTTATACAAGTACATTATTCTTGATTAGCGGTTAATTCTCCAGCTACTATAGGCCAGGAGGAATATTTTTAAAGAGGGCTGCTATACACTCATGGACATTATACGTGCCTATCTACATTTTTTCGTATTCTCTCAGTAGTCTTCCTCTTCTTCGTTTACATCTCTATAATGAAATCGTTTCTACCAAAACATCGTAAAAAGTGTTCTGTATAATTATAATATATATACCTATACCTATATACACAATCATATATGTAAACCGAAAAAGAGGAACATAGGTGAATGGTAATAGAGAAACCAAGTGAATATGCAAATTTTAAATTTCCTATTTTTGTTTTCGCTTCTACGCTACTTTAGTTAACGAAATATCCCAAAAGACGTCTGGTCATTTGATTTTTACAAGCCTGGGAATTGCCTTGTAAAATTTCACAAGAGCGTGCAGGGTAATCGGAGGCAGTGACACTGCTATGAATAAATTTGAGATGATAGGAGCGAAGTCATAAGGAAGTTCTGACTCGCGTAGACTTGATACTTCAGGATGTTCTCTCTTCGAAAAGTTATATTTACATCCATGTTCATAGAATAACGCTGTTCTAGATTAATGATAGATAAGCATGAATAATGATTCAGCTATACTTAAAATTTCCCTGCTATCTATCAGGATGGAAATTAGTGCCATATGATCATAAATTCTTCTGCCCCGAGTTGAACATAACGAAATTAGTCCATGTGTATGATCTCACAACTCGAAGGGACTTGAAGTAAGGGTAACAAGCAATATGATACAGCTTTTACTTTATGATTTCACGCAAATGGGAAAGGTCATTTATATATGTGCATATATTATTTTATACATGCATACATATATTATATATGCGTATGAAAGCGCGGCATCGCCTCCTGAATAACAAACAGTGTGTTATGGTGTCACGTTGAAGTTTACGTCCATTTGGTCACAGAAAAGCCATCAAAATCTCGGTTCAATCTCCAGATAATCTCCTCTCTCAAAGTCCTGAATGGATTATTTTAGAAGTTCTCAAAATATTAGCCGCTTGCTTCAAACGTGGACCTTTTTAATTAAATTATTAATTGAAAAAATAATGAATTTTTCACCGCAACATTTCTGTTTTGACATAAAAATCCGATGCCCTGGGGGCTCAGCTCAGACAGAATATCCGTATACAGCAAACCTTTATAAGCGGAACTAAGTACCCACTTTTTCTAATAAAGGTTTTTATTTTCTGATTTCAGGTGAGTTATTTTCCAGTCTTTAACTGTGGACGTTTAACGTAAGTAAATAATCATATATGAAGATAATTGGTTGGAAATTAATTTATTAACTTACATGGAAATTCATCACGTCAATGTCGTGACGTCAATTTGTAACACGAGACGCCTCTCTTGCCACTACTGTCCATTACTATAATACAGTGGGCTAACTGGACCATAATGTGGGATATCCTCTCAAATTGTACATGACCGCATGGTACACGCGGTAGTGCCAACCGCCAGAGCTATTACGTGAATGGACACCCATTGCTTCCACAGTGAAACCCCCATTACTTCTCATACCACATGATTGTTAAGATACACGACTTCTTAAGCCATTATTTTTGCCTTTATAACCTGCATTCGACCTACCTGTCTACAGTATCGCATAAAATTTGCGACTTTTTATGCCCTTATATTATATTCAATGTATACTATATACACCTCTGAATGATCGTAACGATTTGTGGGGTGAAATTTTTCCAACTGTTCCGTATTCAAATTGGAAAAACTCGGTATTTATAAGTTTTCAAGCTGTAACCGAAACCGCGGATTGTTAGAAATGAATTTCGAGGTGGGAAAATCCGGAAAGTATTTATTGATTTTTATCCCATTCATCCATTAAGAGGATAGATTACTACAGGCTTAAAGTAAAAGTAAGCCTTGCTCGTTCGAAAATGGGTTAAAACTCAATGGATTGAAAACTTTTTAAATTTTTGTCAGCGATTAATTAACGCGGGATTAAGCTAAACGATATTACCGTCTTTTACTAAAGGTAGTTTTAAAACTTTCTTGGTTAAAAATTAAGGTCGTTTTAATCAGTTCAATTTATTCGAACCATAAAAATCTTTTCATAAACTATATCAAAGACACGTCATTATCACATCAGTAGACGTTTTTCAATTGCCATAAATCCCCAGCAATATAAATTTTGCTTTGCAACCCCTTCATCAACGGCATAATAAACTATATGGTAAAGTGAAAACTATATTCTACTATATTAGCCATTGGAAAAAGTTGTAACTACTTTGCGACGTTAGAACTTAAACGACTCTTCGACCCCTTCGATACTTTTAGCTTTTAAGTACAGGCTAACAATCTATCACCAAGTCTACGTCGATATTATTACCGTCAGTAAACTAGCGGTATTGCACACACGCCCACCAATTCAGATACGGCAAACATTGTTATAACGAAGTGAATACTCTGCTACCGTCAGATATGATATCCCTTTTTACTCAGGTTTACCTGCTTATATTCTTTTTCAAACTTTGCCTCGATCGATCTCAACAATGTGTTATTACAGTAATGATTCGTCAACGTCAAAGTGACATAACGTTATAGCCCAGGTCTTCACCATGGAATATTTATGCTGATAATTAATGGTTAAATTGATAAAAAATATGTACTAGATGATAACGTTATAGTGATACTACGAAACAGTATATCTAGAATAAGCTCATTCCGTGGATGGAAGCGCAAAGACGTCATCACGGGATCAATACGAGGAGATGAGACTTCGTAAAGGCTTTCGTCGGTCTGAAGGTATTCGTACCATCCTATCGCAGACGACTTGTTTCTACGAGAAAATAAAACTGCGTCTTTACGGGCAATTCGATTGCGATATTTTATCACCTGAAACCAATGGCCAACGGATGACAGATATGTCACCTCTGCAATACAATATTATTGCAATTCAGTCTGATAGTCTTAAAAATTATATCCGCTGTTGATTAATACTCGTCTGTACATAGAATCTCGTCGTATTATTACTTCCTGTCTTTCGCCTCACGCATAGTAAAGAAATTCTTCTCAAGTTTTACCCAAAC
Source organism: Macrophya annulata (assembly GCA_963924015.1). Taxonomy (NCBI): domain Eukaryota; kingdom Metazoa; phylum Arthropoda; class Insecta; order Hymenoptera; family Tenthredinidae; genus Macrophya; species Macrophya annulata. Next base: position 15,195,712 of record OZ001259.1, read on the forward strand.
ACGTATTTTGGCTTGATCTTCTCGGTCGTAAAGGGAATCACTTTTAGGCGTGATAATCTTAAGTTTTTCACTTATATGGCATTACCCTTTGCTGTAATAAACATATAAATAAAATACACTAGGGCACGTAAAGACCCAAAAGATCTTTCTATTATACCGCAGTGTTACCTATAGATATCTGCTGTATGGACCGTAACTAGGTTGCCGCAGAACGACGCCACAATTACACTAACCCAGTTCATGTCACAGGTACGCTTTATGTTGTGGTAGGCCTCCCTATGTACATACATAGTAGGTACGTATGTATCTACAAATGCCTTTAATATGTACGTTAAACACATACATATACAGGGTGTTCCCTAGCAGACGGCTGAGTAAGGTGAGTTACCGAACGTGCTGTTTTATCGACGTTGGTAATGCGTACTTCGAAATTGGGAATTTCTCGTACCGCTTACCGGCCAGTTTCGCCAAATTGAAGAACCATGTATAGCGAAGCAATAAAATATGACAATCGGCAGTAAATCTAACAAGTTATGTGATTTTTTAGGAAATAACTTCACCTCTGCCACATGCTACTCGTTCATCAAATCGCCCATGCGTTGGGCTTGTGGTCGATTAACATGTGTGATATCATTCCCCTTTTGATTGTTGTTATGCGTAAACATAAAGTCAGGGTGGTTTGGATGAATTATGGTTTTTGATTGGTCAACTAGCTTGTCATAACTGGCCATAGTCAGAATTAAAAGATTTCAACACATCGTTCGCGGATAAAATTATTTTATATAAAGTTATACTGATATTACATCAGTTCAACATATTAACGATCAAACTTCGTGAAAATTCAAACGGGTTGTTATATTTTTCAAACATGTTAAAATGAATATGCATCGTGTCCTCAAGTCGCGTAATCCTTTCGGGGTGGCTTGGGGTCTAGACTGTGATACTCGGGTTTTGCAAATCTGTCTGATAGCGCGTCTGATTGGTAAAAGGGTTATAACTTCACAATAATTGAGCGAAACCCTATTTAACGATTGACAAGACTCATCATACTATATATGGATACGTGACTACGAGTGAAATATAGTTTGTACAGGTGATCCATCCCCGCCATATCGACCAACGATTTTCTGTTTGACATTTACGAACCGCAAATAAAAATAAATTGAAACATTGCTAGTACTCATATTCATATGTCGTAATAATGATACATTCGAAAACATCGGGACAACCAATATAGCCGCGTTTATAACAAACATCATCTGTTTAAACAGTTGCTACCTGTACCAATTCCAAAGGTTGTCGACCTCGTATTTATCATATTTACCGTACCGATCGCAAACTATACAATACGTCTTCGACGTGATGGAGACGGTGAAGAGGAGGTATTGAGGCTTCGATAATGTGTCACATGAATATCATAAAACTGTAAACTAGTTGAATTTGTCGGACGTAATATTAGTAGGCGATAGAAAAATGTAGTGATTCACCCGTGTATGTCTAAGTCATCGCAAGCAACCCCTTACAAGTCCTGGTCAGTATACCTAAGCAGCGATAGTAATCATAAAATCGATTTTTTTATTATTATTTATTGTCAGTTGCGCCGCCTGGTTCGTGAGATAAATCAAACAGATTTTGTTGGTTATGCAAATTTGATTTCGCTCTGCTAGGAAAATATTTTTGCTAGTACGTAGATATTGAAGTTCTTTCAGCAAACATATTGGATAATGCTTTAGCTAACAATTATGAATAGTATCTGAGTCAATCAGTTTGCTCGACTAGGAGTTGAAGTATATTAGCACTTTTATTTTGTTGGGACAAGAAAATTTTCTCTCCGAATAATGAAATCAAAAATTTCAACGGTAACTGAAAATTCGTCATCCCAGAAGATTATTTCCAATATTCGTGTAGCTGCTGTCTAAACTACTTGGATATTCACTAAATATATATATATAAACTTGGGTAAAGCAATGAAGAGCATATCATCATGACAAGTGATTATGATGTACATTCGAATGCGTAGATACATGTGTTTCAGAGATGTAGAATCATATGAGACAGATATAAGGTGAAGGCCTCGTTTTAATAAAAATTTTATGATTGGATAGCAACCGCGAATGTGTGAATTGCAAACATTGACTGGTATATAAGCCGAGTAATGTTTGGCACAACCACAGTCCATCAAAATGAGTAGAAAATTAGCAATCCTCGTGGTGTGCGTAACAGTGGTTCAAAGTTCTATGGCAATGATGCCATCAAGTGCTTCAGGGATTCAGGCTGGAGTGCTTGATGCCTCTATACTGAAAGCCTACCATGCAGTGGCAGATTTACACATTGAGAAAGGATTTTATAGTTTCTTCATTGTAGAACTTCAAAGCTACTTAGCCGAAGATAATCGCGAAGACACAGATGCAGCTGAAAATAACTCGTATACACCAGAAACATGTGGGACCGGAATACTCAATGGGTTGATTGGCTCATTCAACGCTGTTATGGCGGCAGCTCTAGCTATTGATTACGAAGATTTCTCTGCTATTACAACTGCACGGAACGTAGGATATATCACAATAACAGATTTAGTTGCAGGTATATGCTCTGCAATTAAATTAGCCATGGGAAACAATTCCTACCGTAGTTCGACTGAAATTCAAGCTATCGCTGATAAACAGGTTTCTGAAGCTGTGAATTATAATAGAGCAATTTTTGCAGCAATCAAAAATGGTCAAATTGGCCTCCCTAAAATTGAAATTGCGATTAACAGTGCTGAAAGTAAAGCAACTTACGAACTTGTGACTGGAATTCATAATATTTTCTTTTTAATCGAATCCCTCGGGGCGGAGATTACTTTCGGAACTCAAGCTGGAATTGAAGAAATTATCCATAGCCAAATATGTTCTAGATTTAACGCAGATATCAAGATCAAGTTCGATTTATTACGATCCCTTTCTTTTGCTGCTTATGTAATGCAATTTGGAATTAACTCCTGTTTACCTGGTATTGAAGGCAATGAGGTTCCAGCATATGCTGATTGTGAGAGGACAGTTGAAGAAAATTCGACCACAGGTACGGATGACTTGTACGAAAATTGTACCGGAAATCAAAGCGGATATGGGAATGGTTCGTATGGTATTGACGTCGTGGAACCTGAACCTTCTGGCAACGACGGGACAGTAGACGGAAATTCGACCACAGACTCGGACGACACGTCGGAAGATTCTAACGGAAACCAAAGCGGATATGGGAATGGTTCGTATGGTACTGATGCCGCGGAGCCTGAACCTTCTGACAACGACGGGACAGTAGACGGAAATTCGACCACAGGCACGGGTGACTCGTCTACAAATCCTACCGGAAACCAAACCGGATATGGGAATGGTTCGTATGGTACTGATGCCGCGGAGCCTGAACCTTCTGGCAACGACGGAACAGTTGACGGAAATTCGACCACAGGCACGGGTGACTCGTCTACAAATCCTACCGGAAACCAAACCGGATATGGGAATGGTTCGTATGGTACTGACGCCGTGGAACCTGAACCTTCTGGCAACGACGGAACAGTTGACGGAAATTCGACCACAGGCACGGGTGACTCGTCTACAAATCCTACCGGAAACCAAACCGGATATGGGAATGGTTCGTATGGTACTGATGCCGCGGAGCCTGAACCTTCTGACAACGACGGGACAGTAGACGGAAATTCGACCACAGACTCGGACAACACGTCGGTAGATTCTAACGGAAACCAAAGCGGATATGGGAATGGTTCGTATGGTACTGACGCCGTGGAACCTGAACCTTCTGGCAACGACGGAACAGTTGACGGAAATTCGACCACAGGCACGGGTGACTCGTCTACAAATCCTACCGGAAACCAAACCAGATATGGGAATGGTTCGTATGGTACTGATGCCGCGGAGCCTGAACCTTCTGGCAACGACGGAACAGTTGACGGAAATTCGACCACAGGCACGGGTGATTCGTCTACAAATCCTACCGGAAACCAAACCGGATATGGGAATGGTTCGTATGGTACTGATGCCGCGGAGCCTGAACCTTCTGGCAACGACGGAACAGTTGACGGAAATTCGACCACAGGCACGGGTGACTCGTCTACAAATCCTACCGGAAACCAAACCGGATATGGGAATGGTTTGTATGGTACTGATGCCGCGGAGCCTGAACCTTCTGACAACGACGGGACAGTAGACGGAAATTCGACCACAGACTCGGACAACACGTCGGTAGATTCTAACGGAAACCAAAGCGGATATGGGAATGGTTCGTATGGTACTGACGCCGTGGAACCTGAACCTTCTGGCAACGACGGAACAGTTGACGGAAATTCGACCACAGGCACGGGTGACTCGTCTACAAATCCTACCGGAAACCAAACCGGATATGGGAATGGTTCGTATGGTACTGATGCCGCGGAGCCTGAACCTTCTGGCAACGACGGGACAGTTGGCGGAAATTCGACCACAGGCACGGACGACTCGTCCAAAAATTCTACCGGAAACCAAAGTGGACATGGGAATGGTTCGTATGGTACTGATAACGCGGAGCCTGAACCTTCTGACAACGACGGCGCAGTAGACGGCGATTCGACCACAGGCACGAATGACTCAACCACAAATCCTACCGGAAACCAATCCGGATATGGGAATGGTTCGTATGGTACTGACGCCGTGAAGCCTGAACCTTCTGGTAACGACGGAACAGTTGGCGGAAATTCGACCACAGGCACGGATGATTCGTCCACAAATCCTAACGGAAACCAAAGCGGATATGGGAATGGTTCGTATGGTACTGATGTCGTGAAGCCTGAACCTTCTGGCAATGTTGGGACAGTTAATGGAAATCCGACTACAAGTGAGAACTACAGGCCTAAACATTCTACCGCAGACCTAAGTGAAGTTCAGCTTGATTTCTGTGCACTTCTAGCCATCCGAGATGAGATAATTTTCAAACTTGTAAAAGCACTAAACGTTATTTTCCGTACAATTGATAACCAGTTAACCGGAAGTAGACATAAAGGTAAGTTACATAGTATGCATGCAGACGAAGACGAAGCGGTTTCGGCAATGAAGTCTGCAGCTGATAATTCCTTGCGTGCAATAAGCATGGCCTCGTCGAAAGCTTCCTTGTCAGTTGAAGTCTATCGAACATCAATACACGCCGCAATGAAAGATATAGTTGACAATATTTACGACGCAATCAAATTGACCCACCGCAAAAGCTCTCACAAACTAGTTGCAAAACTTCAAGACATTCAGGATGAAGTAATTTCTGACGCCACTAAAGCCGTGTCGGGAAAGTTATTTCTCGCAATTAAAAAAGGCCCAAAAATTGATCTTGCTATTGAATCTCTATGCGAACGCATCCAAGCAAAATTAATTTCCGAAATCGTGACCTCATATCTTGCTATTTTCGCTGCAATTAAAATTCTTCTGTCCGCGGTTTTTCCTGAAGTCCAATTTGGAATGGACGGTTCTGCATCACTCAAACCCTACCAGCATCAAGCAACTTCGGCAATGCAGGCTTCAGTTGAGACTAGATTCACTATCATTGAAATAATCTACACAATAGATTCTTCAAAAAATGAGGGTGAAATTTTGGGTACTTTCTCTGCAATTGAATCCGCTAATCGGACGCAAGTACTGTACGCCGAAAAGGGAATTGACATTATTTTTACTGCAATTATGAATGACATGTCCGACGTATCTTCGCGTCACAAAAATGTGGCTAAACATGGTGTACGTAAAATTGAAGCGGCTAACGAAAAAACATATGAGTCATTCGAAACAACACTTAACTCTACTTTTTCTATAATTTCACTTGTCAATCCCGGATCACCCTCAGTTGTCAAGAAATACCTATCCAAAGCGCAATCCTCACTAAAAATAATAATTGATAATATCTACGCTGCATTGGAATCACAAACTAGAGCTGGATCCCTTCGGGCTACAACTGTTTCTGCAGCTTCGAATTTGATTAAATATATTTACAATGCAATTCAAGAAGGTCGAAGATACTCTGCAAAAATCGAAATCAAGATTCAACGCGCCTATGAGAAGTCAACTAAGGAACTCGTCCAGGTATGTGAAACTATATTCGATGAAATCAAAATTGCCGAGGAAAAAATTTTTCATGGAACCCAAACTGGAAATAAATATAGCTTATCAATGATCCAAAATGCACGTGATGCAGCATTTACTGCCATGAAAGCTGAGATTGAAAGCCATACCTATTTATTTCAAGCTATCGTTTTAGCCGATGCTGAAGAACAAGTTGGAATTTCACCCGATTCTTGCGAGGCTGCAACTAACTGAAATGTATCGTATTTTCTTCCAAAATTTTGTATGAAGTTTGTGCGAAATATTTTTTAAAGCGAATAATCTCGAAGAAAATTTTAACTATTGATTCTAAATTCATGTATTTAACGTTGATGTGCCTTTGAACTAGAAATTTTAGGTGTATAACTATATATAGCTGAGCAGAATATGAGCTGCATGTATTTTTTTAAAATAAGTATTTGAATACGTTTCGGATGTATTATTTCGTGTTTTATTAGTGATCAAGAAAATTATTTAGCCGTTTAGCATTCCAAGCAAATGTAATATGCATAAGTATAGATTTGAAATATTGACTATCATTGATTAAGCGAAATATTTCTACCGATATATTTACATGTTATCACTATAATCATTAGTTAGAGATATCTACATACATGTACTTAAAAATCAAATAAACACTATTTGTGTTACCTAAACCGTGAACTTGTCGTTTTTTCAACCCTTTTTACAGACAATAAGTATCTGGTTATGTTTATAGTTTATTACGAGGACGAAATTATTATTGTATTTTGTAATTCAGAATTTATTGTGAAAATCACTATTGTGTATCTTGAATTTAATCAGAATTATGAATATATTTTGCCGAATCCCCAGTATAAAAAAAGTTGCACTATAGCGGAATATTTAATTTCGTATCAAGTCGTAAAACAAATTTGCCCGAAACATTGCTTTAATCAGTCTTGAGTGTCACAAAGATTGTAAGTTAACCTCTTGTATAAGATTATTTAAGATGTTATTTGAGAAATATCAAATATATATTTATATGCAGTGTATGTGCACACGTATAGTATAGTCTTCCAATTCAACTCTATCTATCCCTGGGCCTCACAAGTCACGATTTTCTTCCAATTTCTTCACTTGACATTACTATTTGAGATTGAGCTTTCATATTTGTTTCTGATATCGGAGCTTAGTAGTTCAGGAATATAAGAAAACGTTGCGTGCACTCTTATTGATGGGTATCTGGTATATACCTAATATGAATCATATATTAAATAACATATAGGCGATAGCCTACATAGTCGCTAAAAAAATAGTCTGTTCAAGCAAGTGCCACGTAACAATACCTCAAACATTATTAATCTAATTTATATTTTATTAACTGGATCATTAGAATATTCGATCGCGTTATGAAAATGAAGAAAAGTTAAGTTCATTTTAAGCAATGTGGTGTTAAGAGTCAATGTAGCAAAGGGTAATTAGGAGGTGGTGAAGGAGCGAAAATGATCAAAAACAATAAAATCGTATAATGTTTTAACGGGCAAGTTGTATTCGATGTGGGCTGGATGTGGTTTACCTAATCAGATATCGTTCTCAAAGTTACCGTTGGTAAGAACTGTAGAACTTGTTTCACTAGTAGTTGCCAGATACGAGTTTTTGCCAAAAACTTTTATACGCTAGTATAACGTAGTTCCCCACAGTATGGCAATATCATGCTGGGCATCATTGTCAGCCGTATACACGTTTACATGTTTGTTGTATTCTAGCGTCCGTAATCTCATCCACAGTTTTTTTGACTGTTAACTTGTGTGCACTTTCTTATTTCAGAGGAAAATTCGTTCAATAAGATGATAAACTTGATGGCTGTACTAATAAATTCGATGATACGTCAGAAAAAATGATGAATGATGTTTCTAAAAAATAGGTTTTAAGAATTCTATCGGATACCAATATATCTCGTTAATAAAGGCTATTAAATTACTAAGCTAATGATTATGATGCAACCTGCAGCGTACAACTATTTTAGCTGTATGTACAAATATATTCTATTGTCTAGTAGCAGCTGAGAAAATATAGGCAAATTAACATAGGCACAGTCATAGATTCGTATATAAACGAATACGATCAAGCACAGGCACAGTTTATCGAAATGGAAGGTAAATTGACGATCTTTGTGGTGTGTGCAACAGTGCTGCAGAACTCTCTGGCAATTATGTTAGCAACTGCTTCCGGGAATCAGGCTGGAGCTATGCTTGATTCTTCTATATTGAAAGCCTACTGCGCAGTAGCATATTTTCAAGCTGAAAAAACAGTTCAGCGTTTTTCCACTATAGAAAGTCAAGTCTTCTCAGCGAAAACTTGTCTCACAGACGAATACGCAGCTGAAGAAAATTTGTATACGACAAAAACCTGTAGAAACGAAATACTTGTCCCATTGATGGCTACAACTGATGCTGTTTTTGCGGTGATTCTAGTCGTGGACTCCGAAGCTTCCTCTTCTGTGACAGCTGCCCGGGCCATAACTAACAGGTTCCTAACGAATTTAGTCGTAGATATTTGTTCTGCGCTCGAATTAGGCATGGGGAAAAATTCATCCGGAGCTCTTGCTGAAATCAAAGCTATTGCGGACAAGCAAGCTTCCGAGGCCGTGATTTTTAATACAGCAGTTTTCGGTGCGATTTTAAACGGACGAAACGACCACCCTAAAATTGAATCTGCGATAAAAAGCGCCCAGGGAAAAGCAACTTCTCAAATCGTGAGAGCGGTCTATGCTGTGTTTACGGGAATCCAAACTTTGATTTCGGTCGGAACTCAAGCTAATTGTGAAGTTGTTTCTGCTGCGATAAAAATTTTCGGAAATCAAATACTTTCTGGAATCACGGGTGATCTCAAGATTAAATTCGACTTATTGCAAGACATTTTTACTGCCTCTTCTATATTCGATTTCGGGATAGTCGCAATTTCCCCTGCAATTGGAAGTGCATTGGAATCTGTCTACGAGAATGCGGGCAGCGGTGATCCGAACACAAATGTATGTGTGTCTTTACAAGATTCAGAACAAAATTTACCTATAAATGTGACACAAATTTTGAGCGCCCTGAAAGCAATTCAAATTATTTTCACTACAATTATGAACCACATGGTCGACGATCTATCGCGGCACAAAAATGTGACTAGAGATGATGCATGTGAAGTTGAAACCGCCATCGAAAAAACATATACCGCATTTGAGGCAACACTCAACTCTACTTTCGATTCAGTTTTGCTTGTCAATCCCAAAACATCCTCAGTTGTTAGGAAATCTCGGTCCAAAGCACAGTCCTCCCTAAGAATCCTCGTTGATAATATTTACGCCGCACTCGAACTGAATCATGGCCACGTTTCAGCAGAAACAGCAGCTAAAATTGAATTCCATAGAAATGCAACTACTTGTGAAGCCTCGGCTTTAATTAAAGCTATTTACGTTGCAATTCGAGATGACCGAAGATACTCTGCAGAAATCGAAACTGCAATTGAGTGTGCCCGTGACAAGTCAATTGCCGAAGTTGTGAAGGTATGTGACAATGTCTTCATTGGTATCAACATCCTCATAAGTAGGAAGTCTCCTGGAACCAAACCTGGAAATGAAGATCATTTGTCTTTAATCAAAGATGCACAAAAAGCAGCATCTATCGCCATGATAGCCGAGATTCAGAGCCATAACGATTTATTTCAAGCCATCGTTCTAGCCGATGCCCAAGAAAAAACTAAAAATTCTGCCAATTCCTGCATCGCTGCAACTACCTGAAATTTATCTTCTATATTAGTTTTGTATAGAGTTCGTGCGATTTTTTTTTTTTTTTTTGTTTTATTCACAGTGGATAGACTGGACACAAATTTGAATTTTTGATTATAAATTGCTGCAACTAACGCAAATGTGCCTTTGAATTAATAATTTTAGGTGTGCTACTATAGCTGAGCAGAATTTTAGCTGCATGTATTTTGAATAAGTATTCGGGTATGCTTTGGATTTAACATGTTATGTCAGAAAAATATTCAGTATCTTGTATTTAAACACATCTGATATACACAAATGTATTTCCAACACGCTGTGCGTAAAGTTCGATTTTGCGCACGTTTCGCTTCGTGCACAAAATTCAACTTTATTTTAGCAAAACAGCAGACAGACAAATTTGGGTGCAATTTCATGTGTCAGAATCCAACTTACCTAGTATAAGATCTACGATAGTAAAATGTGTGTGTTTTTCAAAATAAATACGTCAATTTATTTATAAAAAATAAAAAGACAATTAATTGGTTTACAATTTTGAATAAAGGGTGTAGATTTTTTTTGGTTAATTGTTTCCAATTTTGAATAAAATTTATAGATTGTTTTTAACGATCAATGTGTTGATTTATTTGTGAGGCCTGTGGCCCTATACCCGCCTCGCGCCTCCGCCATCCTCCTTCGCCATCTTCTCTTTTCTTCTACCTTTGCATTTCACGATATTGCTCAAATTCTCATCCGTAAATATAACGCAATAATATTATATTATATTTCACGAACTTCTCGCCCTCGTTACGTAATGTACTATCATACCTCATTCCAAGCAAATGTAATGTGCATTTAGCAGATTTGAAGTATTAACTGCCATTGATTGAGTCTGAACCAAGGATCAAAAGCAGAAGACGAAGATGCAACGATTCGCGCGCTGAGCTCTCTTTCTCGGGCAATGCGAGAACTAAGGATTCTCATGGTTTCCCAACAATTTTCAATCGCTAATTACAACGAATTGCGAGTTTTTAGATTCAGACATCATTTTTTGCATAAAACGAAAATGTTTTTTGATAGGTGTGTTCGTAATTCCGTGTAAAGTAACGCTCACCCTGACATTTTCACGTCAATGATGAGTGGACTCTGATAATAATAGTCAAAACAGGTGAAACGCCAGTACTTTCCGATGTAAGAAATAGCAACAAAAAAAATTTATGTAATTGACTTTCACATGCTAGCTCGAACTCATTCCAATCGTCGGCTGTCAAAAGGACAATCCGATTGAAAGCTCAGTTTTTAAAATATTTGAGAAAGTAATTATATCGGTAAAAATAGACTAGACCATGCCTTCAACCTGTTATATAAGATTATTCAAGATTTTAATTGAGAAATATCAAATATGTTATGCAGTGTATGTGGATACGTGTAGCTTTCCAGCTCAACTCTGCTACTTCTGGGTCTCACGAGTCACGATTTTCTTGATTTTTATTTATATGACATTACTACTTGAGATTGAGCTCTCCGATTTGTTTCTGATATCAAAGCTCAATGATCCAGACGTAGCACAAGCTGAATTCGAATCCCACGTATTACATACCTACAATGTAATATATGGTAGTATTAGTTTGAAATATGTGTAGGATTCAATTTTCAAGTAACTATTTGAAACCTGGGATTACCCTGGATAGATCTATGTATCTTACTCATGATGTATACCTATACATATCTATAGATATACATTCATACATGCATACGGTGATAAAAATGATATCAATCGAAACTTGGAACTCTACATTAAATTATACAACGTTCATTCGCCTTGTACCAATGCTCTTCACGCTACTGTGACTTGATCTTCTTCTCGGTGCTCTCACCTTGTTATAGACTGATTGATATACAAGTGTAATTCATATCATAAATTTTTACGAAATTAAACTCATGTTCACCTTGAACATTTCATTATCTTACGATTTTCAACTCGAAATTTTCATTACGTCGATGTAATTAATCGAAAACATTATGTGTAGCTTGATGATAGGTATATTACCTATGGTAAACGATGAATTGGAGAACCCGTAGGCAAGAACCAACATGGCCGGGATAATAAATATAGTCTATTTAAACAAGTGCTGCCTAGAAATACTTCAAACATCATCGATCTAGTTTATATTTTATTTACCAGATCGTTTGAATATTCGATCGTGTCATAAAAATGAAGGAGAGTTAAGTTTGTCTTACACAATGTATTGACAGATGGTGAGAGTCTATATAGCAAAGGATCACAGGAGGTAGTAAAATAATTGAACATACATTTGAGTGATCGCGTTATATTCGATGTGGGCTAAATGCGGTTTAACTAATCAGACACCGCTCTCAAAGTTATTGTTTGTGAAATTTATGGAAATAAAAATGTTCCGCGAGTACAGCTACCGAATGCGATTTTCCAGCTGCTAATTCGTGTACATTTACGTGTTCTGGAAAGAAACTCGTTCAATAAGATGATAAACTTGATAGGACTCCGAATAAATTCTACTGAATGATTCGTACTGAAAAAAATAAACTTAGAGTTTCAAAGTTGAAAGAAAAAGAAAAATCCATGTATATAGGAAAAGGGCAGGCAGAACGGGATAGGTAACCCGAAAATTTGGTAAAAATGTTTCTTCCAAAATTATTTTAAACCGTGACTTATTACTCTGATTATCATTATTACACAATTTGAGGTGTTCGAAAATTTTGATTCAAACATTTTTTTGCCTAAATTTTTCAACAATTTTTTTTAAATTTATTTAAAGAAAATTAAAATCTATTCTTTTCACAATTATTTTGAATAATTTGGAGTAGCTTGAAATTTTTTTCACTTTTTTGGGGAGGTACCCCATTTTACCGGTGAAATCTAAAAAACAAAAAAATTCATGGCAACTAAATTTTTTTTTTCTCCTTTACTTTAAATAGAAGTAAAAACAACAAGAAGAACTATTTGAGTTCACGAAAGTCCATTATTTTCTTAGCGTCCCCGTTTTGCCCGCCCAGCTTCCCCTATACAAATATGTATACATACTAAAATATATGCTAAATTGCTCGAGATATTAATTAATGTTAGTAAATTATTTTACCAAGATGAAAATCGATGGTAAAAATAATTGTCAAAAACTGCCGTAAGTGTTTCTGTGCCGCTTCTCCTTATTTACAACATCCACCTCTAGCTGTTATCAACTAACTCTTGCTATGTCTATACTACACATATTTCTACTGAGGATGTATGCAATTGAATACCTAGCTGCAAAAACAACGAAAGTTGACTTACGTTGTCTTTGCTCCTACTAGAATATTTGGGTTACACGATATCTGGACTTGATACTCAACAAGTTTCAGGTATTTAGGATATCTCATTTGGTTGAAGAGTATTCTTTAAGCATATGTACACCGCGCATATGGACTGCACAGTGAGTTTGGAATGTCGTCAAACGCAGCATCCATGCAAGATCAACATATCAAAATAGCTTCATATGATGATTGTTTGATTCATAATGTTTTTAATCTAATCTTAATAATTGATCTAGGATTCTAACGACTGTAGTTATTGTAAATGTCGAAACAGAACGAATATTTGCGAGACAGTCCTTTTTTGCAAGAACGATGTAAACCACAGCGTCGGTTTGACTTATTTTGAAGGTGTTGGTTCGCGTTAGTTCAAAAATCATGTGAGCTTTTCATTCCTAGGGATAATAACCCTTCGAAATGAACGTCCCATAAAGTTCATTGCGATTCAATTCATCGAGTTAATTCAAATTCAAACCTTTGATTGAAGATTTTGGTACCAATATGAAAGTCAACTTACGTTGTTCTTGTAGCCAGGTACTCAATCATATCTCGTTGATATAGGGTATTTCATCATTAAGCTAATTATGACGCAGACCTACGTACATCCAAATATTTTGGATGTACATGCGTACACACAAACACATTCTATTGATCGGTAGCAACTGAAAAAACATTGGCTAACAAGCATTAAAATCGTATATAAGCGAGTACGATCAAGCACAAGCGCAGTCTATCGAAATGGAAGTTAAATTGACGATCTTTGTGCTGTGCGTAACAGTGTTGCAGAACTCTCTGACAATCATGTCAGCAACTGCTTCAGGGATTCAGACTGAAGCCATGCTTGATTCTTCTATACTGAAGACCTACTACGCAGTAGCATATTTGCAATCCGAGAAAGCAGTTCAGTCTACTTCCACTGTAGAAAGTCAAGTATTTTTACCGAAAACTTGTCTCCAAGACAATTACGCAGCTGAACAAGACTTGTATACCACAAAAACCTGTAGGGACGAAATATTTCTCCCGTTAATGGCTTCAGCCAATGCTGTTTTGGCAGCAATTCTAATCGTGGACCCCGAAGTTAATGTGACAAATGCCCGGGCCGTAAGTAACAGGTTCCTAACGAATTTAGTCGTAGATATTTGTTTTGCGATCGAATTGGGCCGAGGGACAAATTCATCCGCAGCTCTTGCTGAAATCAAAGCCATTGCGGACAAGCAAGCCTCCGAGGCTGTGATGTTTAATGCGGCAGTTTTCGCCGCAATTCGATACGGGCGAGACGCCTACCCTAAAATTGATTCTGCAATTAAAAGTGCCCAAGAAAAAGCAACTTCCCAACTTGTAACAGCGATCTATAATGTGTTTGCGGGAATCGAAATTTTGCTTGCGTTCAAAACTCAAGCTAGATGTGAGGATATTTTTGCTGTGATCAGGACAGCCCGGATCCAAACATTGCTTGGAATCAAGGGTGATCTCAAGACAAAGTTCGACTTTTTCCAAGCCTTGTTTACTGCCTCTTCTATATTTAATTTTGGAATTCTCACTAATCCCTCTACAATTGAAGATATGGAGACTTCAGCATATCCTGACTACAACAATATGGTCAACGGTAATCTGACTACAAGTGAAGAGGACAATCCTAAAGTTGTTACCGACCATGGAATTAAAAATGTGACTGGTGACTGTGAAAGTCATGCTGCCCGTGAGACCGCAGCATTACAGATAGAAAACGGAGTTACCACTATTTTTAATACAATTAAAGAAAAATTTGATAGAATTCCCTACAGAAAACAAAATCCAACTGAAAATGACACACAAAAATTTGAAACCCTAAGGGAAGTTGCATCTGCCGTTAGAATCATCGCAGTTGATGCTGTCATGCATGCAATTCTGATAGTTAATCCTGAAGCAACTTTGGCAGTTGAAGCTGGAATGCGTGCAGCAGAGGCCAAAGTGAATCAAACAATTAATGTTATCTATGACACAATAAACTTAATCCGAAGCAAAAATTCTTCCAAAATCTTGAGTGAAATTCAAACAATGGAGGACTACGCCATTCGCGGATTTTTATCGATCATTGAAGACATTTACGATGTAATTGTAAGTGACCTAAAAATCCGCGCTCAACTTCGAACTGCAATAGAACGCTGCAAGAAAGAATCAATGTTGGAAATCAAGAAAGTGTGCCACGGTATTTTCACCGGAATACGAATTCGTTTTGCTGATATTTCCGGAAGTCCAACTGATCGTAAGACTAGCAAATTGTCAATCAAAGATACCCAATCCGAATCATCTTCCGCAATGACAATTGTAATTCAGAATATTTTTGATGCAATTGAAAGTCTTGGCCAAGCCGCGAGCGGAGCCGGGCCTCAAAACGTCTCGAATTTGGATGCGGTTCGGTTAGACTGTCAGATAGCACTGATCGAAAGTGTAACAGCAATTGGGATAATTTTTAATAGCATTACGGCCGACTACACTAAAGTTCCTCCCAAAAATGAAAATCCACCTGAAGATGACCTAATGAAATCCGGTAGGGAAGCAGCATCTGCCGCTAGAATCTCCGCAGTTAATGCTGTCATGCATGCAATTCTAATAGTCAATCCTCAAGCTATCTACGCAGTCAAAGCCGAAACGGATGCAGCAAGGGCCAGAGTGATTGAAACAGTTGATGTTGTTTATGACACAATAAACTTAGTCCGGGGCAAGCATTCTTTTAAGATCCTGACTAAAATTGAAGACATGGAGGATTCCGCTATTCGCGGATTCGTGTCGTTAATTGAAGACATCTATGCTGGAATTGTGAGTAACCTGGAAATCCGCGCTCACCTTCGAACTACTATAAAACACTTCAAGAAGGAATCAGTTTCGCAAATCAAGAAAGTGTGCCAGGGTATTTTCACGGGAATAAGAATTCGCTTAGCCAATTTGTCCGGAAGCCATACTCATCGTAAGGATAGCATTTCGTCAATCAAAGTCGCTCAGGCCGAATCAGTTTCCGCAATGAAAATTGTAATTCACAACATTTTCGATGCAATTGAAAGCCTTGGCCAAACCTTAGGCGGCACCGAAGGTCAAACAATCACGAATTTCGCTGCGGTCCGGACAGACCGTGAGATAGCACTGAACGAAACCGTGAATGCGATTGACATAATTTTCAATAGCATTATGGCTATTAACGACACCAAAGTTCCTCCCAAAAATGAAAATCTACCTGAAGATGACTTAATTGATTCGTATAAGGCAGAAACATCTGCCGCATATATGGCTGTACTTGATGCTGTGTTTTGTGCAATTCCAACCTCCAATCTCGCAGATTTTTTGGCAATTCGAAATGCAGCAGGCGCCGCACTTCAAGAAGCAGTTGAAGGTATTTACGCGGCAATCAGTGAAACGCAGGGCGACGATTATCATGAAGTCCTAACAGAGATCCAAGCCCTCGAGGTTATAACAAATGGTAATTTCTCGAAACTGCTTGTTGATATTTATCTTGCGATCCGAAAAGGCCCAAGCTGTGATGCTGAAACAGAAACTACACTTCACCGTACCGTAGAAGACGCAAATTCCAATTTTGTGAAGGCGTGTCAAGCTATTTTTGATGGAATCAGAATCCTCGTGGCAGTGATTTTTGCTAAAACCCAAACTGAAAGTAAAAATAGTTTGTCTTCAATCGAAGCTGCGTATAATGAAGCATCTTGTGAATTTTACGAATTTATACAGAATATTTTTGACGCTATCGATTTAGTATTATCATCGTGTGTTGAACAGCAAACTGAAATTCCAGATGCTGCCTGTCCTGCTACGAATTTTTGAAACTCAATTTCCGCTGCAGCTTTTTTCGTACCGTTTACAACGATAAAAGCAAATAAAAGTTTCAGATTCCATTAGACCGTGTATTTTTAATATTATATTTAAATACTGATTGAAAAAGAATAATTTTAATATAAGAATTCTGGGTTCCAACGAATGATACACAAGACAATAAAATGATTGAACTTTCAATAAAAATGTATTAAATTTTCGCTCTGTTTTGAAGCGACCTTCTGGTAAGCCGATTCCATTTTTAAAGTGGTTTAAAAAGTAAACGCGAAACATTTATGTATTCATAAATGATCGTCTGATCTTTCGCTAATACACATCTTGTTCAAATTCTTTACCTGGTAACATAATAGATCGATTCCCCATCGTGTGTTTTTTTATACTGCTTTTCTCTGTATGTCTTCTTATCGTTGATATGTGGAACATCCATTTTTTCTGATTATTGGAAATTTATTGTATTACTTACACTATAAAATGAATATTATAATATACGTGTTTATGCTTTATATAATACGGAATAAGTTCTTCTGTATATTAAAGTTCTAAATTTATTTTAATTTAGATATCGAATACTGTTATGGCAATGGATTTAATATTATATTATACTCAATCATACATAAGTGACAAACATCTTTCAACAAGAACATGTAAATTATATATAAAAAGTATCAAGAACATTCTAAATTAAAATATACAACATCTTAATAAAATATTAAAAATTTACAGATGTTAAGTCTTCATAAAATTATGACGTTATTAACATAGATATGTATAACTACAAGTGGAATGTAACTTTTTCACGTCATCCCCATCCCTTATTATCCGACGATTTTCTGCTGAGTACTTGCGAATTGTAATGAAAAATTAACAAACCATAATGTGCAGTCGTATTTTATTACATGTTACAAATAATTCATCACAAGACATAGAGGAAACCAGTATGGTTGCGTTTGTGAACAAACATTATCTGCTTAGAAAATTACTATGTCAATTAACTCCAAAGGCTATCGACCTGATGTTTATCATATTCACGACGTCATTCGGTAATTAGTACACGACGTTGGTGAAGGAGAGAGAAAGAGGGGAGTTCTTAACGCTTCGATAGTCTTTCACCTGAATAACTATTATAAGCATAGAAGGAAATTAACTTTGTCTTACATAATATTAGTAGATAATGAAAGACAATATTGTAGAGTGGGATATAGGTATGTATAAGGGAAGTAGAGGTTTATCTAAAATAGTACGAAACAGCATGATATAACGTTTGAAATATTTTTACTTCTCATCTAAATAAGAAAAGTATTGGAATCGATTAGATAATGAATACGGCTAATTTTGACAAATTTTCACGTTCCAAGACCTTAGAATTCAAAAATAATGATTCTATTGAAATGTAGATCTGTCGGTCCGTTAATTTCACTTGAAAGTTTTAGAAACAGCTTGGTAAAACAATTTGAATTCCGGGGTGACATTTTGTTATATTGGCAAGGATAAACTTCCTACAATTCGGTTCGATCGGACCTTTCGACTTCCGAATCGCGCAGAAGTGGAGAGGACTATAGATCTTTGACCTGTACATTATTCATATAGTCTTATCGTTCAAATCGAAGTGTATATGTTATCTTGATCCACAAACAAATTCATCCTCACACTTTTTTTGTTACGAATACAAGATTATATTTTTCCGAGTTTAAAACAGTATTATTATTAGTAAGTTTCTGAATCATGGAATATTTTTTATTGATTTAAAAAATTTTAAAATTTCTAAAATGGGCCCAAAACGGGCGAGGTTTAGCTATGCTAAAATACAGTTCTTCGGTTGATTGAACGACTGGGGGCTAAAAGTCAAACATAGCTCTTCATTGGGAGTTCGTGCTCAGATTAAAATTACCACTGATAAACGAATTTCTGGAGCTGCAACTTATAATGCAGCTATTTTTGCTGCCATTAAAAATGAACATACTCACTAGGGCGGAGTGAAAATAAACTTTTTTTAAAATCGCAATGGCCTATATGCGGAAAAAATGCATTTTGGTGTCAGAAGTCACTGTGTCAGAGATGGATGGTCTTGCACAACATTTTGAGGTGCCAATACGCGATTGAAATTCGAAAAATGCGTTTTTGGTGAGTATTACTCAAGTATTCAAAAATTTTCGCACAAAATGCAATTTCTATCTTATTTTCACTCAAAATATCTTCAGATTGTAGAAATATCGCCGGCTGCGTGTCGAGCTCCATCCCATAATACTCTTAGTCAAGGCGGAAAAATGGTTGAGTTTGATTTGCGATTTTTTGGAAAACTTGTAGTGATAAAATTTTTTGGACTTGATATTCGAAATCAGTGGGAAAATTCCCTTCGGAAACGTGTATTCAAATTTTGAAATCAAACTGCTGGTCAGTACTGCGTACCTTCAAAAATCACGAAAATCATTTTATTATCCAATTTTCGACTACGATTTGCTTAAAAATTTGATGCGATGGAATTTTTCAAACTTTGGATTCGTGATCAGACGGAATATTTCTTCTGGAACCGTTAGTCCCGATCTCAGGATCAGATTGATTTTCAGATTTGTTGAATAGTATATAATTACCATGCAAACAGAAAGGGTATCATGGGGTGGAGCTCAACACGCAGCCAGGAATATTTCTACAATCTGAGGATATTTTGGGTGGAAATAAGATAAAAATTACATTTTGGCAAAAATTTTCGAATACTTGAGTAATACCCACCAAAAACGCATTTTTTGAATTTTAATCGCGTCTCGGCACCTCAAAATATTGTGCTAGACCATCCATCTCTTACACAGTTACTTCTGATACCAAAATGCGTCTTTTCCACATATAGGCCATTGCGATTTTAAAAAAAGTTCATTTTCGCTCCGCCCTAATACTCACCCTGAAATTGACTACGCCATTAAACGTGCCGAGAGCGAAGCAATTTTTGGACTTGTAATCGCGATTAATGAGCTATTCGCGGGAACCGAATTCTTGATTACTTTAAGAACCGAAGCTAAAATCAAGAATATTATTTCTGTTATTGAAATCACCCAAAACCGAACATTTTCTGGAATTCTCTGCGATTGAAGTTATCAGGGTCTCTTTTTACTACACCAGGCCATTACTAGTTGTTTTACTATTAGTAGAATCTGTCAGTCTATAGTTGTTACTCATAATGAACATCAGAGTGTAGCTGATAACTGTGACATCAGTAGGTATCCGTGAGACAGCAATGTTCCAAATAGTAAAAGGAATTACCGCTATTTTGAATACAATAAAAAAATAAATGCCAAAGTACCTATCAGAAATCAAAGTATACCGGGCATGAAGATAACTCGCATACATACGCAGCTACCAAGAAAGATACTTCTGTTGCTTACATCGCTGCAATCAAAGCTACTATGAATGCAGTGCTGACATTCAATTCTGCAATTTCCGTAGCATTTCGAGCTGACGAGTATGTAGCAAATTCCGCAGTAAAAGAAGCAGTTGATAATATTTTTAACACACCGTAATTCGGACAAGGATTCTTTCAATTTGAAAGCCAATCTTCAAGCCAAAGAGGATGCAATAATTGAACTCTGAGATGCAATGGGATGCGCTACGAATGATTCAATATCGCAGATCACGAAGGTGTGTCGTGCTACTTTGAGTGGAATCAGAATCCGCAGTGCTGACGATTTTTTTGGAACTCAAGTTACAAGTGAAGATAGTATTTTGTGAATCAGAGCCGCCCAGGCTAAAGCATCTATACCGTATTAAAAATCGTCTGTTAAAAATCAAAAGACATGTGACAGAGACAAAAACAATATTAAGTTCAAATTTTTATTCAAAAAAACATATATTGCAGTATAAATTTAAAGTTGTTACAATTATACATCATTAAACGGTCGGAAGAAATTCATGTTATTATCTACAAAGCTCTACTAACTCTAAGTTGGAGTATGCGGTAAACCGAGACATCAAATATTAATTTCTATTTTGCAAAAAAACAAAAACATCGCATTTATTGTCTGGCAATGATATGTATTACATTATTTTTATGCACACCATAGTTACGTGGCTAAATGCGCGAAACATGCATTGTGCACGTGATCCATCGACACTATTATTTTACAATTATTTGCTTGATACTTGTAAAATGTGAATATGTAAATAAACGAATGCGTTTCGAGCAGTCTACGTAATCACATGTTATTCGAATACTATATTGTGAAATATATATCGGAGGCACCAGCATGACCTGGTTTACGAATAAATATGGTTTGTTTAGACAATTGCTATCTATATCAATTTCGGAGGTTGACGACCGCATGTTTTTCATATTTATGGCGCTGTTGGATAATTGGGCCATACTTTAAGCCGAGGAGAAAGAGAAGAGTTCTCGCCAATTCGATACTCTGTCTCTATCATATTAAACGAATAGCAGCGAGTTAAATATCTATCTTACGTATCATATTGGTAGGCTGGTGAAAGTTCGTATTGCAGTCCGCAATCTTCGAAGGAGTAACAGGATCTTAAATGGTACAAAAAGCACATGCAATAGTGGCAGTACTCATTATGTTCGATGCAAGTTACATGCAGTTTAGCTAATTAGATATTGCCATCCAAGACAAATTTTTCGCAAATGTTTAGATAAAGATGAAACAAAACTTTTCGCTTCAAAAAAATCTTTTTTGCATTACGCTTTCATTCCAACGTGGTATCCTAGAAATATGACCCATCTATATGTACTGAGTACGGATTTACATGCCTACTGTATACCAGCGTCTATGATCTTCATGATGATGCCGATCTTCCTCACTCATTGTTAACCTTCTTCTAACTAACTGTTAACTTCGTCGGTCACGAGCAGGATGAAGATGCAGTCCAAGTGAACTTTTGCTACGGTTGTTAATCTCGCACATTTTGAAAAAAACTACCATTAAACTGCACGCAAATTGCCACTACTGAACTCATAACTTATATTTTATCATTTTTATTTACTTTGTAATCGTTTTCTGTCACGACTCGTTGTAATTCGAAACGGACGAGTTGCCCACCTTAGAATTGAATCTGCAATTAAAACTATCTACCAAGAATAAAGCAACTTCTCAATTTGTGACCGCGATCTATGATGTGTTTACGGGAATTGAAACGTTCGCTTCGTTCGGAAGTCATGCTGAATTTAAGTATATTCTCACCGTGATTACAATTACCCGGAACTAAAAATTTTCTAGCATTACGACTGTTCTCAAGATTAAGTTCGACTTATTGCAAGCTTTGTTTTCTGTCTCTTGCATAGTTGAGTTTGTAATTGCTCCTAGATCCTCCCGAAGACACTTTGGTTGTGGCTGTAGTTGCCTATAATGAAGCAGCTTGTCAATTGTACCATTATATTAAAAATATTTCCAATTCAATCGAGTTGGTCTCTTCAATATGTATCAGAAATGAAGTTGAAATTCCAAATGATTCCCGTACCGCTAAAATTTCGTTACCTGAACAAAACTCGTGTTAGTTTTCGTTTACATCGCAGAACCCCGACCAAAATTGTAGTTGACTTATAGACTTGAACTTTATACTTGCACCAAAGTCACACCACATATCATGCAACTCAAAAGTGACAATTGATTTCAAATGTAAAAGCAAACGCGTAACCACCGCAGGTGCTGACCAGTACGGTAAAAAATATACCGATTGGCTTTGACAGCAAATCTCTCTCGAATTCATGTGTCACAATATGAGTTTTCAACGATTAGAAGAAATTGATCGAAAATATTGTTCTTGTTATTGTAAGCGACACGAAATAGTTTGTGTCGACTTCATGTAAGATAAAATAGGTTTGAGTGTTCAATTATCAATATTTTATTTAAAAAAATGACCCATTTTCCATCAAATAAAAGTCACACGTAGGCACGTGTGGTCTTGTTTCGCTGCTCCTCGATTCCAACACACAGGTATAGGCTGCTCACCGACCAACGCTTATACTACGCCAACTATAACGAAGATATCTACTGAATAAACATAATACTATGTTATATCAATAAGGGGTACTACATCACCTGACGTAATGATTATTACATACGCATGCGTACATATATTCTATATGTTGAGTTACTTGGAGGGATGTACGGTACAGCCGAATTCTATAATCGGGTAGCAACTGTGAAAATATTGGTTGTAAACATAGACTCGTATATAAGCGAGTACGTTTGGGTATAACGACAGTCATCATCAAAATGAAAAACGAATTCACAATATTCGCGGTGTGTGTCATAGTGGTACAGAACTCTGTGGCATTGTTGCCAGAAAGTGCTTCAGGGATGCAGAGTGATGCTACGCTTGATTTTTCTATATTACAAGCCTACCGAACAATAGCATTTTATCAATCCGAGAAAGGAGCTCAGAACATTCTTGCTAGAGAACTTCAAGGCTGTTTGGCCAAATGTGGTCTTCAGGACGAAGAACCAGCCGAAGGTAGTTTACAAACATCAGAAACCTGTGAAAGCGAAATATTTATCCCTTGGGTTGCTTCATTTGACGCTACTCTGGCGACAATTCTGGTCCTGAACCCTAAAGCTTCCTCTGCTGTTGCAACCACTCAGGCCATAGGTATCTCCCTTTATACGGCATTAGCTAATGCTATTTGTTCTACAATTGACTTAGCCTTGCAGGGGAAAAATTCGTCTGAAGTTCGTATTCAAATCCAACAAATCGCTGACCAGCGAGCTGTTGGAGCTGCAACATATAATAAACTAATTTTTGATGCAATTCGAAACGGACCAAACCTCAACTCTAAAATTGACATCGCAATTGACCGAGCCGAGAGTAAAGCAAGTCGTCAACTCCTGGCTGCAATTTATGATTTGTTTACGGGAATCGCAACCTTGATACCTTGTGGAACTGGAGCCGATATCAATAATATTTCCTCTGCCATCGAAATCATGATCAACCGAGTATTGTCTGGAATCAAAGCTGAGTTGAATGTTAAGTTCGAGCTCTTACTAGCCTTGCTTACTGCGTCGTACATAGTTGAGTTGGAATTTCCCGCTGATTTCTCTTCAATTCAAGCGATGATGGCTATGGACTTTCATGACTACGGGAAGGAGGCTTACGCTCATATGACTACGGGTAGAAATGACACGCCCGAAGTTGTTATCGGCGATGAAAATGTAACTATGGCTGGTGCATGTGAAGTTGAAAATGCTCGTGCGACAGCAATTTTCGAAACCCAAAGGGCGGTGTCCACTATATTTGATACAATTCAAGCAGAATTGGCTCAACTTCAGCTCAGAATAGCAAATGAAGCTGCAGATCAATCCCGTGCATTTGAAACCGCCAAGAATGAAACAGTTGCTGCTCACATCGCCGGACTTGATGCTGTCATAGATGCAATTCTAGAAATAAATATCGGAGCTACCTCCGTAGTTCAAATCGAACAGCATGCAGCAGAGTCTGCAGTAACGAAAATAGATAATATTATTTTTGACGCAATTCGCTCAATCCAGAGCCGGAATTCCTCCAATATCCTGAGTAATATCCAAATCATGGAGAACTTCGCCGTCCGCGGATGGAAATCGATAATTAAAGATATTTACGATGCATTGCAAAGTGACTTAAACATTAACCCTGAATTTGAAACTGCAATAGAATACGCCATGAATGAATCAATTTTGCAAGTCATAAGGTCGTACCGTCGTATTTTCACTGCAATTAGATTCTACATCGCCGCTTCATCCGGAAGCCAAGATGAAATTGAAGGTAATATTTTGTCAATCAATATCGTCCAGACCGAATCATCTTTCGCAATGAGAGCTGCAATACAGACTATTTTCGACACAATTGAAAGTCTTCTCGAAGTCCAGATCGAAATAACCGCAAATTTATCTGCGATTCAACGACACCGTGACACAGCAATATATCAATTCGTGCATGCGATTGACATTATTTTCAATTACATTATGGACCGAATGAATGCACTATCTTCCAGCAATCAGACTGTACCTGAAAATGAATTGGATAATATTGAGTCTGGGAGAGCACTAACAGCTGCCTCCTATGAGGCTGCACTTTACGCTGTCTTTTGTACATTTCCACCCTCCGATTCCGAGGTTATACCAAATATCGAAAGAACAGCTGTCTCCGAAGTGCTAGAAGGCGTGGACGGTTACTACGTGGGTATTAGTTTAACGCAGGGCAATAATTATTCTAGAATTGACAGTGAACTGCAATCCATCGAGAACGCAACAACTTATTACTTAGTCAAGTTGGTTTCAGATATTTATGCTATGATTCGAAAAATCGGCAAATGCGATTCTGAAACGGAAGCTATGATTGACCGTGCCGAAGAGCAGACTTACTACAATGACTCGAAGGTGTATGGGGCTATTTTTAGATCAATCAGAATTCTCCTAACTGTGAGGTTCTCTAAAACTCAAGCTGGAAATGAAGATAGTTCGTCTTTGATTACAGCCGCCTATGATGAAGCATCTTGTGCAGTATACAATTATGTACAGAACGTTTTTGATTCGATTGCAGCAGTCTTATCATCCTGTGTCCAACCAGAACCTGAAATTCCAGATACTTCTTGTCCTGCTCCAGTTTATTAAAGCTCATCTTCGTTTCCAGGGACGTATGAGGATTGCACTAGTTTCCGTTGATGTAAATCAATGTAAGAAGAGTTGGTTCGAAATGTCACTCTTATCATTATAACCGATCCGATATTGTTTATCAAGTTTACGTGAGCTAAAATAGGTTTTATTGTCCAATTATAAATATTTTATTGAAAAATGTGTGCATGTACTATATAAAGAGTGTTACGAATAATTGTTTCGCATTCTTTTACTATTCGACATTATTAAGTATTCGATGGAAAAGATTTTCGAGCATCTATAACAAAAATATGTTTTGTTTTTTAATGCGAACCTTTCCTACCTGCTAATGTTTTTCACAATGATGTCTTTCGTCATACGGTCGATAGTATAACAGTACAATTTCTTGACTGTAAATAATTAAGGTATAAATAAGTGATGGGAATTGTTTGCGAAAAAAATATGAGAAAAAATTATGAATAAGTCATTAATAATATTGTAAACTCAAAAGATTAAATAAATAATCGATACAGAACGAAGTAAATAATTTTTATTATAATTGAAGACGGTAGTTCGAACCATTCTTCAAGCCCTCATAACAATATAATAAGATCAATATGACGTACATTATTACTCTCACTTGAAACAACTTTACTCATAAATAACTACACTAACCTATCACCCATCTCCTCTACAATTGCTTTCAACGAATCATTGACTTCCCGAATACAACCTTATTTTCTTGAAAAGTTTTTCAATGTTGAATGGCCGCATGCCCTTACATTTGGGCCACAATATAAATCATTTTGACATGAGCAAAGTGTGAAAGACCAAAGGTATGCCAATCGTTTAATGTATCATGAGTATTTTTATAAGCGATTATTAAATCTCGTTCTAAAGCGAGATATATGTCTTAAAATAAAATTTAAAATGGATCATGATTTTGTTCCGTGAAGATAGAAAAGTTTATTCTACTCCTTTGTGCGATCGGGTGGTGGTTCAGGTTCCCATGAAACTTTCGAGCCTCGCATCACTTTGGTACTCGATATCTCAAGAAGAAGAAACTGATATCAGATCGTTTATAGGTTCGCAAATTTACCTCTCAGATAAGACAAAGTTCGAGATCATCGAAGAAAGCTCCTTGCAATGTATAGGCTTTAATCATCAAGGACTTACTTCTTTCATGTAATGACAAATGTTAGCATAGCGAAAAACGCGTTCGATTTCCTGGATGGAAAGATTCCGTAACTTTCCATTTTTCCTTTTTGATATAAGAAGAGTATTGGTTTTGGTCAAAAAGTGACTTTTGCTAATTTGATTGATGATTGATGATTTGACCCTCTAAAATCCGAAAAACAGGTTTTTAAAAAGATGTCGGTCTGTCTGTCGGCCTATTCGACAAACTCGCGCAGTGATCTCGGAAACGGCGCGATGGAAAAGTCTGAAATTCACAGGACTAACTAAATGACGGGCATGAAAAATTGCCATGTCTCGTTTAATTTGAACTTCCGGTTCTACCGGAAATGAATTGATTTTCGCTGTTTTACTGACAAACCTATACTTGTTTCTTTGTATTACCTTTCTAAATGAAAGAATATATTCTTCCGAGTTAAGAATTTAATATATATATAGGGCATTCTTTGCCAATGGCACCAAAAAAATTGTAAATATACCTAGATCGAATTAGAATAAATGCACTGTATAAAATTGTTGTTTGTCAATATATAGGGAGATCCTTGCCAATGACATGAAGAAATTGTAAGTGTACCCAGATCGGATTGGGATTAAACGCACTGTATGAAATTGTTGTTTGTCAATATATATAGGGCATTTTTTTATCTGAAATTTTCAATTTCGATCATTTTTTTCAGTGTTTCATTGCTTTATTATACTTTTTTTTCCCCCTGACAAACCCATCCTTTTTTTTCTTTTTGATAAAAAGTACTCCAAAAAACTGTTCTTACGGCTTGTTCCTTTCGATATGATTACTTCAAACTACTTGCTCGTTATACTGTTTGCAAACTTTGAGATACGCTTCGAAATCGTTACCCCAACGTTTAATCCTAACTCAACATTTTATCCACGATGATTTTCTGACAGTTGCACAAGTTGCCGGCAACTACTAAGAACCTGAAGGCTACATAGAGGAACTTAATAACGTTTCTAAGTACTTAGCAGCTACACCGAACTTTATAAATTTCTCTCAATCCTCAACGACAAATTCGTCGTAGCAGCAGGCTAGCTGGTGTACTATAGTATGTATGTGTTGTACCTCTGGCCGAGATCAACTTGCGTTTCCATATAACCAACTTTATGCACTCTACCTCACCTGATTTATCCTTCGTGTCGTTTTGAATCTGAAATTTTGTTTGTTGAGAAATTAGATTAGTTTTGCAATAAGATTAGCAGAAATGAAGTTTTCAACGTCACCGAGTGTTAGAAGTGAGCTGAACTTCAGGGTAAACAAAAATAGTTATTCATAAAATCCATTTGATGAGTGATTGATCATCGGTGAAAACTGAACTGAAACTAGACATTGACATTTCAGACTCACTTGAGTATCGTCTTAGGTTGAAAAAATTGTCGTTCTAAATTTTCTTCCGTTTTTATATTTTTAAGTTTTTAAATATTACAGCATTATTGATGTAAGTATCATTGACAATGCTTTTTATCGTGGGATAGGTAATGAAAACATTCTAGTCAAACAAGAACAACATATGCGGACGTATTTCTCATGCATTCAATGCGAACCGTTAATTGTTTCACAAAGGAAGTTCCAAACGAACGAATACATCCGGTACACGCTCATATGGCGTAAACAAACGTCTCTGAATGTGTTTTTGTTTTTTCCGTTTACTCATTCACTGTGAACGGGTTTACCAAATGACGGGCAGATTGACGTGAAAACAAGTGAGCATCGAGCGTGAAATAGGCGAACCTACCGTGCAGAATTTAGAGTATATATTTACATCGACAATTCAACAGGTAGTTTTTAATTGTTAGCTAACCGTGATGCCTCCATGGTTATAATTAACCATAAAGGACTACAGATTCATTATTAATCGACCAATTATCAAGAGAACCTCCACCATCAGTCCAAGAATTGTTTAAAAGGAATCGAGATTTCGGCAATATTCTGTTCCGAAATAAACAGAATTTAAGAGATTGCTTATTCCCAGAAGTGGAACAAGATTGATGTTACTCCCATGATTCATTGACATTTAATATAATACCTAATTTTTTTCAACAGTTTACTCCAAATGAGTCTGATACTAGTACTGAAATAAAGCGATCTAATACTCGTTTGTTTACTCCAAATGAGTCTGATACTAGTACTGAAATAAAGCGATCTAATACTCGTCCAGTAAAAGTGACTGACAAAATTACGTCATTGCGTTCGTTGGATGTCAATAACATTTATATTCCTGGACGTTCCGGGCTCTTATCGCACTATATGTGTATAATATACAATTCCTGTGAGAGTTTGAAGTCGACATAGATGGGGGCTCTGTGTGTCGATGGACATTGCCTTTATTTTATTACTCTTTGGCGTTTCCAGCGACGTTTCTAGAGTGGAAACGGGATCAAGTGGAATCGATTATATTATCATATTTCTCAACCGCTTCTGATATCACTCACCCACACTGTGACATATCGCTTTTCTTCAAGTTGGTCTACCTCTCTTCCTGTATAACTCTAGCTCCATTTTCTATATTACTCTTTTGTCCATGGCTTCTTCAGCAGAAATCCGGTTTGTCATCCGCTATATGTACATCGATGCCGCGATATTAAACGCTTATTCTCAGAGTATCTCGTAAAATCTATGGATGTAAATCCATGAAGTGAAGTGTTAAAGTTAGACTAGTACACTTCAGAAAGTACTAATCCCAATTCCCTCACTGGTCGTAGGTGGTGACAACCCGGGGGAATCGACGAGGACCATAATAACAAACCTTCGTCGCAAAGTGAACTATTAGTTCACGTTCAGAACCCATCGATAACTATTTTATATTATCGATAAGGTTATTAAGGATAGCCTTAGAGAATGATCACGAAAGAGAATGAGAAGAAATTCTAGTAAAGATTACGAAATGGTAATAAATTTCCGTTCATCGTACTGAGTGTCAATTAGTAATGGTCTAAATCTTCATCGCGTTCAATTTGGCGTGCACAAACACCAACCTGGCCTAGTAGGCTGTTGTGCTTAAGGACCTGTCCGTTTTCGAGGAGGGATTTTCCGCGTAACAACGTAGCGAAAATAATTGAAGGAATTCCAAGCCCACGCGACGTCTTGATCCAATAGATCAAAGCGTCAGTCGGTTGTTGCAGTGATGGAAACGTTTTCAACTGAAAGTAGGGGCTAATGCTGAGAGGGTAAATAAGTGGCGACGATCGATTAAGATTGTAAAAAGTTTGACAGGTCGTCGCTGAGCAGCGATTAGCAAGATGAATTGTAGACGAGTGAATAGAGAACGGGGAATATTTCTCTGTTGAGATTTTTGCCTAATCGTAAGTCGATCTGGAAGCTAGGTAGCACGTCAAGCTAGTTAAACATTGAGGGCATATCGCAAGTAATATCTAATGACACTTGAATGTACCAGTTCTTACAGAGGGAAAATTTCCAGGCTTATAAATGTGGGTACGTGGATAAACTTGATAATTAATGAGGAAAGGTTTAATGTTGTACAATATACATACTAACGTCGGGTTACCCGGGGCAATGATTATTAAATGAAGCAGATAATCTGATCTCGGTAACGATATGACCCTTTCCAAAGTTTTCGAAATTTAAAAATGAAGAAGAAGATAAAAAGAAGAAGAAAAAATTGACAAATTTTCCTCTTAATTTTTTTTTTTACCCAACCCCAACATCCCTGTGGATATTATATGCCTCAC
This sequence comes from Macrophya annulata, assembly GCA_963924015.1. NCBI lineage: Eukaryota > Metazoa > Arthropoda > Insecta > Hymenoptera > Tenthredinidae > Macrophya > Macrophya annulata. The sequence continues at coordinate 15,226,137 of OZ001259.1, forward strand.
TTGGATCTTGGTGATGGTATTTTGTTAAAATCTCAAAGCAGCTAACGGCGTTGAATGAACGCTCAAACGATGAATTCTTGACATTCCGAGGTTGCGCACAATATTTTAATTGCCTCAAGTTCGCCTCAAGCTTATGTCGCGCATCATCGCAAAAATTCTTTTAAACCTCGGATAAAAAAAACTTCTACCTTGAAGCAGATTCTAAGTTAAGGTTAGTAGCACGTGCCAGCAGAAAAAATTGAACAATAGATCGACTGAAATTTCTTTAGTATTATATTTTTCAAACAAAATTTCATTCTGTGGTAGACTTTGCGTCTGTTACTACTGTATCTTCCGCATTGCGTTACCTGTCTGAGTGGAAATTCTATTAGGACAGATGAGGGGATTTTAACACCGTCTCACACTTCCAATCAGAAGTCTTGCGTCTGGACGAACCTATTCGCTAACCCAAGGGCTTTGGAAAATGTTTGTGAGGAAGTTAACTCGGTATACGGGGTGCCTTGCCAATAAGCAATTGGCTTCGGGATTTTTTAGCTTACCACCCAGTTTTGATCCCGATCTTCGAGTACCTGCAGCTACTTTAGAGGTAGACCTAAACGTTCGCTTTTAGTCCGGATCTTGGCGGAAAGACTTTCTTATCTTACGAACCCAGTGATGCTTTGCTTATCGCCCAGGGCTGGAGAGATATTCCAGTCACGTTGGCCGCGCACCCTCCGTGAGAAAAGGCCCCTTCTTCGCAAAGAAATGATTCACTGGTTGTGGGTAATTTTACGAAGACCAGGACCGTGACCTTGTCTCACTCCCTACACGTCTACCTATGGTTCTACTATGTTCACTTTATTCCATTCCATGACTCTCGAAAAACCCTCATCTCTTCTCTTCTTCTCTCTTCTACCATACAGCAGGGAACAATGCCGACATTTGGCCCTCTTCCAGATGCTGGCAGTAGATCTCTTCTCTAAACCTCTGGTGGCTCGGTGGAACTTTTTTTTTCATACCACCAACTCAAACAGCACTTAACTCACGCCTTGATGCTCGATAGAAATTCATACAGGTCTCTTATCTACAGCTGCATGGGGTACCGCCTGCAATCTTTCGATCATTTTTGTCGTTTTCTTGTTTTTTATTTTTCTTTCGACCGAGTTCACCTCGTCATTTGTGCCGCAAAATGGTTAGCTACTCACAAGTTGACCTGGACTTTGCTTCCTCTGGGATAGCAGGCCAAGTCCTCTTTTCAAATGCGCATCGCGTTTGTAACCCCGGAGGAACCTCAGACAAAAAGAAAACCACTGAGGAGTCTGCTCGCTGTCTTTCCGTTACTCTTACCAAGTTTCTTGAACATGATTTTACCCAACTCATCTCACCGCGTCCGGACTAGGTACCACTCTTTCTTTGGCAATGATTAGATTACTCTATATACCCAAAGTAGTTCTAGTAAAACTTCAAAATTTATTAACTGGCAAAGAAAAAATTTGATATCTGACAATCTGCATGGACTCGTACGACCTCAACCCTACTGCTTGATGTATATTTTTATTTCATCACTATACGTATGAGTAGATTTAGTTATATTCAGGTATTTTATAACATCTTTTCCGTTACCTGATAGTAGAAAGCGACGGTGGTATTCTACGAGGTTAGAACAACCGTGTACGACTAAGCTGACAAGATTGCTTCCTGTTTTCCTAGATATTTGTTTTGTGGAAATAAGAAGGATAAAATGAAGAAAAAGGAAAAATAAAGCTCAGGGAGTTAGTGGGCTGCATTTCTCGGGATCGGATGGCAGAGGAGGCAGTAGGCGGCTAAGGAAAGAGAGAAGAGAAAAGAAACTTTAATTCCTAGCAATTTGGATCCCGTCTGTATAGCGGTAGAAATAGCTGTGGTGAAATGGTGCGGATTAGCTGTACGTGGATTCCGGATTTCGAGTTCCGGATTTGAAATCTCAGCTTCTATCGACTTTTACTAGAGGAAAAACCAGTCCGTGCTAAATTCATTGGATATATCGATCAGCCGTTAGGATATATTCGCGATTTATATCATCGGCTATCTATAGTTATTAATATCAGGAAATTCAAAAGTACTCTACGGCTTGATACTCGAATGCAAGTTATATTTTTTTCTCTTCATCTTTGTATAAGCAAATTTAATTTTGACGTATACTTGCAGCTCGGGTTGAGGTTCGTTAGTTAAATAATAAATTCGGCTTGTTAAGGAAACCTGTTAGGAAGTAAAATAGCGCCCAAAAGTCTAGGCTGTGTAAATTATTATATCGTCTATATCTGTGGATTATCTTTTATTTTCGTCATCCCCTTAACTGACTTTAATGAAATTACATAGTGATAGAATGAATCTAAGGATAAGCCTCAGATATTGATGTGATATTTTTTCATAGCTTATAAAAGAAAAAAATTGACTCGTCGGTAAGAATAAAAATCTCTTAAATATGATTTTATGGTGTAATTATATGATTGTGAAAAAAAATAACGGAATGGGTATTCAGGAGAAAGTTTGAAGTTTAAGGTATGTGCCTAAAAGTACATGATTAATATCAACGTATCACATTATATAACTCTTCGAAATTGCGATCCCCAGATATTTTAATTTTCAATCCATACCTAATCAATTCTAATCAGTTGGTGAAATTCCACTGGGTATAGTCCAAGGCCTAAAGCTCGCTCGGCCCATCCTAATTCCATTTATTTCTCTTTTGATTCAAAACAATAAATTATAATCTAAGTGTAACATGCCTAGAATAAAAAAACAAGGATAACAATTTATCAGTATTCGTATAACTGCATGAATTATTAATGGCAACCCCATGCACGATAGCTAAAAAAATATCGATACAAACTGGATTGCGTTATCCATCACCATGCAACATGCGGCGCGGAGAGAGAGGTTAACGTAGGTATATCCTTTGCTTCCCTTATCTCTAAGTCTCGTCTGTAATTTCTACGTTCGAACCGTGACACATCTCAATTTCAAGGATCCCACCCACCACTGGGTCCAAAGTGGATGTCCCGAACCGCGCCACGCTGCGGACCTATAAAATAAATCAGCGGATCTGCCCTGGTTAGGTTTAGTATATGGCGGGTAGGAAAGGCTAGGGTAGGACAGACTAGAGGACAGGGTAGGGTAGAGTAAGGTAGGGTAGGGTAGGGTAGGGTAGGGCAGGATAGGGTGCTGGGGAAGAAACGCATCCAAAGCCAGATCAAAGCAATTCGTTCAAGAGATCAGCATTATTTATGACAGATTTTGTAGATTGGAAAAAAACTTTTTTGTCCCGTCTATTGCCATTCGCTGAATAGGGGGATGATATCGCCGCTGACTTGAAAAAAAAAAAATAAAAAAAAAATAAAAATCTACTCCATTGCATTATCACGTTACTTTATAACATTTTTTCGTTATCCCACATTCTATAATTCATCAATATTCGCAATTATGCATTTTTCAATTCTAATCGCGCTTTATATCTCCTTGACACATTCATTCGTTTAATTTCTAAAAGACTAAAGCTCCAGAAATAATGAAAGCGCTATTCTTACCCGGTAAGTGTTTTTTCTTTTCTTTTTTTTCCCCCTTTTTCCCGGTGGTTTTATGCGATTCAATCACACTATAAACCCCATCGAAAGTACTTTTAGATTCGAGAAAATCCTCCGGCGAGACTAGTTTGTTCCTTCATTAAGAATAACGGTCTACAGTGTCGAGATACTGCTTGCGATTTGAACCTGACCCTAAATATAAAAGTCTCAAAGGAACGATTCTCGGTATGCAGAGGGTCGATAAATCTTACTATTCAAAAAAGTGAAGCTTTGTCACTAGCAGAATGGTTCAACGATATTTCAGCTCACTTTGTGTTTTTTCTCTCTCTCTCTCTCTCTGTCTCTCTTTCCAGCTGACAATTGGTTCTTCCCAAAATTTCTGGCTCTTTTATTCTATTATTTGATTGATTTTGATGAATAGTATGAAAATCATGAAATAACGACGAATTCATACAAATCTTATAACAAAATCGATACAATCGTCAAATAATCTCAACACGGTGAACAAGTTCTTAGATAAAAATTAGGTGTAGGAAACTTTTTGAGTGTCACACCAAGTGCTTTTATAATAAATGTACACTGTCTCAAAAATCAAAGGCAAAAAATGGAGACTCAACGTGGTAAATCACTTGAACCGAGTCAATCACTTGCTCCGGAAGGTCGTTGAGCTTGAATGTCACCAACTAAACGAATGACGATTTATTGTAAAAAGTTTACTGGAGATAACTAGATAAAAGGTTTCTCAGAACAATTCCCGCTTCTGACGTGAGTACGTACTTTGATAGTTTCAAAGCTTTCTGTTATACAGAAACGAGCTGGCTAATCACCTCTTCAATTTCTACCGAACTCACAATTTACCATAAACCCCCCAGAGTCGGGGAATGTTATTAGTCCATTGCTAATGATAGTAATGAAGTAAAGTGCTGAATACTGCACACTGTGCATTGTACATTGCACATTGCCGTTTGTAGAACAACTTTAGAATTTAAACGTGCCCGAAGGATTTACGTTGTCACTTTGATCGCCTATTTTGCCAGTATGCATTCCATTTCGTGATTGAAACTCACCTGAATACCTATACCAATCTCTACTGATTGGGTAATCGTAAAGCTGTATACATGAAAAATAATCGCGTACCATTTCCGAATGACGTCACTAACGATTATTGCCGTCCTACAGGGTGCCTTTGGTTAGTCAAATACCTAGTATCGGTTCATTGCATCTCATCGCACTTCAATGCGGTTAGTCAACCGATGTGACGTAATGTAAGCTGGAACCTACCCTAACGATATGATACAAATGATATTGAAAACAGTCACGATGTATGATTAACGTGTATTTTCAATACACGAAACGATCGATACGATATGAATCGCGATCACCATGACACCATTCGTGAGCTATAATGTCACTATTCAATATATATTCATTGATTTATTTCCAAAATTTACTCTACTTTGATATAATTCTTCGTAAATAATCGACTAAAACGAAATCAATTTTTCTTAAAGTAGGTATATCTTGTTTATGGTAGGATATATCTACCTCAGCCGTGAAAACCCATCCAATTATTTGCCACCGCGGTATAGCGGTTGACGGATTGGTAGGTCGGTGCGGTAGTATCGTACGTATATAAGTTTTATCGCTTCATTCGTGACCCGGTGCACGCGCCTCACGCACAAGTCGTGGGGGATTACATGAACGATAAAGAGGGATTCCCTGGCGAGCAAGCAAGGGCTAAGAGCGAGATAGACGATGCCGCCTGGCTCAAGACTAAATTTTAATCCGAACTCGCAAGCGTAATTGGCCCGGCTGCTCGGTGCTAATCAAATATTCATCGGTGTAACGTTTCCCTTAGAAAATTCCCCTCGTCGTGGTCGTCGCCTCTGCGATCAAACACACCGACTATTCGACCGTTCGGTATAGAGCAAGAAGAACTTACAATCAGTCTGCCCGCAATAGAATAGGGAAGATCCCTAGCCTAGATACACCAGGGTGCGATTAAATTCGTGAGTCACTTTAGGGAATCATTTTTTTTCGCTTTATATTCCGATCCACGCTTAAATATAGAAGAAAGGAAAACAAAAAAGGTAAGAAATTAGTCAAAGTTACGGTTATGGATTTTTATAAATGGGAAAAATTTTTACTCAATAATAAAACAAACGTGAATTTACATCGGCGCTTTAATTTTATTCAGAATTTTTGTTATTCTGAAATCAAATTTCATGGAAACTTTGACAAAAGCCGGAGCTTTACCAGACAGTTTTTATTCAACGTGCAGAGTTCTTTGTAAGCAAATACAGTTATAGACGTGATTATAGACTTGTGTAGGGTATGAGTTATACATTTCGGTAGCAGTACCTACTGCTTTTGGAAATATGAGAGGGTTGTGGTACTGTGGTCGATGTCGAAACATCTGCTACTACTGCGTACTTTTATATGGTTTCTGTTAACAACTGGTGTTCATACAATGCGGTATTACCAACAATTATTATTTTGCAACGATGTGACCAGAGAGTGAGAAAGAGGCTCAGTAATAAGGCGCTTACGTTAGCCGCGACTGCTATAATATGGTGACATTACTCTTGTAACTTTGAATTACCGAGTGCTAAAATTTTCTTGTAAAATGTGTGTGTGTGTGTGTATATATATTCGATCTAATTTGAACTGTTCAAATGTTCCCGTTACAATTTAAGCGTTATCACACAACGACAAGACCACAAAGTTATGCTAAGAAATTAAAATTTAAATATCGGTACTTAGCTATTCTCCAAGTCATCTATATTGTTTGAAATTTGTCTTTGCAGGGCGTAAGGAATGGCTGAAAGCATCACCGTTTAAGTAGAATATCGTATTTACGTTTGCCAAAGATATACGAGAACGGATAAAATTTCTAAAATCACTTGAGCTTATTAAATTTGGATAAAAACGTATGCGTAAACTCTTTATATTCAGCATCAGCTTATACAAATTTTACTATTTGAAAAATACTTTAATTTCCAAAAATTCAAAGCTTGTAATACAGGGTCTGATATTTTTATCGAATAATTCCCCGATCCCGTTTAATTTCGTGGAAAAAAATCGGAAATTCTTCGGTAACCTAATTTCCAATCAGATTTCCCAAATAAGGGCGCGTCACGCGGTTTGGATCAATTGATCGCGGTACAATGGAAGTGTGTGGTACTGTGTGTGGAAATTGGTAAGGCATGGCAGTGATAGGGGTGAAATTAACAATTTGCCTGATCAACAGTTCATTTGAAACCGCCAACGCCCCGCCACTTTCAATTGGTCATTGGCTGTTAGTTGGCGACTAAAGCATACCTATATAATACCTAAACTGATTCAAGTTGCAATTTCAGCTAACGGCGCAAACGTTAAACAACTGCGTGGGTACAGGGTGAATTTATTATTTCCACGATGTTAAATGTTCTCCCTTTCTTTCGGAGGGAAGTAAACACGAAATATATTTTACCACAAACGTTTTTTTCTTTTCTTTTTTTTTGGCCGAAACAAATGCCTCTAGGGGGTGCGCCCAGGAAATGACAAACCCAATAGAAATTCAATTACAATATTGAATTTATATACCTATAACAATTTTCTACTATATTCCCGAACTTCGAAAAGCTAAAAGAGGCAGCGATTAAATTTTGTGTCTATCTATAAGGCGATTTCACTTCGATAAATAAACGTAGTTTAAAAAGGAACAAGTTTCTTTATAGAACCTGGAAAAAGTATGAAGAGTGTTCTTGATAGACGAGTGACGAAAGTTGATTGAAAAAAAAATATATAGGTATATATATACATACATATATATATATATTTGTAAAGTGAACAAATACCGAACCTTTCTGTGGTCGATTGACACGACAATCAGATTTATGTGATACAGGTATACTTAGCTGTATACTATATAGTTTACTGTAGACAGCTTGAAAATTTATCGTCGTATTGTCTGACGATATATTTAGGTAAATTCAAACTTAGTTGTGGTGACAATTCAATATTGTTTAGTGAATCGTTCGATGGAGAAATGCGAGATTGAATTTTTAATCTGATAAAAACGAACCAGTAAATTTCAATTTAGTTGTGATTTTTCAGCGTCATGAGTGCGTCTAACGATTTGTTTTATTTCTTTTTACTCGGAAATTTCAATCACTGAATAGCGTACTAGGTATATACTTCCATATTTTATACATCGGCAGTGCTTCGGTGTTGCACGCTGCTGACAGCTGTCTATATTTTAATATTCTTGCTTCATAGAAATTGTTATCACGTATGATTGCACATTGATGAACACTCGAGGCTATCCTCTTTTTAAAATTCGTTCCTTTGGGAATCAGTTTGATCTCTTTTGTTGTACAAAGACGAACTACTTCCAATGAAGCTCCCAGGTTATTCCCAATATCGAAATATACCAAAGCAAAAGCTTGATGGTCGATTAAAATTACCAAACCACATATTCGTAGGAGTTTTTCCATTTATTCTAACCGAGGTAGGTGAGTTTTTTCAACTATATTGAAACCTGTCAACTAGTTGAAGTATACAAGCTAAGAATTGAGGGAATAATCAAATAACATATAAACTACTTTTTGTGTAGATTTCACGAAGTAGAAATTGTGATAAATACAAACTCAAAAGCGAATGGAATAATGGAAAGATTTATAAATTAAAAGTATATAATTATACCCAGGATATTTCGCTATGGGCGGTCTGCTTAGAAATTCCATTTTTTTCCCGAACTCCAGTACGAAAATCGCGAATGAAGGATTCACGAAATACGAAAGCCAGTATAAAACGAATAACGAAAATGTATACGAAGAACACCATTGTAACGGGATTTCATACGGGGGAATTAAAGTCGCGAATAATTGAAGAATTATTTCGGAATTGTGGAAGGGTATATGTGAAAACCCAGGCAAAAGCCAGAGAATAATCCAAAAGCAAAGATTATGAATTATAAATGGCGAGTAAGACGAACGCAATTGCAATTTTCAAATTTTAGGTATTCCTTAATTTCCAGTTCACTGATATTTGCGATAATATAATATACTCTCTTTGCTTGTAATTTTCGAGTGTTCAAGTCCCTTCGAACCGAACCTTAGCTTTACGATAATTCACCAAGACTTGTTATCCGGTTATTACCGAAAGATACTTTGCCGAATTCGTCGAGGCTGAAATTCTAAATTACGCACTCTACAAGATTTTCATGGGTCTACACGCCGGTAAATATTTCAGCATGATACGGAGACTGAATGAACAAGAAAAAAAGAAATAAAAAATGCTTTCTTTTATTTCGTCGCTATTAAGGAAACAAAGGAAACCATTTCTGTTCCAATTCGCGCTTTCAAAACGCGACGATTACGTTAAAAATTGTAAAAAAAAATTTGCACAAAATGAAGGACTTGAAGAAAAAAAAAAAAATAATAAAGAAAAATTAAAAAAAATAAACTAAAAATAAAAAATAAATAAAAAATTCTCATATTTCCCTGGTTGACGATGAAATTCAAATACTTTTACGAAGAAACTATCTTCGTTCTAAACTACCTCAAAACTAAAAAAAACAAAAATAAAAACTAATAATAATAATCCGCATACGACGCCAACGCTTCGGGTCTTGCAGGCTGTTAACATGCTCTTCTCCTTGACTAATCTCGTCAAAGTACCCTGCAAGCTTGGTCATTAGGTATAGGTACTTATCCTTTATGAACTTATCTCGTAGTCTGAAAATGAAAATTTCACTTCCACCATACCTGCAGCTATGGTGAAGGAGATTAGTTTCGAAGTAACTTCTTCTTTTCGTGTTTCAGTTTTTTATCTACTCCTGCAGTGCTATAGTTTTGAAGTTTTACAAGAATGGGAATGAGTCGGAACTATCATATTATGTATAATATGAGTATGACTATAATATTCTCGAACAAAAGCTGCATCATATTCTTATTGTCAGTAAATGTGATTTGAAAATGATCATTGAAATGCGAATTTTTACTTTTTTTTCGTTTTTTTTTTTCTATCGCGTAGTAATTTTCACCGAAGTAAATATAAAACGTAATTTTGCAGACTCTCTGCGGCTGGTAATCCTCCATTACTTGAAATGGCGAAGGGGCATGTTTGTCGAGGACGCTCGAAAAAACAAAATAAAACAAAAAAAAAAAAAAATGAAAATTTTTCGAAGCTCGTGGGGCAGTTGACATTTTCATGCTATTTCACCGGGTAAATACCTACGACGCAAGTACAGTGCCGATTCATTAAAGCTTATCCCATAAGCTGAGTCCATACTCGGTTTATCCCACGCTATCCCATGCTTCCCAAGAATATAACATTTTATTCGATTCTAGTATACCCAACACAGTAGACAACAAAAAACGCCTCGAAAGCAACCGTAATTATCGTTTTCGAATATAGAAAAAGTGAGTTGGAGTGTTGAAAGACTGTTTTACGCTTTGTGACTCAAAGATTTGATAAAGTTGCTGCTTGCGGGTGGTTTGATCGCGTGCTTCTAATTGTACTTTTTCACCGCTTTGGGCACTTATTATTAGAGGTAAATCAAAGAGAATTTTCTCTTAATCACGAAAGACTGCAGTACTACGCCTTGGAAATCTAGATTCTGTCGACTTTGAAGTAGAGCGTAACAGCCCTCTGCAAGGAAGTCGATTAAATCGACTTCGCGTTCAGTTTTCTCGCTTAAATTCTGCTATGGTTATGCGCTATTCTGAATTCTATAGCACCGTACATGTATGTACCTACTGGTATGGAACAACAGTAAATATACAGTAATTCGAGATTGAAATATTGGAAAATTTTTCACGTCACTATTATATTTAGAATTTATACAGTTGCAGAAATTCAAACCAATAGAAAAATTTTTCATACCTTAACTCCATCTTTCTAAATAAAGCGAAAAATGTCCGACAAATTTGCTGCAATAAAAAGTGACACGAACGTGGTTCATGTACCAAGTAACTGCCTGGCGAAAATACACGCATCGAATGTATATATGTATTTGTTCCTGTAGAAGTATAAATTCAAACACACACACACACACACACACACATCAAAAACTTGCATAAACGCACACAAGCTCGACAAGTAGTCTTGTTCAAGGGTAGGTATATACTCGTGTCTTATGTATAAACCACACGTAATGAGTATGGATATGCGCGTGCCCTCGTAAGTATATACCTATAGGTGTACGTACATAACTTTATTCATTTACGTATTTACCTGCACGTATGCATGTTTGTGGATATTCGCGGGATAAAGACGTGCCAAGAACAGTAAGTAGTATGTTTGGTGAATTTTGGGATTTCTTGTAGGAATATTTTGAACATTAGAAAAGTGTCATAGAGATTTTTTTTATCATCTATATCGCAACAGAATCATTATGTAACATTATTTAAAATTGATTAACCAATTAGTGACATGTACAAAGATTTATTCTCCCAGGTAATCAGATTTTAAATGAGATGTTTCATTGAACGAAAAAATTATACGGGAATAACGATCAACTGTAATACAATTTATAATTGAAATTTTTTTTCTACTATATAGACTCATAATTTTGCATTATACATTACTGCGGTGTTTGCTTCAATTATGGATATTACCTACCTGAACTCTCGTAGATTCTCTGGACCCCTGACGTGGGGCTGGAGGCGCGTAGTTTTGCAAATTTAATTTCCGCTCAAATTGAAATTCCTAATGTCTATTGAAAAACGTTTAGGCGCTGATGAGAGAAGAAAAATTGCTTTTAATTAAAACTAACACGAACAGGGTGCTAGCAAATACAGATAATACCATTGATGTAATTAAAATTTATTAAAATACATAATTCCTCGCCAAATGTGGAATCTGTGTGATTTATTTACGATTGCTCAAAGTTACTTTTAATTAAACATTCAAGACCCGCACTTGTTTCATACTCATGTATTCCTGGCCGCACAATCTGCCAGGCTACGTTGGACTCCCGTAAAACCCGCGGGGCTGCGATGCTCCTGAATAATTATCGCACGGAATTTAATCACTTGCCCGATAATAATAATAATAATAATAATAATCAGCCCCCTCCGAGCAAAAGTCATTTCAGAATGGGCGGAAAACGCTAGATTAAACATTTCGCTTATTTACCTAATCTTTCTATATCGTCTAACTAATTCCGAAATTGTATTGGCCTATAAACGAGGTGAGATACAAATCTAATTTAACAGCATTCATCCGCGATCCACAAGGAGAAAGCGCGAAATGTCTAGCGCACTGTAACTATTGGGCAAAAAGTAATAAGATTAAGATCACGATCAGTCGTAAAGGACTTTTAGAGCTCCGAGTTACTTCTTCCATTTATTTGTCGATCACTTATTATTACACTTTTACCGGATTGAAAAACGAAACAAATTTCCAAATCTCATTCTGTCCCTTTTATACGCCTGAATAAAATCTCAAATGAGTTGGTTCAAGAATTTTTGGCCACTATTCGACAGTTCGAAACTTTCACAGCCTCAATATGCTGTAAAAATATTAGTATACGTTAAATTTCATTCTTTGCGCCTCGTCCTGTTTTTTATTAAGAAAAAATAATTTTTTTTTTATTCATCTCACTTTACTTTGGCCACTCAAAAGGGCTTAAACAAATTTGAACGTTACTTTTATTTCGACAAAAAATTCCAGCAATCATACGATGACTCATTTCCTTTCAGACGTATCACTAAAGATTCCCTCCTTGCATTTCTGACATCACCTTAAAAACTACTTCACTATCAACGATACCCAGGCTTCTTCAGCAGTTCTTTAGTCATTTAGAATAATCGAAAGATAATGTACACACTTGCCTAGTTGCAAGGGAAATTTTTTCCCACCGAGTAAAACAACCATATTGTGCATCGATCTTTGGATGAGGTACTACATACGTAATAAAATGTTTCATGTAACTACCCAACGGGATACATAACAATCAATGACAACACATAGTAAGTTGTAAGGAAAACACATCTTCATATCTCTGATAATGCGCCAGTTCTCATTGGCTACTAAACCAGACCCCTTTGCAATAGTGTCTTTGTTGTACTCGGCGGGCCCCTCAGGACATATTATGTAGCACAATTGTTCTTCCTGTTTCAAAGGGTACCGAATGCTGGTTGATTTTCTGTTATATACGAGCCAGCCACCCTGTTTCGAAGCTTTGTTTGCTCTATCGCTTTACATTTTAGTCACTCTGTCTCTGTTATCAGCTTGTCGAATGATATACATGATCAGATACACAAATTAGAATTGGGAAGCGCAATCAGTCCTAGTGCTAATTAGCTACCCTCTGTGTAGTCACCTGATTGGACAATACCTGATCAAATGTTTACAAGAATGATTATCCAAAAAAAGGAATTTTTTTTTCTATCAGAGAAACGAATTTTTTTTATTTTTTTATTTTCTGTATCACGATAAATTGAAAAATTCTATTCAATTATTACTACTGCAGTTAAAGCCTCGGGCATGACCAAATGTATTTGACATACGTGAGTATCAACGAATTGTACAATGGTAGGTTGTACTGATCTATCACGAGGGACTTCTAGCCTTAGGCAATTCAAGATTAAACGACAAATGTCAAGTACAACCTTTCCCCTGGGCGCTAAATCCCGTATGCAAATATTCACCCTTTGCCAGACAACGACGTAACGAACTTTTTAACCACCGATCTGTTCCATCGGTCACAACGGTTCCACGACATCGAAAACACGACTTCCACGTACTGAAGACTTTAGTAAAGTCTGTTCACACACAAAAAGACTTCAATCAGTTTTGTAGTGTCGTAAAACTTTTATGTAATCGAATAATGTTATTTTCAAATGATCGACAGATGACTCAAGTCTGGTTCATCGGAAACGATCAATATTATACGTGGTTCGAATTGCTTCCAGTTTCGGCCATGTTGAATCAATTAGGAATACAGAATGCATTGAAAAATTCTGGTGTAAATTTTTAGACAAAAATTAGCATCATAACTCGCCCCTTTCAGAACCGTGAAGCTCTTAATTGATCATTAATTGTTGGCAACCCCCCACTTTTGAGATAATCATCTACCAGGTATACATATCGACTGAAATAGGGCACCGGTTCGTATATATATATATATACGGATGAATACATAATCTTCTCAACCAACCCTTCCTCTAAGAGATGGTAACCCGTTAACGCTCGAGGGGATGGTCAACGCCTTCTCGTAGCTCCCAGATTGGCGAGTAATGCGTCCTCAGGGTGTACTTCGACGTTCTCCTATCCTCGGTTGTTTTCACGTACACGCGTTTCTGCGGTTATACTATAAACGCACGTATCGTACGCAACACGTAGGCAGTTTAACTAGCTCTGAAACTGAACGAGCTCTGTAACGGTTGGTCAACTAGGTCCGTGGATATCCGTAGAGAGGCCGATTATGGTTATTTGTGGCTTTCCTTTCGCACCCAATAACCACCGACTGGCCAATAAGCAATCAATGAGATTAAACGGATTGATTATCATTACGTGGCTTCAACGTTATTTTATTTATTTATTTATTTATTTTTCTAAAGATATTAATTTTTACGATTTACTATTACTTAGCGAACCAATTAACTTGTTTGAATATATTAATACCTAAGCAATGTTTTACTACGACAAAGACTCGTGGATGGTTTATATTTGTCAAATAAATCGTTCTCGTTAGTCATACTGACGGAAAATGTCTTTGCTCTGCTTTAAGAATTGGGATAAAAGAAAATGTTTTGTCCACGATCGTTACGTTGGCTTTTTACTAAAATAATTATTCTTATTCGACGATAATTTTCAACCGTTTAAAGTTACGTGAAGATGAATTGTTCTCGTTTAAAATAAAATTAGGTACCATGAATATATGACTAGCAAAGTTACGTGTCTGGAATAATTCATCGTCGTTGAATGAAAAAAAAAAAAAAAAATCCGAGTAATTCCTGTCTATTGTTGCCGCTTATATTCGTGACGCAGGAAGTACTTACCGTAGAGCATAGATCCAGGAAAAAACGAAAAACGGCTGTGTGAATGAAGCTGAAGCGAATCAAACATGAGTCCCTTTGTATTTACCGAATAACTTTCTTTAAAGTAAATAAAAATCAGCAAACCGCAAATTCTACCCTCGTTATAACTTCCACCCTACATGTTTGCGAGATCCTGGTGGCTCACGACTTTCAACACCGGTTTAAATATGCTGTGTACTCTTCAGCTCAACTTTCAATCAGCGAGCTTCACCCCTGTAAATTCCATCCACAGTGTGATTGCTTTAAACCGGGTATAGAAAATCACCGATCAAAAATGTTACGTCACTTCAGCAACATCGGTACTCGTAATAAAATTAGGGCAACCAAAAATGTTTATGTATTTCAAAATATCGTAATAATACTCGATCATTTTATACCGATGTGTAACCTCGAAGAATTCAATTAGATTCAACTTTACCACTACTTTTATTAACAAGGATAGTTTGAACAAGTTAAGTAACTGCAAGACAATAATATAGAGACTGTGCATTACGTTCATTGAGGGTTCTAGATAAAGTTTCATGTGTCCAATTATCACATAATTAGAATCTATTGCGTATCACCATTTCTGAGAATAGTTCTTTGGACAACGTCTTCATTAGATTAAAATTTATTTTGAGATAATTTTTTTAATGCATATAATTGAAGTACGGAATATTTTTATTTTTTATTCAAGCAAATACCAAAGACCCTGTATTATAATTTTGCACTATTTCATATCACACAGGAGTTGATACTCTTGAATTAGTATCCACACCCACAGAATGATCAATGTTAATTTTCATCAGTGGCTCGATGCCAAGTAGCAAACATATTCGCCCACAGTCAATTTCTGTTTACAGTAAACTTGTCAAAGTTACTAGGTACTTGCGGTAGGGTTCGCGTTAAACCATCATCGTCACAGACTGTGTTACCGGATTATTCTCGGCTATGACATCGCGATATATTGCTAAATTCCTATATAGACATGCCTACAAAGCTTATACATTCCTTGTTATTCTAAAGTTAGAAATCATTTTGCTGTCGACTTTATCAACTTTTTGGGAAATTTTACTCTCAAACGTGACCTCAACTCTATATAATATTATTGTCACGTGGAGTTGATATGATACATAACGCGAGATATAGAACCCAGTTTCTGTTCTTCACTGGAAATTGAATTCAAATTCATTGGTTGTAAGATGAGACAAATAACTCACAGATAATTGCATGTCATGGGCTTTTAGGAAAACTTAATATGTATTTATAACTCGGTTAGGAGTGCAGCTTGAATTTAGTAATTAACAGTATCTACGAAATTGCAGCATATAAAATTTGCATTGTACGATAATGTGACCTGCAATCAGTGTTAAGTACAGCACGAAAGTTGCGATGGTCAAGAAGTGTCATTGCATATAACGTAAATGAAACATCACAACTATCAAGAATGTAAACGATCGCTTTATCTTTAACTACTCTGTTTTTATAAAAATCGACGATAAGTTGAACTGGATAATATTTCAGTGAAATACGACGTCCAATCGTCTCAGCGTAACTTTTCCGAACAGTATTATCGCCGTTTTCCTTTTTCTCCAGAAAGTAAAATAAAAGTTTCAAACAAAATTCCACTACGGGGATATATAAAGTAATTGCGGTAGACCTCAGCTTGCACTCGGTTCAAGAAACGCTCAGATCCTGATCAACCACGATACTGTGTTATCAAGTTACGAAGTTAACTGCAATACAATTTCATACCAACGAAACTATTACACTCTAAAATAACTATAGAAAATCTGGAAAATTCATAGAACAGAGAGAAAGAGATTGTATCATTCTAGCAAGCGTTCCGTCACTGAATATTGCAAAATTTCCAACTTTTTTGCTGACATTCACCGACTAACTTTCTTTAAATTGACGATGTATTATTGAGTCGATCGTTTCTGGAATAGCTACAGCTGAGTCTATAAAGTATCTTCTCCATTCCACAGGGTAGGTACTTGGCGGAGTTAGAACGATTCTCATTTTAATCTGTTCCCCCAGTAAGTTCTTTAGCTACGTGAATTTGAGCCAGTATTAACGTCTGCTTAATGTGTTAGTTGAGTCGGGTTAGATAAGTTAAGTTGAGTGGGGTTGGGATCAGATCGGCATATATCTTTGTGGGGCTCTGTCAACTTTGGACCAATTAAAACTTCCCTGATTTATCGTTAAGGGTAAAAAGTATCTCGGGACAATCGGAAAAGGGAAAAAGCGTCATAACGAGAGGTCTTGTTTTCCAAGGAATTTCTTTTTCCTCTCACGTTTAACAAGAGCAGGTATTTAAGTATACAGCAACGTGCGTATACAGTTCTATAAAAGAACTACAGCATATATGAGTCTCCTACTGAACAAAAAAAAAAAAAAAAAGAAAAAAAAATGACTTGGACAATGGAACTTTGTAATTACTTCGTCAGGAATGAAACTGTGTCACACGCGATATATTTCTCATTGCAATACGCGGTTGTTTCATCGTATGTCTGGTCATTTTTCACCTAGGCCATTGCCCTCGTTGTAAACCTACGTTGTATAATTATAATTATAAAATTAAAGTGGATTTTCCCTTTTCCCATATTTCAGTCGATCTTATTGATAGCGTAATTAACGTCAAAGTCCCGTTTGTCTTTCGTCTTTAGAAGAATTTATTTGATCTTGGTATAAAATAGCACTTGGCATATATTAACACGTAAAAGCCCTTGGCTATGCGTATATCCATACCTACTTATAATATAATGTATGCTAATCTAGATATGCAATCGCACGTTCTCGTCATAAAGTATCAAACAACTTTGCATGATCATCACGTCACGGCCAACATTAAGTGACGTCAGGATTAGGCTTTGTATACAATTTTTCAATATTTTTCTTTCACATATTCGCACTCAAATGCCACAAAACGTGACGAATATATAAATAAAATGAGAATAAAGAAGACTGAACATATTCAAAATATCTATCTCGTCTCTCACTCGAATAAAAATTTACCGATTGCCAAAAATATTCTACGAAATTTTTAATTTAAAATCATATATTAAAATGATGGACATTGCATTAGTCAGTTTTACCTGATTTTAGATCGACACATTTAGAAATTCTTCTAGTTTAAGTCATATAAGTGACAGCTGCTGTATATTGCAGCAAGTGGATAAGTGGAAGGAGAAACCGACCTCATTCTGAATATCGGTTTGTCATTGGGATGGGTGATACCCTCGGCGACTCGACCAACTCGTTTGCAAGCTCTAGCGACTGGGCCACACCACATGCACCACGTAATTGCATTTCTACCTGTGGATAGTAAACCAGAAGGATATATCTTTACATTTTAAAGTTTGTACACAGTTTCTACCTCGTATAGTATATGCAGTATGTGTTCACCTGGTACTTAAAATTTTAATCATAACCGTATGAGCCTAGTCGGGGCAATACGCCTTCACGCTACTAGGGATCATCGCATGTCTCTTCTCCAGTAAAGTACACTAATTTGCGAACAATATGCTAATGTTCATCCTCACAATGACGTCCCTTCCGCTATGGAACTGAGAATTTATATCGTCCCAGTGCTGATCGTAGTCGTATACATAAGCGTCAAACTAGTAGCCGTATCTCACCCTGGAACCATTCTAATTTGTAGCAGTACTCAAGTGGGTTCTGTGGCTGTCGTTAGGCTCAAAGGGGATCCATCCCGTCCGTTTTACCACCCCGAGTAGTAATACCAGCTCAGATATTTCTCTAGTAGCTTGAAATACAAGATGGCAAATGGAGATGACGACCAAGTATAGGAATTTATCTTCAGCTTCGTGGTAAGATTCAACATGCAGTACAAATGCAAATATATATTTTACGTATTCCTGATCCCCTGATCCCCCATTGCTGAGGCCTCCACGGTGTATCGTAAATCTATTTTCGGATGGTTCTAAATAAAACATTTGGTAGACCTACTCAAAGGGTAACGGCACTTTAAGGTTACGGTCGCATAGAATTTCCGTTATGAAAAGGTTACCTTCATCCTCATGCTAAAGTTGAAAACTCATATAGAAATTTTACTCTCTAGTCCCTTCTTTAGGGTCTCGAGATTTTACGTAGCTATTTACTCGTAAAATATAAAAGAAAAAAAAATTCAAACCTGTACACCTCGATTATCAAACAGCTTTGACCCCATCTTGTAGTCAGATAAATTTTCACAAGATCTGCAAAGTCCTTATCACCAATTGTCGTGCCTAACACGAATTGTCGCTTGAACACGGATTAGTAGACAAACTACAGTCCCGGTGCGGATGCGCCTCGGTCTAGCGGGGATATCGAACATTGATTATCAATTACCGGCATAATCGATATGGTTCTAATTGTCGCGTATCCCGTAAGCTGTGCACAATCTGATTGTAGAAATCGCTGCTTTTGATTTTTGGTTATCTAATTCTTAGCTCGCCATTATAATATGAAAAATGAGGTAAAATTATCTCGCGCTGGTGTAAACATCGATTAATATTTCTATCTTTTCTAAATAGATCCGATACTCAAACCCCTAAAATGGAATGCGTTATGTATACGGCGACGTAATCGGAATTTCCATATCTGACTCACTCTCCTAAATCAACAATAGCCATCAATCTTTTCTTCTTCCGGTTTGTCAGGCACTCACAAGGGTGAGCACTGTAGGTTAGAGAGTTGCCTAGAAACATCCCTCCTATCTTGATTTATGGCAGGAACAGGCGAGCTGCAGGGATCGTCTTAAGGGATTGTTTTGGGATGGCCCGCAGATATCAGTTGACCCAAGATTTGAATTTGGAATTTAATAAGGATGCAGAGATGATGAAATAAAATCACGTATACCAACTTTGTACAGATGTAAAAACTCATTTGCTGCTTTAAAAATCTTCATTAACACGTCTGCTCGCCACGATGAATCACCGACGTGAAGCTTTCTTTTCATTAATTCCGGTACCGTTGCTCTTTCGCACTTTGGCCGATCCTGACTCATCTCACGTCAAATGTAGCCCATTAGGCTACGTTCTCTCGTGTATCATTAAACGAAAAGCTTTCCTCTAGAATTAAAAGTTTCTACTTATATACGTACGTCTACATACCTGTCCAAGTATGCACCGTTTTTACTACTTTAGTGTAATTGATTATAAATGCATTTTGCATTTGGAAAAGATGCGGGATATGACGATAATAACTTACGGAATTTTAAGACACTTGATTGATCTCATTACATACGTACAAGTATAAATTCTCAGTATCTATCAAGCTTTTCAACTCACGTTCCAAATTTATGCAAATTTTGACTTATTATGACATAAAAGATGAATCTAATTCCCGATACCTGAACCTTTCTTGTCTCTTTTACATTCGCAGTGTGCAAGATGAGATCTATCTTATCGCTCCAAAATTAGTCTACTCTTCTTGTTAATACATGTAATAGCTTTTCCAACCACGAAGAATGGTACTTTGTGATTGATTAATTCATCAGAATCGACGACCCTTTTATTTGTTGAATGGTAATGAGAGTGTCAGAAAATTTCCACAATAATGAAATAATTCCTAATCCCCGGACTTATATGTTTCTGGGTAAATAATTTCGCAGTGAATTTGGGTAAATTCATTCGAAAGACAAGAAGCTCGTTGTATAAAGTCGCACTACTTTATTCATTCGTCTTTCTCTCTATTCTTTCGTTTTTATATATTTTTCCCAGAGAACTTTCAGCCTGTCAAAAAAAAGTCCTGGGATTCGGAGCGGCTAATGGCTCGCCCAGCTAATGGAGCCCTTTACACAGGCTTCGAGAGAGTTAGAAAGAGAGTAGGAGGAAACGGTAAAAAGGGGAGAAGATGGAAAATAAAAAATCAAAAAAAAAAAAAAAAAAAGATACAAAAACAAAGAAAGAACGTACAAATTACAGAGACGTACTGATTGTGAGAATCAGCGTGAGCAGCGATGCGGAGAGAACGAACGGACGAATAGACGGAACAATTGCGGTAGATGGTGTAAATAGTCGAACTCGAATCTATAAACAAACACCACGTACAGGTACGATACAATTGTTACTATTTACCAAAAACATTCGTGTGTTCCTGCACCTGCAATTGCAAGCTTATTGGCAGTCGTATAGCAGACAAAAAAATATTCAACGGTGGTGTAACGGGTTTAACTAGGTTGCAGGTATTTGCATCGATCACACCGAAACTGTTTTTCAATTTATTGTAAATATCTCGTTCTCGTTTGATTTCTGGACAGTTGATGGAAAGACGTGATCTGGATGTTTATCGGGTTCGTAAATCGTATTTTTCACTTGGTGTAGTCGTAGTTTCTATATTAAATGTGATACGATTCGTTGACTTTCACGGGACATTTGACACTTCCGTTTCTCCGATGAAATAAAGACGCCTTCTTGCCATTGTAAACTCAAGATTGAACGACTCGAGGGAACGACCCTTTGTTTTCAAAATCCTTCTGCTCCTCCTTGCCAGCTTCGAGGTCGGACGGAATTTTTATGCTATATGGTCGGAAGAAAATTTGCATCTTTTTCTCTCCCATTACATAGTAATTTCCACGACTCCGAATTACATATTTCAAACGATACCTTCAAATCAAATCACATGTTAGAAATATTTTTCGAAAATTTTGGGCACGGATGTCTGTACAATTTTACAATTTTATATAGACCGCATATAACAGAGACAATCAATTACATTGAAACGCTCAAACCATGACACAACGTTTTATAACATCAGCGAGTACGACAGCGTAGATTTTTGTGAAATTATATTACAACGTAACGAGCATTGTACACAACAGCTACAAGTGCTATTCGTGTTAAAAATTACGCCACTAAGAACGAACCAGACCCGAGCTTAAAGAGCATCTTAAACATGCCTAGATTAAATCAGCGACTACCTTCAACGCGTCCAACAGCATCAAATAAGCTAATCTGCTCCAACGACGCGGTGAGGGTTGTAACAATACAAGGATGTATTGCACAGCTAGGTAGCTGAGTGTTGTAAACGCAGCGTGAGTTAAGTGCTAAACTCGGAATCCGCCCTTCAACCCTATGGCTGTGTAAGATAGAAGTTCCTCAAATTCATTGCTCTGCTTTCGTGCTTTGAATCAGCAAATATCCTGGGGATAAGACGAGATTGGTGACTGGTTTGTAATTTATGAGATATATAAGGGAGGCGCGGTCTTAACTCGAGACAAGGGATGAAAGTCTTCCCTGGGTTACTGAATTTTGACAGCTCTACCGCGGTGATAGGGTAGAAAAAAAAATTCATATAACCGGACGATACATCGCATAGACGTCCGCTGCTGAGAAGAGCAACAAAGGCAGCCCTTAATATATGAAGGAAAAGGAGTAGAGCTCGTTTGAGAAAGGAGGGAGGAGATATGAGAGAAGGAAAATGAGAATTTATACTTGGGAGAAGCTAGACTGAGCAACGTTGTCTTTTCTGGTGGTTGGTTGGTGGATGCTGCATGGGTTAAAATGAAGGAGTGAGCAAGATCGGCGGAGCGGAGGGATGGAAGTTGGAATAAAGCGGATATGACGCAGTTTAGCTGCTGGGTGGTCCCGCGATTCTGGGACAAGGAAAACGCAATTTCGAAACAAACAGGCCATAAAATACACATGTACACCGGGAATTCGACGAAAAATAATGGGCTGCCATTCCACATTGTTTTTCTTCTTCGATTGAGTTTTTATATAATTTACTACTTTCTATTTCTTTTCGTTAGTTGACAGAGAAAAATGAGTTGATAAAATATACAACGAAGAAAATACTTCCTTCATTGAATACGATCGAAATTATACTTCAGTGAAATAGTGGCTTGGACTAATATTGCAACTGATCATCTGGACTGAACAACACTTTGATTAATTCAAAAAATTCTTCATCTATGAGTTTCAAATTTTGTATTGTCATATTTTTCCATTTTCTGAGCAAAAAAAAAAATGATTGTAGCATACTTTAACTGTGTAGCTCACTTGTCGATAACGGGATACTACTGCGCAGTGTGATTCTCTTCACGGACTTCAATACTAACAAAGTCAGTATTGGTGTACGTGAACTGAAAGTAACGCAGGAAGTGCCAGGTCAGAAAAGGATGTTCTTGAATATACGTTACCGAATGGATGCACCGTATAATAAATGCTCTATACATCAGTGGTGGGCAGTGAAACCTCGTATATATTGAATACGTGGAACACATTTCAATATCTTACCCCCGCGGCCGCAAATGCTTTCAACAGCTCAATGTAACAAAATACACCTTCTCCAATTGTAATCTATAGTTTTAAAGGAGAGCTTTAAAAGCTATCTTCACGATCTAACTAACTGTAAGCATCGCAGAGATCGCAGATATATTATACCTGTACGTATATACTTATACATATGTATATATATATATAGTAACTTTGACAATAAGATTTATACCTGACAAACGTGCTCTGCAATAACGGCTGAACTACCATTGTGTATTGTATATATATATCTGTAGCTGTTTGTTGTAAATTCACGAATTCTCACCCCAACTTCTTATCTCATTGTCAGTTTGCGCAATCGTGTGTATTAGATATACGTACGTGTCGCGAATAGATAGTGGGATAGTGGGTTTTAAGGAGGGTTAGATATTGCCACCAGATCAAAGGACGATAATTATAACTGTACATACCTATACACAAGTATAGTAAATGAAGATGAATACAAAATCAACATGACACCAAGCCAAACGTAAAATGTGCACATCACTGTACACATAATCTACTTTTATTATACACATACATATATAAACGTACAATATTCGTTGTTCTTTTTGATGAAAGGGCAACTACGAATTAATTGAAGTTAGTCACGATATGTCGTCATTAAACTCGGGACAAAGAATACTTGGTTATTTTCCGAATAAAAACTCCTCAGAAATTTTGAATGACGTCATTACCAGTTAGGTAACTGATTAGAAATTTACGACAAACTCGGTAGACGATGGTAGAAAGCATTAGACGAATGTTTGTTTTTGACAGCGTGCGATGAAAGAATTAATTAATCTCCGTCTGGTTCGAGGTTTTCATATTTTCCTTAATGACAAATTGTAAGAAAAATGCTTGCACATTGCTGAACGTCATTTTCCTTGTAAAATATGGTCTGCTGTGCTTCGAAATGCGGCACACAGATCAGCGATAGATACCTCTTGTGCATTTTAAAGTTTCTGTCCTTGTGCTCCTGACATCTCGTTTAGCGCACGTGAAGAGATTTCTTGATTTAGAAAATCGTATAGACTGCAGGCACTGTAAAATATCGTGAAAGCTGGAGATCCGTTATCTGTTATGAGAGCTAACTAACCTGGCAAATTTTTCTGCATATATATATATATATATATATATATATATATATATATATATATATATATATATATATATATATATATATATATATATATATATATATATATATATATATATATATGTATATATATATATATATATATATGTATGTATATATATACACATACACACACATATAAGACAATATAATATGAAAGGAAGTATTATGTAAAATTTTGAATCTCATTTTAAGGGAAGGTTTTTATTTAAAAACATCAACCAAATTACCTACGCAGATATGTACTATACACCGTTCTAATTTTAACACCTGCGAAATTGCAAATTCTCTTTGCCTGTGACATGTCACCGTAAGGGACTTGTGTTATTTTTTTATTTTTTTTTTCGATACATATTAATACCTCGTTGAAATTTTTCGACAACAAAAAACAAAAAAACCTCCTTTAACCAAATCCTCGGAGTATCTATGGTAGAGAAATAACGAAAATTTAATTTAATAGTAACTTAGACCGCGGTAGTTCCGCTAAATTTATCACATCACAATTGTGATCCTAATTAATTTTTTTTCTCCCCCTTGGTCGTTAAAACGTACCACTCGAATGAAAATGTCTACCCTTGAATTAAAACTGAATTTTATTTTAAGCTCCCCACTTTTTCACAACTAATTTGTTCACGTCGTTTCCAACCTAATAAAGGTGTAGGCATATATAGATATACATCATACGTGATAAATTGACAGGCAAAAAGTGCTTAATTGCCAAATGAGTGGAAGTATTTCGTTGTTAGTCTCGCTACTTTTTTAATAGACTGTGAAATACTTGAACTACCTTCCATTCATTTATCTATCATTTCTGCAATTTATTGAATATATATATACATATATATATATATATATATATATATATATATATATATATATATATATATATATATATATATATATATATATATATATATATATATATATATATATATATATATATATATATATATATATATATCAAAAACAAACTAACTGCGCATATTAATACACTAATTAGATGACCATATCTGTTTGTTGCAGTTCTATCATCTACTGGCGAAAGATAAGGTGGCCAACAATACTTTAATGCTCAGACAAGTGACCGTTTTTGTTCCGACAAATAGAGCGTTCCAAAAGTACAGCGGCAGCACCGAGGGTCTGGTACTTTATCATATGTGTAAGTACAGCATTAAGACTCATTATGAAACTTAAATCTATGAAAATATAATAACGTTTTTGCGGTATGAAATTCTTATGCTGTTTGGATATTCTCATAATTTTAATGCACCGTATATATAAGACACGCTCACCCAGGACCACGAAGTACGTATTAAAGTACTTAGGGATGATGAAGCTTTCAGCGAGACGTCATTCGTGTAAATCCAGAGAAATTAGCTTTCTAATTCAAGTACCTGGATATACTCAAGTGACAGAGACGATGCCGAGGCTAGGCGGACTATAGCGCGTTTCATAACCGTTCTCAGACCTTGCGACACTGTTACATTTAACGAGTAATTCGTGGTACAAAAATATCACGTTGCTTATATTCATTCCTGCAGCTTAAGAGATCGTGAAATTGAAACGGTGGTTAAATATGCACTGTGAAATATTTTGAGTAGGGCTAATGAACGGAGAGAGGAAAAAAACAATATTAAAAATGTTTTTCAAAGTCTTTAGAACGTCAAGACTTGTATAAAGATTGTCCTTGAATCTTCATGCAAGTCTCACTAATTTCCATTAGAGAATTGATTAGCGGGTACCCATCAATCCTGAGGTAGGGCTCCATCCACCCTGAGGGTGAATTTAATTGCGTGCGGTCCACCTCCACCTCCAGCTCCAGCTTCAGCTCTACCTCCGCCTCTGTCTAGGCTATCCTTGACAAATCCCAGGGGTTCAGCGTGGCCACGAGGCGGCCGCGAGGGGCGACTCATCTAATTGTCAGTCATCGATCACCGACACTGATCGGAAACACTCGAGCCAAGTGACGGGACGTGCAAGAGACTCACAAGGACCTCATGGTCCAGTTTAATACGACCGAGGCTGGAGATGAGACGAAGTTAGAACTCGAAGGAACCGATCGTTCGTTTATTTTTGGGATAAAAAGGGACCGAGGTCACGGGAAATTCTAGACAAACTTTCAGGCGTACGTGATCGACGATGCTTGTCGACACCTGAATCGCACTGCTTCTGTAAATTTTTTTTCAGCAAACGCCTAGCGTCATTGGTCTGTTATTCACGTGCCAAAAAATGTTATTCATCGGATTCCATTTGATATAAATTTAGAGTAAAAATTCTAAGGTATGCGGAAGGTATGATTGATTTGATGTCCTTGGTTCAGTACATAATATCATGCCTATTAATTTTTCTGTCCATTTAAATCGATTACATATGCATATCCTGCTGAGAGCAAAGTGTGTTATACTATGGTGAAAAAATTTGTTTAAGAATTAATTGGAATTTGTATTGAAATTGGAGATTTCTTTCTTCTCTGTCAGTTTTTATTTTTCTTTGCGGTAATAACATGGTGGACTTTGTCAGCGTAAAAAGATCTTTGAAACTTGATGTGGCCCGTTCACTCGTTTCTCCATTTACCCATTTTATCCGCAGGCCTGCCTCCATTATTATCAACCAGCCTTGAAGTAGCGTTCGAAAGGGGAACCCCAAGGAGGGAGTCAAGGGAAAGCGTTCATTAGATCTCCTTCATATTTAATCTAAGTTGAATGGCACCCCCCGCGAGGGCGAGGCCAGGTCGAAATTCCGTCAACGAGGGTGAAACCGCCTTCCTCGACGACGTTTGTGACCAAGGGCCTTTTTTTCGCCTGGCAGATATTACAGACCTTATTTACTTCCAAGGCCAAAGAAGTAAAGACTCGTTTCATCCCGGCGTCAATAAGTACCGACGTGACGACCCCCAATTGCGTTTTCATCCAATCACTTGGTTTTAGAAAATTTACAATTTCCTGTCATTTAGTGATAAAAAAGATTGAAATCTAATCAAAAAAGAAACTCGGAGTTACGTTTGTAATTGTTCCGCCTATTTCACGGTGACATTAATGTCCAATATTAATTTATAATTAGTTGAACTTGAGAATGAATATTTTAATTAGCGACTGAAATTACAGCATCCAACAGAATGAACTTTTTCACGTAGGTAGTTACATCCTGACTTTTGTCTGATGCTGCCTTCGTTTGTATTCTTGTTTTCACAAATTTATTTTTGTCGGTGGCCCAAGGCAAACTTTGTTTCGTCAAAGTCGTGGTTACATGTATACCTATACATTATACACACTGTACTACAGATAACTTGGCTACTTAGCTCTTTGTGCGGAACTTGAGTCTTTGAGGCGGCAAGCCTCGGTCTGGTTACATTGTACCGTCAAGATGAAGGGAACGCATTGCGACCTCTGCTCCTAGACAGAAGGGCTTTACTTGCATCGTTGCTTATACTCTTACGATTTGGACGCTAAGCATGAAAGTGAAGCTTTGTATCATATATCTACAGTACTTACATGTATTGTCAATATATTTGCAGAGAGACTTCGAACAACAAATTCGTTATAGGAATCGTTACAGCGTTGGTGGACTTACCCATCTTTCGATCGGCTTTGATGTTTCAATGGTAAGATTAATTAAAAAAAAAACTTCACGCTGTCAAAATTCTAGACTAAGCCCCAAAGCCATGACGCGTAATTAACACAGCCATACCCCGCGGAGTTTTTCACCGTTGGCTGATTAAAAGAACCTGAGGCATTAAAAAAATTGAAAAATAATTTAATAGCCCATCATATCTGCGATTTCAACTTCAATAACATTTGAAATTTTTACAGCTCGTATGTAGCTTGTCATAATTGATTTTAGTCAGAGAGAGAAATTTTTTCTGAAATGCTCATCACACAGTACTAAGGGTGAGATAGTTGGTCAAAAAAACAAGCCTAGATACTCGTGTGAACGTGTTTGTGGTCAATACCCTAAAGCCCCTCCGTTTACGCAAGGAATTCTGTAACACGCGATATCCTCATCGTTAATTTAACGTACCGTGTGTCAAACAACGAACTAAATCACGTTATCATCTAATTTTTTTCCTAGAATTCGAAAGTGTTCGTGATCCATATATAATGGTTATAGGATCGAGGATGTAGGTTCAAAGACTCGTTCAAAGATTTTGCGTGTCAGTGCGTGACTAGGAATTTTTTAAAGGTCGAGTAACTTACCACGTAAGAACAAGATATATAAACTTCCAGAGAATCGATATGCCGGAATCGTTGCGTTTTATGACTGATATGAAAACTTTAACTCAAGTACGTTCATAGAAAAGGCGCCGATTGAAGCTGTTTCTACAAGGAGGTCAACTTCGTCTTTATCGATTCTGTGATTTAACCGTATCATAATCAAACTTTCAATAAGATCTGAACGTTACATCCAATTCCAGAATTGTTCAAAAATCATTATCGGTGAAGTTCAAATTTTAGTGGTGCTATGAGATCGTAAATTTTTAAATCGGAGTATCTGAAATGTGAGTAAGATAATTTAGTGAGTACTCAATATCCTAATATCTTCCTAATGAGAAGACACCCTGATCGCCTACAAGGCGTGCACAGTTATGTTATTATTTCCGGTTTTCTATTTTCCTTCTACATCCGTATTTATCTCATCAAGGTGGAAGTATCCAGCCGGTTTTCCTCAACCCCATCTCAACGATTTTGTATATTACGGAAAGTTTCACAATTAGTCTAGAAAGTTTGATAATTTTGCAGTTTAAGCGCGTTGTTTTGCGGTAGGAAAGTGTTGCTGTGCCTGCTTTAATTTATCATTTTGCCTTTTACCGGTGGCTTCCGAGTAAACGAATTAAAAGAGGTCTACCTTGTTCAGTTTCAAACCGCCAGACATTGTTTTCTCGTGACCGTTCAAATGTCGCTCAACATTTATCTCCATTAAGCCAACATTCTTCTCAGCAACACAAAAATTACTCCTTAACAATTATCTTCAATATGAATAGAAATGAAACAACTTGAAGCCGTAATTAATCTCTAAAATAACGAAGACATACTAATAATAACAATTATTGAAGTCTACACTACCATCGAATCGATCCGTTGCTCTATTGTGGAACAAGAACTGTCAATTTTCTCTGCAACCCGATATCCCACATGATGAAGTGGAAATGACCGGATGTTAATAAATTCCTTTTAAACATATGATGTGCATTTGCAATTTGTCCACTGGCATCATTCAGAAATGGTTTAACTTCAGTGTATCACAATTTGTATACAGTGTTATTCTCTAAGCGTGAAATGTCGGTAGCTAGTGTGATTTTGGTGGTTTCAGCACCGCCAACAAACAACTGAGGAAATCTTAGGATCTGTTTGGTTAGGCTAAGTTACATAAACTATGCAAACATTGGTCAGTTATCTCTAGTAACTACCCGCTTAAAAAGCCTAAGTGCAACTGCAACACTTGCACTTTGCGAGTGTTGTTTCACCTTTAGATCAATGGCTGCAGGTAAAAGGCTACTTGAGCAAAGCCATATGGTGAATCAGATTTCGAAATTGGCTGATGCGACTAAAAGTGGTGAAGATAGAACTGCGCTTCCTTTGGAAAGCTCGCACGACAAAGTAGTGGCACGTGTCACTTCTGAGTCTGTTGAATCCACGAGGGTTTTGAAAATGCATTGACGTCTGTGAAACGCGTTGCCATACGATACACGCAAAGTGCACCTCGTTGAGGGATGCTGAGAAGCATTTAGCTGCACGTTCAAGAAGAGAGCCACCGAGCATTGCATAGGGGAAGGATGTGAAAATCTATAAGGAAGAGTTCCTCCAGAAAGGAATCTGTTAAAAACGATAATTATTTTTGGTCGTTGTTTCATTGTGGTATTTGCTTTTCACTTGGTCATGAACCACTTTAGACGGAACTACTCATGTGTGGAAATAATTTCGGTAACAATGACAAAAGGCTCACAATTAGAGGGAACACTTGAGTTATAAAGAGTTAGCAACACGCGCCATCGATAAGTTTGCATTATTCGTTCCATGGTAAAAAATTTGCAAAGGCAATTGCGATTCGAGATATACAAGAGATGATGATTGTATAAAAGTTCGGAGATGCGCATGACATAGTCGATGATATTTCACCACTAGAGTTATTCAGGTTTTTTTTCAGTATCTTGTCTACATGAATTAACTGATTAAGCATGATCCGTAGAATTTTAATTTTGGTATTTAATTCGAAAAAAAAAAACAAAAAAAAAAAAAACAAAAATGGATTCGGTTCGCGGTGGCAAGATATACAAGTCAGTCGTACCATACAATTCCGATTACATGAGACTTGTTGACTTTTTGGTAAGGCTAACCTGACGTTCCCGGTAAGGTAATAAAATAAATACCAGTTCGTACAACGCAGTTTTACCCCTCACACGGGGTAATTTTGTTTCTTCTTTTCATCTCGCTTCTCCGGTTATATAGCCTAGAGCCTCGCTTTTTTCCCTCGAGGGCTGGACTTGATGTGAAAATAAAATATGACTACCTCCGGTCTGGATTTACTGGTGGTTCCGACGAAATAAAATGATCACGTCTTGTTATCATTAATATTTCGACATTCTGCTTATATTTTCATTTTATTTTCTTTTTTTTCTACACTTTTTTGCCGAGTACCTACTCTCAAGATTATTAAATGTTCTCAAACTCAGGTGAATATATAAGCCTTCGAAAGAAACCTGAATGAAACTATTTGAGACTTTTAATGACATAAAATCTCGTTTATTTTAACGATATGAAATCGTCTTCTTTCTTAATTCTTCATCTCGAGACGTATCTGTACTGAATATAATATAAATGATAAATTTTCGAGTATTCTACAGCAATTCTATCTTGGAACGATGGGGGAGGGTGAAAACTGAAGAGCTTTTTCCACGATATATAAAATAACATTTTCTCGTAAGCCAAAAACTCTGACAATTTCAAAGGCTCTTCGTACTGATACTCTTGATCGTTAAATATGGAAATATTTTGTGATCAGCTTTATTAATAGGATGAAGTGTGCAAGGATAGACCACCAAGTTTCGAAAATTCTTGGCAACGTCTTTACTAGTTGCAAAATAGTTCCACGGCCTCATTTCAGCGAAGAATAGTATTTTAAAATTGAAAATTTTGCCAAATAAATTATGGGCAGTTCGAACTACTTTTGATGAGAGAAAAAACAGGGTCCCTTCAAACTGGACGTCATCCTCGAGGTCGAAAGCTGGATTTTATCGTTATATTTGAATGGTATGACGGAAAATGTTTTTGCACCTTTAATTAAAATTTCACAACCTGTCAATCCCATGAAATTCCGTAGCTTGTTTTAAAATTTCGGAGTTAAACTAAATTCATTTGTAGGATTTTGCTGATACTGAATATGAGGAATGGATGTACTATACATAAAATTTTCAAGTTTTTCATTGACTAAGTTTTAAAAAATTGCTCGGTCAAACTTTCGGAACTGCGCTTCATCTTCATCGAGTTTACTCCGAATCGATACAGGCTTTAACAGTCCTGTTTATGGTTGGTTCGAGTATGAGATATGTGCAAAAAGCTTCAATTCTTCGTAGTGAAAGAGTGGGAAACAGCCGCCGAGCTCCCTGTAATTCGCAACCGGGCAAGAAACTTGGCTCCCGTAACAATTTCAGCCGTAGCTCTACCATCAACCAGTAGCTGACCACAGACCATGCGAAAATGGTAGAGGGTTGAAACTAGCGATGTGGGCTTTGCGACGAGACACCGTGTCGGACAAATAGTTCTTCTCTCTTTTGCACCACGCCTCGTCGTTCGTGGTATTGCTTTTCGTTGACATAGTTTTTTTTTCTCTCTTTATTTTCTCTTTTGCTACCGCTTTCATAGCTCGGAGATGCTTCTGGCTGAGAAATATCGTCGCGTTGAAATTGCAGAAAGGTATAATAGCGAGCGTGCATTGTAGTCACGATACCTATCTTTGCGTATCTTCATGTCTCGCATTACCCATATGTATGGTGGCTTTGTACCTCCTATTTCAAAAACTTATATCTATACATATAATATACGTGAATAGGAACGTATGGAGCCAGTATTTGATATTAGGAGTTATAATTGAAAAGAAATTATACCTGCGATATTATATATCGATGCATCGACGTGTAACAACTATTTCGGAGAAATTTACGTACCAACGGATGTTCAGTATTCGTTGTGAATTCATCTTGTCAGGCGGAAATGTGCGAGGAAAAGCATGCGGCAGATAGGAAACGGGCAGCTATCTATATCGACATTATCGAAGCAACTTGTAGGTACGTCACCTAACAGATTTATTGGCCAATCTCGCCGAGCATATATGATCAGACTTTCAAGGAGAAATTCACAGCGACACTACGTACTGCATGCAGGTGTAGATATATCGGAAGTAGGTACACGCGATGTCTAGGATTTGTGGGAAAAATCTTTTCTTGAAAGTAACATACGGAAGTCTTCATTCATATTTGTCGTATCTGCAATGAAATGCAGATTCAACCTTGTGAAAACCGTTGTGTGTCGTTAGCATATGACTACCTGATCGTCAAAAGTCTGCATTCAAACTTCAATGTATCACTTGCAGGAAAATAAGAGGAGACATGAAAATTCAAAAGGGAAGAAAGACGGATAGGAAACTGTGAAAATTGAAAATGTCTTCAATATTTTTCTTCCAATTTTTTGGCACATGAAAAAGTAATCATATGATCAGTAGCCACTTCACAACCACTCATGCCGATTCTACCACTTCCAGTTCAGTCGCACCCACGCTTATACGTCCGAACCCTCGTCAGGATCTGCTGTCCAATTCATCGTAGGAATCAAACGAGTCAAGGGTCTGGGTCTGTGTCAAAATTAAATATATTTTTGTCGCTCTTATTGTCAGCGATCATAAGTTATATCTTGTTGGAAAATAGATTCTAATTAATACCCGCGAATTTGTATACTTACGCTCACTTAAACTTCACTCGAGTGAGGGTACAAGAAAAAAAAAAATTTGATACATTATATGAATTTTATATGAAGGAACTTTCTTGTAAGAAATAAATTTTATACTTAATTCACACGGGGCTTGAGTTGGACTTACTTATTTGAGACTTATAGTATTTAAAATGAAAACTTTAGTGATTGAATGTTCCGCTTTATCGATATAATTCATCCCAAAAAGGTTATCCATGTACATTGAAGTAGGTGTACATACCCATTACATACTACATCGTAATACATGATTATGTATCCTTGAGGATGATATTCCCTGAGGAATATGTTGCTCCCACGTAATTCTTTTCTTCTCAGAGAATCTCATTCGCTGCTTTTTTCACCAGAAATCAATCTTAGGTGCTCTGAGACGTCACTCCCCTATGACACCTGAGTACTTGACTGCATACGTTCAAGAGAGTTTTCCTGTTCGTTCGTTTTTAGCCTCTCGAGGGTCGATCCACCGCTTCTACATGCTTGAAGATCCGTTGCTTCTTTGTAGGAATCTTTACCGCTTGTCTGCTCTCACCGTGTACGAGCGAAATATACTCGGTTCTTGACGTTAGCATATATACCTATGCTACACATATATTACCGTGCGAAATTGTCTGATTTTCATGGAATAGCAGTTGTTAAACCTTCACCTTCACCTTCACATACACCTACCCTTACGGCGTGGAGCGATATGACGATGATAGATAGAATTAAAATTCTTGTAACGTATTTATGTACAGCCGGGCACTAAAGTTCATCAAGGGTAGAAATTTAGGCTCAAGCGTTTCAGTGTCTACGCTGTTGAGCAGGCCCCTCGCTCCGCATACCCCTCTCCCGACTACAACTCGAAGTATAGTACGAAATACTTTCAAAAAAGAAATAAAAATTAATTTCCGAAAAATCCACCGGCCGGGGTAAGCTAGCCCATTGACCAGCCGTAACGCATCGATGGGCTCATGGAGAGGGGTATGCGGAGCGAGGGGCCCGCTCAATAGCGTAGACACTGAAACGCTTAAGCCTAAATTTCTACCCTTGATGAACTTTAGTGCCCGGCTGTACATACATACGTATTGATAATAAAAATAAGATATAGTATAACAATGTTATTTTCGAATCGGAAAAACAAAATTCGATTCTGTATTGTTCGCCTGGTTATGCAGAGAAATAGTTTTCGAGAGAGCTTTTAGATTGGGTGGAAATTGATTGCCAGGAAAATGATTTTCATTGATCCGGAATCAGTTTTCGGGGTCGACCACGTGGTAGTTGAGAGTATTTTACCACCAAACCACCGAAGCTTATAATTTGATTCGTAGATGGACACGAATCTTGAGGCAGTTGGCCTACTTGCCGGAGTCTTAAAAACTTTTTGTGAATTGAATATAACCTTGCAAATGAATAAGAAGCCCCAATTTTCCACGTGAACATCAGGGGACTCTCAATTTCTTTATGTTTTTTTTTTTTTCTTTTATTTTTTACTTTTATTAACTTTGGCATTGGAAATAGCGGGCATTATGAGATAAAATGTGAAAACAAATGAATGAAAGTTGAAAAAATAAAAAAAAAGAAGACGCTAACATAATATCCCGTCATCCCGTGATGGAGGAAGGAGATACAAAGAAAAAAGAAATACAATTAAAAGAGCATTATATTCAGAAGTCCAGACGCCCCTGAAAGTCATTTCACAGTAATAATTATAGAAATTTGTGATAAATTATACATTACACCTACACAAGTACTGAGAGAATATTTTTGAGGGTAAAAATCTTTTACATATTATGGGACGATTTGAAAGACTGATATTTCATTTCATTAAATATATATAAAGAAATTGAATAAAGGCAAAGAGATCGTGTAGATAGGGAATGAGAATACGGCTGATAAGAGGGAAGTGTTTCATGATAGAGGTTGGGATTTCAATGGAAAATGGAGAGAATGAAGATGAATTATGTAAGTATGAAAATTGATAGAGAAGCTGACTACAGGGTCGTACACAAGAGTCGAAATGAAAATGTCTAAACCCTCTCAAGTGCCATACCTTCATCAGCCGAATTAAAATTTGCGATGATTTAATAATCAGGGATCTTTTTTTTTACTCCCTCATCTCTCCTGGCCCTAATCGGACCCATTCGCAGCCATCAAAGCGAGGGTAGCAGTAGTGTATCAGCCGGTTGACAAATGTCCACGGGAATTGAATACGGACTCTCGAGGGAGAAATGGAGTCCTCCACATCTCCGCATCTCCGGGAACCTCATCCTGCCTAACGCTGACAAGATCCAATAGGGATAGCAACGGGGTTGAGTTAAGGTTAGGTTTTAGAATGGAGAATGGTATTCTATATATATATAAGGTATAGGTATGTATGTACATACCTACGTATACCAACGTGGTCGTAGAAGCAGTGGGCAACCTTCTCTCACGCGCCACGCCTCTCTCCCGTCTGGTAAATTGATTGTTGGCATTCGCCTAGATTGGCGACCGTTCTGGGTTTCACCAGATATATGTATATATATATATATATATATATATATATATATAAATATATATATATATATATATATATATATATATATATATATATATATATATATATATATATATATATATATATATATATATATATATATATATATATATATATATATATATAATATATATATATACCCACCTTCGGTGCCGATACTGTCGAGACGAGTCGATCAATTTTCAATTCGCAGGCACCACTGAACCACAAATTGAGATTGTCGAAACAATAGGCGATATTGAGTGTGATTCAGCGAGGCAATGACTGTCTATAAAAAAAACCATATTGTGAGACAGGGCTCATAACGTTTCACACGATTTTGTGAAAATTTCGTATTCCTCAGTTCCATTACTGTCACAGATCACACCTTGGTATTACTCATTCTGACCATTGCACCATCTCGAACAGTAACTTCAAGTTTTAATCAGACAATTTCCCTCTTGGGAAACAGACAAATCCTTACTCAATTATACGCGAAGGGTTTACTTGGCGAAGAGCTAGCGGTAGTCATGCATATGAATGAATAAGTGATACGCGTTCAAGAACCACTTATGTTCTCTGGTACGTAAGTGTACGCCAAAACTTTCCATGGCTGAACATAATCGAAGAACAATCTCTCTGCAAAGGATAGGCAGATATTGGCTTATAGCATATATGTGACGCCCGTAGACAAAGAGAAACAGCGATTCTGTTCCAGGGTTAGTTAACCCCCGCTTTGAACCTCTGAGGCGAGTTACCGAACGTGAGATCCAGGCTACGGCAGCCTGGTTAGGACCTGGCTTAGTCTACTCCAGGGTAACTCTGCGATAGGATCTCCAACGTGAGGGCAAACCGTAAGTCCGCTGAGCCCAAGGCTAAGTCCATGTTGCACCGTGAGCTCTTCCCTACACGTACGGGGATGAATTGAGATGAATAGTTTGGTATATAGAGCAAGCCATCCTGCACCTGTTTTTGCTTATTTCTTATGTAAGGAAATGGCTTCTAAGAATTTTTTACTTGTTCCAAAGTTTGCACTCTGTTATTTAAGGATGAATACAGTATGCAGAATCTATTTTCCTGGTAGAAACCGTATACCAAGAATTAATTTTATGGTGGATAAACAAGTGGTATAGACAGTACAGCGGTTAGATGAATCATTTCCGAGTGCAACCCCTGCAGCAAACGTGATATGAGAGCTGTTTAATTTTGACTAATCCTTGATTAGAGCAATTGCTCGTAATGGAGTCAGTTTAACCTTTCGCACTCCTAACTCAATTAATTGTACCAGAGTCTAGATGTGCTTATACATTATGCAATTCTTTGCTGTAGTAAGGCCGCATAGTTTATAATGGAGCTATAAGGGTTTTTCATGATATTTCATTAGCTATTTTAGAGGGACTGTGGATTACCAGTGAATTGGATTGAAATCTGCTTCTTGTTGACCGAAAATACTCCTGATTTGATTAGGAATAGTGCAAGAATAGCACAAATCATTCGATTAGCAGAAGTTTAAATATATGTGGTTTAAATTGGGGTTCTAGATTTGTAATCTATTCTAGAGTTGTCACCTTGGACAATTGAACGGGGAAAAAAGTAGTGAATATCGAGTGATCCGCAAATAGTTGAGAATTTTATTTTCTGCTCGAAAATGATGAGCCAAATTGGTCCTATCCGTCAACAAGATTCCGTCCAACGTCAACCCTAAGTCAATCACTTCCTTCGTCAACGTCAGTGGAGGATCTATCCGATATGCAAAGTATGCAAAATCCCTGTAGCATCAATTTTCGTAAATGGCGGGTAAGAATTTGTGCGAGATATGTGACGCGAGGTCGGGTCAGTCATCAATACTCTACTATTCATTCTCAGCTCCTATATCTTTCTTCATCATCCGTTTTCCTCCGTGGTATATACGTAAGGTTGCGCGCAATCTGGGAATAATTTAAACCCTGAGGTGCATATTGATGCTGCGTGTCGAAAATCTGCATAGGACGTCTCCCTACGATAGCAGAATGCTAACCCAGTTCTTTTGTTGTACCCGTGGGGAGATTTCGTTCACATTATTCAGGAGCTTACGGGTCTATTGCGTACCCATAACGTACCGCGATTTTAAACCCTTGTGGTTCAGATTTTATATGAATAGATATACGATCTAAATATACGAGGGGATTTACTTTGAGCGAATGTCGCTTCGGCTACGCGTTAGCCATCGCTCCTTTTGTTCCAATTACAATTGCATGGGGATTTCAATACCGAGCTATACAGAAGATAATTTGATGGGAAATTATTCGAAAACCGCAGCTTGGATTCATGGGAGTTATCTATTTATCTGTAATGTAGTTTGGTATAGAACGGATGATGGATGTTTAATAATTCGAAATATGATCCCGGTTATTCGTATAGTCACCGCGAATTCGGGGATTACAAATTCTATAAACATGGATATGATCGTTTTCTGAAAATTAATTTCCTGAATGTCATTCTACGCAGGTTCTGGGCAAACCACTTCAACCTACAGATGGACCCCAGCATCGAATTTTAGAAGCCATTTAGTCGTTGTACCTCTCCCTGAGTTAATTAAACTTTAGCAGTTGAATACTTGGGATTCCTTACCCTAGGTTATCCCGATTGTTTCGCAAGACTTAGTAAACTCGAATCCTTCAAATTCTTAGGTCATGACCTACTAAGTCATCGTTAAAATCATTCATCCACAAAGCTTAACCAAATCCGACCCGTCGTATTTTAAAACGATATCTTATCGGGATCTTTCCTTTTTTTTTTTTTTTTTTTTTTTTTATCGAGTAAAACCGATGGCTCGATATTTCGTATCAGCAACAACTTCGAGTCAACGAATTCGCGATCCCCTTACGAAGACAAAAATATATTTACGCTGACCAAGTGAAAAGCATTCTAAGATACGATTTTATTATCGAATTGAAAATATTTTCCAAGACCTTATGAAATATGTATAAACAAAAACGAAGAAAAATAATTTTACATCAAATTCTCATTGATTATTATAAAACAACGATGGATTGTCCTGTGGATGGATAACCTATCACAAAATTGAATCGACATTAATTGCCGGATATCGGCACATCATTTCGCGTTATTTCACCAAATAAATTAAGATTCTTATATGTTCGTATCAAAAATAATTATTGGAAACCGATTTCGATCGGTATCCAGATTCGTGAATGTACTATTACTTTTTTGTCCCTTTTTTTTCTTTTATTTTTATCATATGCAAAAAAATGTATCGTATTGTGTATTCCATAACCATCAAGAGACTCGGTAGAGTCTCGCGCCAAGTACATTAAAAAGAATTTTTAACGCACGGCGTGAGACTCGACCGAGTCTCTATACCCGCATGAGAGCTCTACGGCCTATACGGCGACTGTGTTATCCTTAATAACTTCCGACTCGAGTTATACACGAGATTCAAATATTTATCTCAGAATATGGGTTCAAATAGCTTTCATTTAAGCCTAATTTTTATGCAATCGGTGCACGGAGAGCTGAGATATAATATTTCCGAATTACAGACACCCTCAGTTCGACCAACAAAAATTCTCCTTCTCCGTTTCCTTCGTCGTCGCCCACCGGCTATGTTGCCATTGTCAGTTCCTTTCGGAACGAGGTAGTCGTCCACCAGCAATGTTGCCATTTTCTTTCGGTCTGCATGTCATATGCTTCTACGACACTTTACACGACGTGAAAATTATAGACGTATCTCCGTGATAAAAGAGCTAATATAAGACATTAAAAAATAGTAATATTTCTCATCTTTCATGCTAAAGATTATGAGATCGATATAAATGAAGTAGGTATACTAATTCAATAAGAATTTTAATAATACATTATAATAATATATAATATAATTAAAATTAAAATTTCAAGTCGTTTCTATGATGCCTGAAAATTAAAATGCACAATTTCTGCCAAGTGGCGTTTTGATTTTTTAGGTCATGGAAATAGTCACTGTCAAGTTGTCAGATGCATATTTCTGGATCTAGATGAATGAGGAAAGTACGAGCGTCGTGGCACGAGTTTTGGTCAAGTATAACACGAAAACTATACATCATACAAAAAAATGTTGAGAATAAAAAAGTTTCAGTTTAAAGTAGACGTCCAAATGATTATGTACGAAAAAATTTGTCGGTTGCGGAAAGTTGGAAAAAAATTATTATAAAGTTAGTTTTTGAAATTTCTCACAAGTCATACGTCTTTTGGGGCTAAGACTTTCAGAGAA
The DNA here is from genome assembly GCA_963924015.1 of Macrophya annulata. Lineage (NCBI taxonomy): Eukaryota > Metazoa > Arthropoda > Insecta > Hymenoptera > Tenthredinidae > Macrophya > Macrophya annulata. Next base: position 15,265,808 of record OZ001259.1, read on the forward strand.
TATTCCTCTATAGTGTGAAAATAACGTGCATGAATTTTATTGTGGACTCAGATTTAGTTTAGAAAATATGAATTTTTTACTGAATTTATTTCGAAACAAAAACAACAAAAATTTTGTATCGCAAAGACCGTATCGACTCAAAAAATCTTTAAAAACCGTTAAATAAACAAAACTTTCAACTTCGCAGTGCTAAAAAAGTTGTACTTTTGGTTCGCAATAAATTCGGTACAAAATTCATGTATCTCCTAACTGAAATCTGGCTCCACGATAAAATTTGTACTCATTCCTTTTACACTATAAAGGAATATCCTCTGAAATTTTTGGATGGTAAAAAACGTAAGGTTGTTGAGAAATATTAAAAACCAATTTTATAATAATTTTTTTTCAACTTTTCGGAACCGTCGTATTTTTTTGTACGTCATCACTTTAAAGTTTACTTCGAACTGAAATTTTTTTTCACTTAACATTTCTCGTATGATGTGTAGTTTTCGAATTATACTCAATTAAAACACGGATATTGTCAACTATCGTATAAGAAATTCATACACACTCTCATCAACTGCCACTAACATTTCTTAAAACTTGAACCAATTTTCAGAGGACATAATTTATACAATTTGTTATGAACAAGCCTAATTAGTCTGAATCGAGATGGTACAAAAAGTAATGAAATCCCCCCAAAAAGCACCTCTGGTGCAAAAACCTTTCGCCAAGTACATTAATGTGATATTTCCCACAAAAATAGTGTTGCAGCCATTCAATCTACAAAAGTATTGAAATCAATGGGCATTGCCAAGTACAATTAAATTTTCCCAATTAATTTCTGAATGTGACCTGATCCTACTTTTCGGTAGGTATTTACATTTCGATGTACATAACTTACGTCACACGTAATAACATGCAATATACGCGCTTATCAGAGAAGATCAATTGAGAGTAAAATTAAGAAACAGAAAAAAAAAATTTGGAGATAGTGGTACTTGGCGGGCATTTTTGGCTGATGTCTAAATTACTACAAAAATGCCCGCCAAGTACCACTATCTCCAAATTTTTTTTTTCTGTTTCTTAATTTTACTCTCAATTGATCTTCTCTGATAAGCGCGTATATTGCATGTTATTACGTGTGACGTAAGTTATGTACATCGAAATGTAAATACCTACCGAAAAGTAGGATCAGGTCACATTCAGAAATTAATTGGGAAAATTTAATTGTACTTGGCAATGCCCATTGATTTCAATACTTTTGTAGATTGAATGGCTGCAACACTATTTTTGTGGGAAATATCACATTAATGTACTTGGCGAAAGGTTTTTGCACCAGAGGTGCTTTTTGGGGTATAAAATTACAACGAAGGGGGAATAAAACGAGCAAAAACCACGTACAAAAGTACCAATCGATATGATCCGTGAGTATCAGTGTCGAATAAAATATACCTGATTTTCGTAAATCTTTTCGCTAATTCGAATGGATCTTCAAAAGGATGTTGAATAGGGAGAGATAAATATGAGCTGTTACATCGTTTAATAAATGAGATTTTTATTATCACATAAATTGGTACAAAAAATACGAGCTTGAATACTTTAAAGTTAGTATAGTTTAACTACAATCCCAGGTTAGTCGCATAACGTGGTCAGTCTTCTTCCTTGACGTCTTGATGAATCCCAGAAACTGTAGTTCTGCTACTGCTCGGGTAAATCGAGCCCTAAGTGAATTGCGTCAAGGAAGTTTAATGGAAAATTAAATGAACTTCACGGCGAAAGTTTTCTTATACTTATGATAAAATTAGGGTAAATTATAAAACGTGTTCGAATTTTCATTATACAAGGATACTGTAGTTCGGCATCGACCTCCCGCTGTTCTTCTCCAGAAGTTTCTGGGTCTACTATGCTCAGAAATGCCTATGATATGCAACATAGATACATACATAAAATTTAAAAATTCATTGTGCACAATATATTTGCAAAGATAATTTTTGACATTGATTTTAGTTCATTTAAAAGATAAATAATTTATATAACAATCCGATTCAGACAAAGCTGATTAACAAAGCAAATATCCATTCGACCATTGAACCTTGTAATTAAATCCGTTATCCCTTATACCTGCTGTTCCTAGTGCGATAATTATTATGGAGCCATATTAACAGTCTAAATGGCATCGTAGTCTGATAGAAATCGAATTTTCACGATTGTTAATGCCACTGATATTCGCAGTACATAAAGAAACATGAATAATAAATAATAATTACTGTTCAGGTTGTCGTAGGTTCGCAGAATCATCAGAAAACGTGACTATAATAAATTCTGAACTAAGAGGGTAAAACTTTAAGTACCTATGCGATAAATATTTATAACTTAGCTATCATTGTTACCTGTAGCCAGTCGTACATGTTAATAAGCCTTTTGCATTCCAAATGCAGTTTGTAAATAATACTCAAGTCGGGTAGCGTGGAAAGAATCGATTGCTCGTTACTCACAGTACAGCAGGAACACTAAAAAAATATAAAGTGCTATGCTATAACGGCAAGAAAAACTTATAGAAAGAGAAAAAGAATTAATAAAAAAAAAAAAGAAACGAAAAAAAAATTGCCACGAAAGAAAAAGTAATGAAAACACGTGAATCATTAATTTTATCAACAAAGTCTTAACTCACGTCAAGATAAGCTTGCGGGTTGTTTAATCCAGTGTGTATCGCAGCACGTGAAGATCCAACGATGTGATGCTTAACGGAATTTCCATCGTTAAAAAAAAATATTTCACTACCTGGCTCGAGAATCGGATCTCTTAGATAAATTGAAAAGATTTTTTTATCCAAATAATTCATTAGATCAGACTGTGCTTGCTTGTAAGGTGATAGAGAATGCTTTTTTGACATTCTTAACAGTTTCTGTAATCCAAAAATATCGATAAACTCGTTTAATACCCTAATCTAAACTGAATAAAAATTAGAAATTGTTCAATCGTTGTTAGGTGTATAAAATAATTAATCAATTTATATATTGCACAGTATAATTTAGGCGAAAATTTTTGATCGGTATAAATTTAACTTTCCGATTAATTTCGACAATAGTAATTGCTAATTAGATTGATTAGTGATCGGCGATACGTGAACGGTATATTAATAACCAGATTCGGGATTAGGGGTAGGTGTGTGTACCTATACGCTGAACGCGTTGGTAATTTGAGACAGATTTAATTAACATAATAAACAGCTTACTCACGTCGATTTTACAATTGCAGTGTAATATTGAAGTTATATTTTCTTTGAGTACCTATACATCTATACTGCATAGCTTGCATGAAAATTAACCGATACATTGTTCGTGTACCAGGGAACCAATGATATTACAATCACGTATAAAATCACACGTGAAATTGTTCAGAGATCCAATTACAATTTCACAGTAATATCGTCAACCATTTGCCCGCCACATGCCCACATAAACGAGTGATCAATATATGCAATAATATAAACAATAATTACTCCCTGGATTTACCATATTTGTGTTCGATTATACCTACTGACTTAATCTCTGTTAAATACCGTCAAATTTTATTCAATATCTAATATGAAATCTCGATTGTCAAATTAGGTTTTTTGATTTCTGAAATATTTCTAACTCTATTCCGAATATCGATTTGATAAAATGTGAATTTGATGTAATGATGACAAAAAATTGTGTGTGTCAGGCGTAAATTCATGCTTACCTCTTTAAGTTGAATTCGATTCAATTTTTCATCCAAGTTAACGACTCCTGCAGTTTCCCGAGTCACATCTAAGCTTGCATTTCTGATAATATTCGTATGCTTTTTCAGATTCAACTTAACATTCTCCAATACGTCAGAGTCTGAGGTTTCAATAATATTCAACATAGATTCTAGCTTCAGCAAAAGCTCTTCTTTCGAAACGAAACTCAGAAATTGCAAACACTCTTTGTACTCTTGAGATTCGGTTATCGTACAGCTCGCTGCTTTTGCATATACTTCGCGGAGCTGATTGTTCGATAAATTTTGATGAAAAAATTTTAGACAAAATCAAATATTAGTATTTCAAATTATATTTCGAAGTTAACATTGAGATTAGATAGAAAAATTTAGTTAAATAATCGAAATACGTATAGCTGTGATGATGATTTATCGAATTAATTTAGATTTCTTCCAGTTTGTGTCGATTTTCAATATTGTTACTGTCAATGATCTATGTCAGGAAGTAGAAGCGTGAAACTTACTTGTTTGCCAAGAGGTGCGTTGGGAAGATCCTCCGTGAGACGATGCAAACATTTAACGATTATTTGAAAGGTGGAGGTAAACGTATGGATTTGATTTATTATCGTGAATAGTAACTCCTACAGTAAATAATGGAACATTAAATATTTTAGTAAATTTTTGTATTTTTAAAACAAAAAATTAGATCTTTCAATCTCAGAGCCATGAAGAGAATCATGACAATGCGGAAAATCTGATTAATGATTAATACCTTGAACTTGTTGTCGTCTAAAGATTCTCTTTTTGCTTTAGGTAATTTCTGGATATATTTAGCTACCGAATTTAGTTTTTTTATCTCGTTTAAATCGTGGCTTGTCAATTCGGATATTTTCGATTTTATACTTTTTCTATCGCAGCACAAAGCGTTGATATTATTTTCGTAAAAGTGTTGCATCATACATAACTGGAAAATCACGTATACATCATATACATATATTTACTGTTTCAATTATTAAAATCGATTGCGGGTACCATTGAAAAATATTTACTGTTCCTACGAAATTAATTGCACAGCAATACACGCTCGATTACGTGTTTACAACGTCTAATTATAAACACGTTCAAATAATTTGATTAATGTCCGCTGTCCGCGTACGTAACGAGAGGTCTGCATTATTCATTAGGAACTGCGTTTAATATATTCAAAATCATTTTCCACCAGAACAAACTTTAGCTACGGCGTTTGACGAATTAAAATTTTTCATTTTTTTAACTTTTTTTTTACGACATTACGATGAATATATTTGTAATAAAATTTCTGTTTCTTTAAAGGTATACATATTTCATATCATTTACCTTGTAACCTTGCAAAAAACCGTTAACGGAAAAATCATAAAACAGAAAAATATCTGTAAGTAACTGAAAGGCACGTCCAGTTAATTTAAATGGTGTTTCCATGGAGAATACTGTGCCCTCTACCACGCCAGACAGACTTTTCACTTGCGATTGTGCGTGGAAAACCTGTTTGATGTATTGTAATAGAAATTTATATATTCCAAATTGAATTGATAATATTAAAAAAAAAAATGATAAAATGATCGGAATAGAAACAAGCAAAAAAATATATGAATTTTACTTGCCTGCACTTGCAATTTAGACGTTACATGGTGTGGTAAAGATCTGTGAACAGCGTACAACGCTGTGGCTATCCCGAAAATTAAAACAAACTTAATTGTCTTCGAATAAACACTATAAATAAATATAAATGTGTAAAACATAAGCCGAAAATTAATGAATTTTATTAAAGATGAATAATGAAATAATATTCAACTAATAGTAATAAGTATCAACTATTATAAGTAATTTTAATATCGTCGAACCTATTCACCTTAATATTAAAATAAAATCCTGTAAAATTTCGGCAGAAAAACTTTCGAAATCTGGAATTATTATTAACAAAGGTTTTTTTGTTCTCTGTTCTTGATACCAGACATTAAGAACGCGTGGACTACACTGGTTTTTCCTTATCTCCAAATTATTGTCCTATAAAATAACGAACCTTAGATTTTGAAATTTGAAGTAAAAATCTACTTAGACATAATACCAATACTGAAGAATGAAAAACGTAATAAAGAAAACAAAAATAAAAAAAATACAAAACTGAAAATGCTCTGCAATAAAAATAAACGAACCTTAGAATTATTAATCAACTGATACACCGTTTCTTCAATCATATTTTTCAAGTTGTAAGAATCTCTATGCTGTATAATCGAAATGTGTGTAGTAATATTTTGAAATTCCTGAGCTAACATTCGAAAAAGTGCTTCATGATCTAGTAAATTAACGCCTAAAAAACAACGTAAGTTATTTACTGGATAAAATCTTCATGATTATTTTTCATTTCATAGTATACATATATATTGTATACCTATGTAACAATCTCTTGAATATACATGCCTGTGAGTAAAATAGCTGTAGGTATTTCCCCGGATAATAAATCATAATTTATTGTTGAAACATACGATTTCAAATCTGATAGAATTTTAGTGAACATATTCGAATTTATTTTCTACAGAAAAAAAAAAAAATAACAATTATTATTCTGAAAAAAATATATAATTCCTGGAACTTTATATGTGATAAATAGAAAAATAAAAAGTGAAGAATGAATCAACAAATTTAAATATAATATATTAGAAAAAAATGGGAAAAAAAATTATAATTCATCAGCACATTTCAACTGCGACCCGATTCCTTGGGTTTCAGAGTCAAACCTACCTCAGTGGCCTTCTCAATAGTTGACCACACCTCTTTGTAGGCAATGTACCACGGTTCATTAAAAAATTCAGGTTTCTCAGGCCTATTTTTCTTTTGCCCAATTTTGTATCTTCCTTTGAATGCAAAAACACCCTATAATACAAGGAATATGTGATATGTGTGTCTTCCGTCGGAGTAAATAACTGCATTAAATTACTTGAACTTTGGAATTTATTATACAAATAATCCATGAGCTTGACAAAAATTTACCATCTCTATATGTTTACCTTTTAATTAAACTTAATAGATTTTTGAAAAAATTATACTCAAGATTCGAGATTATAAGTTGTGTGTATGAAGGTAGATTAAAAATTTGTGTATAATTTAATTTAATTCGGTAGAATAATATAGAATAAAATTGTTTTATCATCTTAGGGATGAATTCATTCCATTGGTATCGTATTATCGAAAGTTTCATTTATTTATTATTTAAAATTAATACAGTGTTGAGGTTATGTCGCTAAAGCAACAGGTCTCTTAGATTCAACTTATTACATACCTTCGACACGGAAACGTTATCCATTTTGTATAAAACTTTTTAAAAAACTAATATTTTCATCTATTTGTTTTCTATTTTTGGCTAACACTGTTCCTTTCTTTAATAATATTCCAACTGAAGCACGTTAGACGCTCACATTTCGATCACTTATGATCCAACTGACATATGACGCTTTTTAAAGTTCGAGAACTGCGACCAGATGACGCTACGAGCTGTACGCTTATAGAGATCTACTATTCGACACCGATGAAATTCTATATGAGCTGATTTTTATTTTTTTTTAAATTATAGGAATAAGTCTGGAAAAAGAAACTTTATTAAAAAGTCGCGTGAACTCTGATTACTTTCAACTTCATTTTGAAAAATATTATCAAAATTAAAACGCTTTGCGAATTTAATTAGAGATTTTGCAGAAAATTTTCAGACATTACTTAGAGCTTAACTAAGTATGATACAAACAACAACAAAATTAAATAATGCCGTAGAATTTTGTAGATTCTTCAAAGCTTGTTTATAAAATGATGGGAAATTTAGTTACATCGAAAGAACTTTGATCTCAATTTATGTGAAATAATTTTCCATTATTTTCCTTAAAAAATTTCATAACGTTTTCGGATGGAATCCGACAAGTTTACAAAACAATTTTGTTTTTTTTTTTGTCTAAAATTTTAGTGAACCTCTCCGAAAATGTATGAAAATTTTCTCTAACGGCAATAATAATACTTGTAATGTGTTCTAATTTCGAAAATCTTTTTAGAATAGTTGCAGAGATAGTCAAGAGTTTATCGGCGACTTCTTATATCAAATATTTCAGGAATCTGAAATTTCCATATTTGTTCAGAAATTATTAAGAGAATAATCAAAAATATACTCACTTATTCGTTTTATTCTATGCGCTGTTAAATATCTATTCTAGTTTTTTTTTTTTCGTAGTTTAAACGGCCAAATGGGTACCCTTAAAATTTAATGAAAATCAAAACTACGAAATAATTTTTTTCGTACGTAAATTTTCCCCAAGAAATCTACGTGGCTCATTAACAACATTGAAATAATTTAACGTATGAATATAGATATCCTAGGGCCCCCCCCACCGCTTACATAATAATTTATTAAATTTATTTGTACAGAAACACTCTTGTCTATAGATACTGCCGCAGGGAACACTTTGAGCAAGCTCACGCAGTTGTATGCCAAAGTTTGTCCGATACTCGTAATTGATTTAAGGGGCTTCTAAACAGTTAGTCTATGTAAAGGCGAGCGTCTGTGGGTTTCGGATCTCACCCAAAATCCTGCCATGTATACCATACGTACGCCTTGATCTAGATATACACGCTTCTCATTTAGGCAATTGTGGGTGCATTGTCAAGGCGTAGCACGTCACTAACAGGATTCATAAAACATAATCTTAAATTTCGTCCACAATCCGTGTCATTTGTGTAAAAATTCTAACCAAAATACGTAGATATTAAAAAAACGTTAAACGTAATGATAATTTACAGGTATTTCATAACGGATTATAATTATTCACAGAAGGGAGAAATAAATACCGGCTCAAATATCTTTCCACTCTAATAACTTCCACCTCTGTTGGCACCTGTTTGTTGCTTTTAATTTTAAACCTAATCCATAATACGGGGTTTGCGTTCTCGCTAGAGGTAATTTTCATCACGGCTGGTAAAACGTTCCTGGAATACTTGCGGATTATATTACAACATATATGCATTTGGTCCGGCTACTAGCCACTCGGCCACTGCATAAGCCACACATTGTTTCAGGCATGCGATATAATATCCAATCAAGCTTGCATTATGCTATAAAATTTAAATGAATTAAATTTTTATTTGAATTCTCACGCTAAATTTATTGCAATTCGTATTTGTTACTATTTGTACGAATCGAAGTTGATGAAATTTATTTGGAGCTTTCCTATACACTGCGTTACGATTTGTCGTTTTAAGTAGCATTGTCCACGTTCTAGTTGAAAGCAATATATTGCTCCCGTCCCCGAGGCAAAATCCTGGCTTGTTTTTATATTTCTTTGTGACAGTTCAATTTAGTCCTGCGGTTCTTCTTTTTCTCTTTCTCTCTTTTTTTTTTCCTCTCCGAAGAAACTTTCTTATACGTTCTTTTTTACAATTCGTTTCAAGACTCCAACATTTTAAACAAACGATGTAAGATTCTCTTGGGAAAATTTCGCTCTTTCTTTAATTTATGTGCAAATTTAATGTTTACAAAAAAACTTTTCAGGCCACTTCCAACTCCGGTTTTACCCGCTAACAGATAATAGCGGGATTCAATATTCAAATAATGTTCTGATTTGTAAGCAGTTATTTGCATTCGACTAAAAACGGCCCTCGCTCTTTCAGAACCTATAGATATTCCGCTGTATTTCTTATCGGCTACACTAAAATCGAACATTTATAATTTACATAAATTATTATGTAATCTCAATTCAATCGGCTCAAAATTTTTCCCCCTCTCAGTATAATATAAATACTGTAACAGATTATTGGTAACATCGTATAATAAACCAAAAATTATCAAATATAAATTAATTATTCGATCAAAGCGACTTTCCGGATATTAATCAATCATTAAACTGGCGCGTGTCTTATCCAGTTTTAAAATACACAATTCTTCTGTAATCGATTTATAATTATAAGTATAAGCTCAGTAACATTAAATTCTGTAAAGATGGTTGAAATTGAATACCTACACATTAGAAAAAAATAAATAAAAAATTCGTGGATAAATGAATATATGGCCTGCTATCTCGTCTTAATAGAATATGATCGTAACGTATTGAAAGTTTAATAATTAGCAACAGTACAAAAGAAATTTCCTAATAATCATTGAATTTTTATATCAATAATTGACGCTCTTCAGTGATCCCTGAACATTCTTTTGATCTCGTGAATATCGTGAAATTCGCCCCGCGCGAAAGCGATGGAGCGCATTGTTTGACCAAATTGGTTTTGATAGAACGGTACTGATCGGATTATTACACAAAAGAGATCTGTTATCACAATGGGCGGGATGGGGGGGATCCGATATTCATCCGCAGAACGTCCATGTGCCAGGATTACACTTCACAGGAAAAATTTTTTATCTCGCCTTCGCACAGAGAGCTTGCGAAAAGCTTTGACGCGTCGACCACTGCTGTTCGTTGCATAAGCTACGGGATATGTGCTCATACCTACGTATGGAAACATATAGAGCTTGTATGTATTGTACATTCAGTCTATGTCATTAGTTTGCAGTATTTTATAGAAATTTGAATTATTAATGACGCCCCACCCCCCCTCTTCCCCTCTCCCTAGATCAGCCAGGTTTATTGCGTTATTATTTCCGACTGAAATGCGCTGTTAGGTATACAGATTCTGTTTCATCTATTATAAAAGCGCAGAGGGACACGTACGCTGTGTTTTATGCACATTTTGTGCTTTTATCACTTTGCTGCAGCACATGTTGTACAAAGTGAAATATTATGCAGCGAACGTGTTAACTTGGTATCGGACTATAACCAACGTGCATAGCGTGAATAATCGAAGCCGATATTCTGAGATATGTTACGATCCTACACGTACCTGTTCTCACCTCTGTAGCCTAGATAAATCGAAATTAAAAGCAGTAGTAAATCACATTTTTCTATTTATATTGCTTGTTTATTCAACCTCGATATTGTGCAGGAGTCGTACCATTCTGAATTTATAACAGTTTCAAATCGATCGCTCATAACCCATAGGTAAATACTCACCCATACACATTCTTATGCATTCGTAACCCATAATCCCATTCGTGTCTTACACGGTTCAAAGATTGCGCAGCATAGGCACGTCTCTCTGGATACGGAAATGGCGTTATTCCGGGGGTAGTTAGCTCGAGTGCGCTTGAGCTTGAAACTTGTGTACCACAGGTGACCCCCGGGGGGTGGTGGCTTGAGGAAAGCTCACGAGATGAGACTCAATTCTTGTAGCTCGTAATGAGAGGTATTGTGCGATGTGGCCCCTTGGGGTTCCTTCTTTCGGAAGACGGTGAATGGCTGAGGTAAGTCTGCCGGAGGTAGATGCCAAGCATAAGGTTCCTGCAAGACAGGAAGGGGCGAACAGAGAATAAAAATAAAATAACTTGGAACAAGCAAGCCGAGAGGATGGTTCTGACTTTCAATTAGCTAACATTATCGGTTGTTACTCATACCATCGTTCGGGGGCGTTCTTTTGATTAGATTCCGACATCGCCAAGGTTTCTTTTCTCAAAGACAATTTTTCAAATTACATTACTCCGATATTGCCCCACGAATATAAAAGAATAATGATAATCAATCGGTACAGTATAACATAAAATCGGTATGATATACCGTTTTGTGTATTGGATTCCCAGATAAATTCTGTATACAGTATATATGTATATTTAAAAATCCATTGATGTGGTCTGAAATAATTGTTCTTCCTCAATTTCGCTTTTATATGTATTATACAGGTATACGTTCCTCGATAATAAAATCTAAATATTTATGTTTCCAGGTAATTTCGCTCAAACAACAGACGAATTCGAATTTCGTAACTCTATGACCACAGAACTTCCGGGGGGCCCCCCGGTTTGGGTCACCCGAAAAAGTGGAGGCTATCGTCCGGAACTTTATATCAACAACGCCAAAGTCTTAACGGAACGTAGCAATTTCCAGTCGACTATCAGCGGTGGACCAGGTGAAAGACAGGTTAGCTTTACACACTTTTTACTCAAACCACCAATGAACAGGTAGATTAGGTGCTAGTCTACAGGAAGTTATTCACGTGACAGCCGTTTAACAAAACAGTCTACCTTTTCCGGTTTTACTTCACTATCCATCCTCGGAGTGACACGGAATTGTCATACCCTCGTTATGAGGGTAACCAGGATTTACTCCCAGTTCAGTCCTGTTCTACGCTGCACTGTCATGCTTCGATTTAATTAGATGATGTATCCATGGGTGGAATTTAAAATTCGTATGTTACAATTAAGCCTACGTTTATCGAGCTGCAGTTTAATGACGTGATTTTTTTTCGTATAATATCCAAATGGAAATCGTTTAATGATCAAAGCTCAAATTCGATTGTATGTATCGTGTTTATTCTCTTCTTTTATTTCCACAACGTATGGATAATAATTATTCAATATTATTTATCCTGCAGAGGGAATCTCGCATTTTTCAGAAGTTTCTAAATATAAGGTATGTAAATCCCGATGCAACGAGGTATTTATTATTTATATTCCTTGCCACCTTATTATTATCAAATCCTTGATCTCAAACGGTGGACCGAATGGTATTCACTTGGAACAAAATTAACGGTTAGAATATTCATCGTTTGAAGTATCCCGAAGTTCATTTCACAGTATAAGAAGTCAATTTCGAACACACAAACTTGATAACCAACCATAAAACCACTTTACTGACAAAAGACTACCTTCACATTTTATCGTCACGTTTCCACAGGAAAAGGTCAAAGGTTCTCGTTAAATTATATATCCGGCTTATGCGACTCGGATATACGTATACGTATACGTATACTACTAGATGAAGAATGAATGACTTAGAATCCCCAGCAGTGAGATCTTTATTATTTATCTTCGGAACCTTCATATAGGTCTAACGTTCTACCCGCGGCGCCATTTACTTTAAATAGGATTAACAGTTGAAAGTTTGAAATCCACAAAATCCCTAAATTTGTACCTAAATGGGTTTAATGGTGAGGTCGACCGTGCTAAAAAATTAATTGAGCGCAGGGCTTACCTTACATGGCTCTTCGGATAAACCCGTCTCTTCATAGATTTACCATCCGTGTTAACTTAACCCTATTTTAACGAAAAGAGGAATAAGAGTTACAATTCCTTTGGCGTGGTGTCCACCTCATTTTAACCATAGAATACATTTCGTTGTAGTTTTACATTAAAAAAAATGCTCCCTTATTAGCCCAATATTAAATCATCATCTACATCACATATTCGAATGTAATTTTAGTGTAAGTCGATGAACCGTTGCAAAATCATATAGCCAACTCTCCGACAGTTCAAAGGTGTGGTATCTCGTTTGTCTACAAAACTTTGTCCCGTGTCTTGGCGAGTTTGCGGTCAGGTTCTAACGAGCTTTTAATGTACTTTCAAAGGATATTGTACTTGGGGCGGTCGCAGAGTCATTACACTGATGGATATTAGAAGTACAGCTGCCATTTAGGATGAAAATCAAATGACTTCGCTTCGTCTGACTTTGTTAGATAAACTGGGAAGTCTTGTCTAAATTGAAGAAGAAACCAAATTTTGGTGAATTTTTTTCTTTTCTTTTTTTTTTTTTAACAACATGAAATTTCGAAGGTTACCCTTAAGCTTGTCTTCTAAAATCCCGAGGATGTATACGAGCGAAAATCTTCGCTTCATCCCATGTATTACTTCTGTTTTTTCTCTGGCTATTGCCTCGAGACAATGTTTCAGAAATCTCTCAGATTCCATTTCCTCGTGTACATACGTATACGTGGTGTGTATCACACAGGGTGTGGGTCACATCAACTTTGTCTTCTTCAATTTTTCCTTCACCGTAACGATGCATGTCGTCCATTCGAGTTCAAGGGTATGTCACAAGGGTAATTTAATAGCGTAGAAATGTCAGACGAGAAGATAGATGTAATGTTTGAAATTTCCTCAACATTTTTTGTTCGTATCACTTTTTTCCTGTCAGTCACTCAAGATTCTGTCTAGCTGAAAGTAATGTCTATCTAAAATCTAGACAGTTATATGAAATGTAATTTTTTTACACTGCGTGATGTGATCAGAGACATAAATGATCAGGATCGAGTTCAAAATGAAGGGAAAAAAATTAATAAAAAAAAAAACAAAGAAATCATTAAGTAAGGAACTTTATTGGTCAAATTCATAATTGACTTTCATGGAGCTGCGCCAAGAGAGTGCAGATATTAGAAAGTCTCTCCATGGCCTTTCATTTAGCGTACAAACGCGTATTTGTATTCGGACTTTTCTAGATTATTAGATAACAAAAGGAGGCCAAGTGGCGGCCTGGAATGGGGATGAGCCAGGTAAAAGCGCCTGGGGGCTGCAGAGCACGTTCCACGAACGGGTAATGAGATGAAACCCAGGGTTCTCCAAGATTAAAATCCCCCGCCCACCCAGGACCAACATTGCAGGCCTCTTTGTTGCAAAATATAAGATAAACTTCTTTCTGGTACTGACAAACGCGAATACTACCCTTTCCTATACCCTCTAAAACTTGGTTTCTTATACGGGGTTGAACCTCAACGCTAGCGGCTAGGGTATATATATATACGTATTGTGTACCTAATTTAGTCATGTTAAAGACGCTTTTGCGTGACTTGAAAGCTGGAACAAGATGTTAATAAAAAGAGGCTCTTATTCAAGCCTACAACAAACTGAGCCGTAAAAATTTTGGTAAATCATTGTTAAAGAATAACTATATAAAAAAGGTGGTATTTTTATGATATAAATAAGGGAAGTTTAGCACGAGAGACACGCGCGGTGGTAAGGAGAAAATCTTTGGTTGAGATAAGAAACTCCGCTAGGATATCTTGGCGAGATAAATTTTCGTTCCAACGTTTTATGGCGTAGGTTCTTTCAAGGGCGCGAGACAGATAGTGGACGAACGTGCCTGCGAAGTTGAATCAGACGAAAATCGATTCTGAATTTGATGAAGATCCGTGACCCCGTATTTCGTGTGGAAACAGCATTGCCACACGCCTCAGGGCAGACACGATCATCCTCTAAATTCAAAGTTTAACGCCGTTTTTGAACTGCGCGAAAGTTTCTTACTTCGAAAAGTGATTTTGCCGCATATACTCTTACCTCAAAGGGCTTGACGAGACCGTTATGGACTTTGCTTATTCTGAACTAAAGTATTCGATCATTTTTGGGGTTCTTCCTTAGCAGTTATATGTATGTATTCGACAGGTATAGGTAATACCAAAATTCAACGTTATCACGTTTCGTGGCAGATCTTGACTCGCTAGGGAATAGGGATCTCCGGAGCAATAGAATGTGAATAGAGAGTGGAGAGTGGAGAGAGAATAAGGAAGGTACCAGCGATGCTATACCTATATATATGGGTGTATATAAATCGATGCGTATATAATATAAGATACGAAAGAGGATGGAATATACGAAAAGGAAAATAACGAGTACTGGAGATTTTCTCAATCTCTGGAGTTACAGGCGCTTTTATTAGACAGACTTTGTCATCCGAAAATCAAATTACCAAAAAAAGTGGTAAGAGAAATGATTCACATAGCAATGAAGACACTACGTTGGGTGCCACATTTATAGATTTACATTCACGTGGTCTAGGATAGAAAGATAAATCGGCATTCTGGACTTTCGCTATTTTGTACCAGCTCGCTCCCTGACACTAACGCAAAGTTACACTCCGTTTCGCGAGTTCCTGTTAAAACGATCACATTTCAACAAAATATTTCTGTACAGATAGTAAAAGTAGGCCGAATATGACGTCAAAGGTTTGGGGCCGATAATCGCAACACGAATACCTCAAGAGTAATGTTCATACTTGAAATATTGCCTAATTTTGTGTAATCAGAGTATTAACTACCTGTAAACTTCCAAGTGCCAAGCATGTTTCGCAATCAGAGGGATATGAGTTCTAAGATTAACGCAAGTTATAATTAAATTAAACCCGCTCTTGGAAACGGTTGGTAGTATACCCTTCCTTTCCCTTATATATAGTAGGTAGGAATTTCGTTGAAATTTTTCACCTTTCTCGCGGTACTTCTGGAACGCAGAGAGGAATGATGGAACCCCAAGGGGTTGGAGACACTACACGTCCATACTATATCTTTTCATACGGTATATATACGCATGCTCATGTTAGTACGTGTGCAATATACATACACATCTATACATATGCCGATCGATCTCACCGCGGGTGAGTATTCTTATTACTTAATTTTTCGTCTAATTTCATATTTATTGAGCATTTTTTTTTACACATATATATATTATTGATCATTCCTTTTCATTAATGAAAAATGTTAGTGAACACTTTTGACACTCATAGATGATAAATTTTGTTAAAATATTCATACTTGTGTCCAAACTTTGGTGTTTAACTATAATATGTCTATTAAATTCAGCTCGTGTCAGTTAATGGGAAAATGATAGGAAAATGGTGTAAAAATTTTTTATTTACCGTGAAATTTTTTTTTTTTAATCTGATTCTTCTAGATCCTATGTATAGCAGCAGAGCACTCCACGGACGTTCTTGCCCTCTACGTAACCAATCGATAATTTAATTTCTTGGCATGACAACGCTTTGACATTTATTACTAGAGAAATGCCAAGAGTCAGGACCTACCCTTGCCAGAATTTCTCATCGCATGCAACGAGTTTAATCAATAAAATGATTAATAATTTACACTCGAATAAATGGACGGATTAAAAATTTATTCATTTAATAAATTTCAAGAAATTATATTTGACTGATGCTGATATGAAATTTGCACAGAAATTATTCACCTTATGACATTTACAATGGCACGAAAATTATCATTGATTTTTTTTTTTTTGAATTTATTTCCGAAATTTTAATACAGAGAATTAAAATTTTGAAGAATAAAAAATTTAATATTCTCAATGACACGGCGATTATGCAAGACCAACCATCTGGGATTTTGTGGCAATTTTTATATCAACTCGAAACTGCAACTTGGGAAATAAAGTTGAGATTTCTCTCGTGGTGGCCATTCGTGTATAGGTATATGCGCTGACCTGCTGTTCGTGTATCGGTATATAAAATACACATGCATATATGGTGCGTGCCCTTCGTATTACTTATACCCAATCTCGTGTACACAAACGCGCCTCTTCATGTGAGTGCGATCTGACGGCAAAAAATATAAGGCCAAAGCTTGTTGAAAATATAGGAAAGAAATGGTGCGGGAAAGGAGAGAAGGAAACCCTCGACATAGCCGGAGCTGGTAGTCCGCCGCAACTTTCAACCTGGCGCCAGATTCAATGAATCTCAGAGTGCCTTAAAGGGGATATTTGAAATTTGTGAGCCCGCAGTTTCAACTCTGCAAATTTTTGCAGTATTGAAACACGTCCGATTGCATCAATTCTATAGTTTGGAAATTTTTGTTTGTTGCGGTATGAAATCAGAGATCATCTACCCGAGCAAAATACAACGAATTTAGTATTTGAGATGAATAAAATCTTCCACGAAATATAATAGATCTACTGTCCATGGCGCGAAACTAATAAAAAGTGTACAAAAAATTAAGCACACTATGGTTTTACTCGGTTATGTAATATAATTGGGGATTAATAAATCAACTACCCAATACCACAGCGAGATCGTACTTTTCTATTAATAATAAACGTAATCTACGGGAAAATTCTATCCGAACAGAAGCCTTAATGGAAATTAACAAAGCTTCATTTCCGGGGTGGAGGAGGAGTTCGCAAGCGGCAATTCGGTTTGGCGCCAGCTTGGCGTCATGTCTGCGTATACTGCCACACCCTCTGCTTACTTACTGGAGGGGTTATCGAGATACTGCTTAGCTACTGCTAAAAGTTTAGAGCTTTTACTACCGTTCACTGTTACCGTGATCGTTTCTCGGATGTAATTTTATTGCTGTAACGACTACACTACGAATTAATAATAAAATACTTACATTTATCGTAACAATTGTACATTATGGTGATTGAAATGAATCGTTACTTTATTCTTTTTCCCCCACACACGCCACTTCTCTACATATGTATGTATAATATCTGTTATTTCTAGCCCAAATACAGGTCAATAAATCGATAAAAGTATCTCTTAAAAAATATTTTCACGGTTCCCAGATGTTTGGAAGTTCAATCTTAGACTCGCAACCATATAGACTTGAGGTTTTGGAAGTTGAAAAAGCAGATAAAGAGATTTCTCAGTACACCCTTAAGCACACAGGATGCAGTTTTTGGAAATTTCAAATCTATTTTTAACTAATAAAAATTGAAAACGTGTTTTTTTTTGTCTCTTTGGAGGATATTGAATCAACAAGTTTTATAGGCAGTAAAATTTTTAGATAAATTCTATAAATTTTGTAGCTTTGGAAGTATGAGTGGTTTTTACCTACGTCAGCATTTGAGGTTGCGATTGGGCGGTTTGTTCACATCTCTTAAAGCTCGATAATCACTTGCCCCTTCGTCGCGAGTATTTACTTGGAGCTTGCTCATTCGAATGATACGATCTAGAGGGAAGAGAGAAAGAGAAAGATGAAGAGAAAGAAAGAGATAGAGAGAGAGAGAGAAAGAGAGGAAGGGAGATCTTGATTATCCGGTAAATAGATGTTACGTATCTGCTATAGGAATCTATGACGAGAAACAATGGTAAACGTTTGAAGTAAATTGCGAAATTATTTGATAACGCTACGCTCTTCACATCTCTATTATCTGATTACTTAAAGATCGTTGAATTTTCATCTTATCAAAGATTTATACATAGGTATACCTATATACAACGGATGAAATAACTAAAATTACAAATATAAATTTATACATCTATATATTGTCCAACTCATTGCAGAGAAACAAATCACTAGTTAATAAAATCCTCGCATTGTTGTTACCCCCTTCATGCGCCCCCTTTCTTATTCTGATTTTCCATTGTCGTTTATATCTTTCATTGCCCCCTTCGTATCTCGCCTTCTACTTATACTCTTTGTTCTTTAAAGCTGTCATAGGAATAAGCTTTCGCATTTAACAGGCTTCCGGAAAAGTCTGCAGTCCCGCCTGTGTCTTAACAAATTCAAGGTGTACAAAGAGTTTTTGCTTTTCTTTATCATTATTATTGTTATTGTTATTATTTTAAACTGACCCCTTCTTCTTCGTCAACAGCTTTTATCTCGCGTCCTTATTCCTTCTGTCTTTTTTCTGTATATTTTTTTTTTTTTTTTTACCATCACGCTGCTCTGCGAAATGGCCCTTCGGCTTCTTTATTGTTGAGGGCCTTGTTCTTCACTAGGATAATCAGAAGTGAAGGGGATTTTTGTGCCACCTTTCATCAGAACCAAGCGCAAATGAGAAAGGCAAATTTTTTTGTTTCAGATTTTTTTTTTTGTATTTTTTTTTTTCTTTTGCTTGACAACGATGCTACGTGGGTGTACGAAATATTATATGACATACTTTTAGTGTACCTATGTACGTACATACATACATACGACTCAAGATTTCCATAACAATAATACGAAACATGTTCCACAAATTTGGGCAATTTATTACACTACCTTTTCAATAAATAAACAGGCTTAATGTTATTAGCAACCTATTTTTCAATTAAAAAAATATTTGATCAATTTTTTCAATAAAAATTTAACAAGATACAGATTTTTGTACATAAATTATTATAAACAAATAAATTTTCAACGTTGAATTTCAGTCGAAATAAAAACGAATATAAATGAAACGAAATTATTTCACCAATTATCATTTTGAGATAATAAACTTAAAAGTTTTCATTAAAACGAAAGAGATTAAAAGATAATATTGGGGGGTAAAGAACCTTCCGAATTCATGGCTGTAAATGTTCGCGATTCTAGTACCATAGTACAAAACACATTTCGTGTTGCATCCGTTAAACTCGTAAAAGTCAAGCTGGTAGCCAGGGTCTCATTAATACTAGCAGGGGGTGTAAAAGATACGCTGTAATTCGCAGGGACATTTTTCTAGCGCTTCTACTAAACACACATAGGATATATATATATATATATATATATATATATATATATATATATATATATATATATATATATATATACACACAGACACACACAAATGTTGGGTATTTTGTCCGTCACGTATTACCTATTACTAAACACTTTGTTTCCCATCCAACAGTTCGTTTCAACTATGCAAAATTTCACCTACATATTTTTAATCGTGTTACGTTTAATAATTCCTTTTTTTTCTATCTTTTTACATAAATCTACTTTGGGGATTAGTGATAACAGAAAGACATTGTAACTCTGACGTAAATTGAAATTTTACCACTTCAGAGCTCGATGGTTTGTTAGCTCAAGGATATACCTAACCTTTATTTTGAGTTCCGGTGGTGAGAATATTCAATTAACACGACATCGAGCCTCCGATTATTATCAGAGCTTGTGCTAGTCATGAAAACGTGAGGATTGTAATCAACGCTGAATTACTGGCGCTTAGAACTCCTACATTACATGCTTTCAAGTCGTACCTACACTAGAATTCTCTTTGTTAGAATCTCCTTGTTACTCAACTCGACAATGTTATTCGCAGATTGGCAATAAGTTTGCACATATTATACCCATTTCGGTAGATACTGTAGATATGTCGACGTTCTCACCCTCCCCCACTTGTTAGAAAAATTTTATAATCACATTGTGAAAGAAACAAATAATAAAAAAAATAAATAAAAAAATTTTAACAATGGTGAAAGTTTTAATAAATTTGGGAAATAAAAATTTTACTACCCTACGGAAAGCAATTAGAAAGCAAAGTTTCTAACTCTTTGGGCACTACGAGATGAAATAATTGAAGATCATATCTGAGAAGATAATGCTAAGAGAACTAAGAAGTTAAATTAATGTTACCCACCAGCTGATGGCTAGTATAAGGCTGTTACTCAGAGGTTCAACCTCGGGATCGAACCATCCTTGAAAATTAGATAACTTTCTTACAAGTTTGTCGACACAGAAGTGGTTAACTAAATACGGCCAAGATGGTTGAAAAGTTGTTTTCTCTTTAAGACTGTAAAGCAGACGCGGTTATTGTTCAATTAAAGTTAAAATCATCTCCTTGTTATATGAGCCAGTTAATTAGGTGCTATAACAAGATCATTTAAAATTTCGCTTAAATAATACAAGACCTTGAATCGATTATCTTTCCTACGAAATGGAAGTTCCTACATCTAAGTACTTGTATCAGAATCTCTGTTCACATAGCGACAGGTACGCATACATAATTTTATTACGTTAAAGTAAACCAAAGTAACGAATCGATAAAAACGATTATGATTGTCATTGACCCTTCCAAGTGTAAGTATTATCATATTATAAATTATGTTTATCGAACCTCTAATAAGTTGTCTAGTATTCTCTCGTTACTTATAATTCTCAATGTATTGTATACGTTGAAACTGCAGAAATATAGTAGAAATTATTTATCGTACCGAGTTTAAATCTTAAGACTGTCGTTAGTTACGAAGTTTTTAAAATAAGAAGTCGTAAGCTCGATGAGTTTCGAAATGAATGTTTTAAAGATTCGTGTAAAGAAGCCAGCAGGAAGTACTCGAGCACTTTTCTAGTTTGAATAACTTTTCTGGTTCGAATAAACACCACAAGCTTAAATGCATCGGTTGCTCACCATCGTAGCTTTCCATCAAATTAGCCTACGGCAGGAACCCTACGACAAGTTCCGTAATGAGATCTTGTATTTTTAATTCTCTCATTGCAGCCTGCACCTTCAACGTCAATTATTCCATATTCAGTCGTAAAAGAGTCTCCAGTACTCGTCGACGTTACACGTCTTTCGTTTCTATATTCGAATTAAAAAACCGGAAATTTTCACTTGGACGTTAAGTCGCCATGACGTGGATAATTGCACCCTAATTTTTAAAGAGATGAAAAATTCAGTGAATTGTTAAAAACCTGATGTTGATAACTTTGGATAAAATTAACCAATTTATATTTAGATTTTCGAAAGACACCGACTACCTAAACACTGAGCTATATATCAACTGTCGAGTAAACAAGTAAACAATGCAACCGTTGATAAACAAATTACCATCCATCAAGACTGGTTAAACGAAGCGCAACAACGGCAGGTAGGTAAGTATGTCACGACGCCTTAGAAGGGTGGAATATAATTAAACTTCTACACGCGAAGCTACTGAAACGTATAGCCAGCGATGTTTCCTCGTTGTAACTAGTACCAAAAAGTTCCGAACAGTTGAATCACAAAATTGTCGACTCACAGTTTTTGGAAAAAATCTCGGAAGTTTGCATAGTCGATTTTAAGAACTTCAAATCGAAGAACACCGAAAGTTCAAAATTCCGAAAGGTAAGGATCCAAAAGACCAAAACTACGAAACTTGAAATTCACGCTTATAGAGCGTCGTGCCCGCTCCATGAAATTTTCGGATTCTTAGAGTTTCTGAGTTTCGAGGTGTCTGCATGCCGATCTTTTTGAATTTTTATATTCTAGACTTTAACCTTTTTAAAAATTCGAAATTGTCTCTAATCAATTCGTGATTTTGACTATTTCTAGACGTAAAATGTATATCGAACATATCTATTTGTCAAGCAAGAGTCTGTTCGTATTGTAAGAATTTTTAATATCCTATTGAAGGTACCTTCTGGTTAAAAAATGAGAAGACAGCATTGTTGTTGAGTTATAGATATATAAAGTTGGTTTCAAAGATGGAACTATTTCAATAGACATGTATAAACGAGACTCGATTGAATTACCGTCGTGCAGGACCTTTTCCTTAACCCTTGCAGTTGCTCCTCGACGAAAGGAGAGGAAACGGAATTGATTCCGTTCACGACTCTCATCGGAGTACTAAGATGCAAGGAACAGACCTCGAACGACCAGTAACTACTCCATAAAGGGATCTAACCCAGGGTAAGAGATAGCGCGGAAATGGTGACCTGCGTTATCTGTGAAGCTAATTGGTTTCCGCAAGCCAGTGTCGCACACAATGGTGCAACCACTACGCTTACCTCAAGTTCAAATTGCCTGCATTCGAGATGGTTCTCCACGTACGAACGTTATACTTCGAATAAAATCTCCGTTGTACATTATCTTTATAATCTTGGACGGCTATACCGGAAATACAAGACGTGGTTTCGCACATTGGAAAATAAATTCTCCTAGATTTTTTGTCCTATAGAATTTTTCTACAGCCCAGTGCTTTGATTTTTTGCTAAGGTTCATGTGTTGATACAAAATTTCGAAAATATTTATCGATACTAATGCCTACTGACTGGTGAGTGATGGAAGAATTTCTGAAAGATTGTGGAATGTGATTTCAAAAACTCATATCAAGATTGACAGCATTTTCTCTCATCACTTGACAAGGGCAAACTACTATACCTCTAATTTAAACTTGATGCAGAAAACGGAGAAACGTAGTCAATTACTCGCAGTGAGAAATGGCGAGCTTGCAAGATTTTTAGTTGAATTTATATTTATAAGAATTCATATCCTCTGTATTCATCTAACCCTAAATCACCGTTACGTTGCAAACGGGTTACAGCGCCTGTAGGTATACGCAATGTTACGAACTTGGTCTACAGGGTGCAAAGAAAACTGGGGCGATGGTGTTGGGCCGAGGGGTGCACACTGGGCGTTATTCAAACGAGCGTTATTCCATGAGGCTGGGTGAACCTCTACGAGTCCCCGTTGACCCGTTCGGAACCTTCAGCCCTGTATACGGTTTGCTATGAGCATAGAGAAAGCTGAGCCTCTAGCTCCCTGTTCCCTGGTCTTACTTCTCAGTTGTCCCTGAAGCGTTATTCTTTTGTTTAAACGTTACAGGCACACACAGAACGAGAAACCAAAGTACCCTCAGGTTGGCAATTCTTCGACTTTCCGTCCTAGCGTTAATTTTCTACCTGCTTCAGAGAGATTGTATTAATTACGAGCCCTGCCTCCTAATGATACGGCTCGACGTGCCATGCAAAGAAAAAATATAAATAATTTAATAACCGAATGCTGATTAAAATACGCATCGTTAGATGCGATGAGAAAAACTTTAGGAGTACAATTAGGCATCGGTTTGGTGCAGGGAAAAATTGATTGCTAAAATCCCGTTTTAAAGGACATAAATGTGGAGACCATAATATATAAAATGAATGCATGAGGCTATGAAATTTAACGTTTTCCATTAATTTTTAACTTAAAAATTTTTACCTTATACGTGGAGATCGTACACGTATTCGAGCGAATAATATCCAACTGACATGTGGCACGAACCTCTTCGTAGTTCCTGTATATTTATTAGCCTCTGAAACCATTCGCGTAAATCGTGTTTTGCGGACTCTGCCATTTCACGGTGGTCCAACGCGGATGCTGAGGCTAAAAAGGGAGAAATATATATATATATATATATATATATATATATATATATATATATATATATATATATATATATATATTTATTTACGTAGGGAGAAGAGAAGAGTAAAAGAGTCGACACAGAGAACCTGCTGCCATTTACCATAGGGACTTTGACTAAAACGACCGCTTCCATTTATTTGTCTCTCTTTACCTACTATCCTCTCTTTGACCAACAGCATGATATACATACACTCTTTATCTCACAGATGTTCCACCGTATACTTTCCAAATTCCCGTGGGGATCCTGTCCATTTATCCACGCCACTGGGTCCACGTTCAACCGGGTCCCATATAGAAACGAGACAGGTACCACGATACCGCACCTCCTGGTCTTCTGGGCCTCGACAACCATCGCACGGTCACGCTCACTCTGAATAGGGTATTCGGGGTTTGTTTAGACGACCTGCAACTTACAGACATTCACTGTTTCATTTATCTTACTCGAGATTCTGGCAGACTCTTTTCAGATGGGCTTCCTCGCAGTCTTCCCAATCTTCCATTATAATGGAAGCCATGTGCTCATCTCCAAACCCTCTATCCCCAACGTATCCACCATACGCTGTTAGATGACATGGTGAAGGTGTAGGTTCGTCAAGTTCTGAGTGAAGATGATAGAAAGAAAGGACGAAAATTTGCAGAAATATTTTTCACTTTTTTATTGAGTGCTGTTGAAAAAACTAAGTAATTGGCCTTAAACTTTGAATTCAGCCTTGGATTGAGCGGGCAGTGATCCGTGAATGGTTCGTTATTTCGAATGAAGTAGGTGAACCAAAATCCTGGATGATGAAATGATGAAATGTTTTAAATGATATGCCAAATGCGGATTTGTAACGTCATATAAATAATGAGCTGTTGAGTAGAGAACAATTCAAATATCTATCGGATCGACTTGAAAATTATTCACAAATAAAATATTTTGAATGGAAATAACAACTTTTGAGTGAACGAATCAGTTGGAAAATAATAAATAAAGTATATATCCCAGTTTTCGTTTGTTATTTTATTTTTATTATTATTTTTTTTTTTTTCATTCGTGCAGTAATGGCCTCCTCAAGTAAAATTTTCTAACTTTTATGATATATACCTATACATATATTTACCTATATAGCGACTCGAAATAAAACTTTACCTACCCACTTTACTTCCGCTCGAAAAAGTATACGAATGTGTATTATATTTACGTATGTGTTCAGATATAACAAAGCCGTGGCCAGCTAACACTTTTATGAATAAAAAATCGCCAAATTTGAACAATGTCTCTTCCGCTCCAATATACTTGAAAGTATCGTAGAGACAGGAAATGGTTTGTTACGTTTATACGTTTTGCCTGGGTTTAATATTTCATAAGTTATTCAAAATTAATAATCCTTAAATTCGGCAGAATTTCTACTCATAATACGAAAACTGTGTGTCCTGGAGCTATCCGCTTCACTTGACTGTCAAAATCACAGCGATTACTCACCCGAATAAGTGAACCTGATTGTACCGTGGAAATCAACCGGTTTTGGGATGCAAACTGTATACCTACCCCACTTCAACGTTTCGCTACTAAATCCTGATTGATTTGCAAAACCGTCTATATACATCCCGGTACATATACGTATAGGTAAATAGTCTCTATGTATGTGTTCATAGTGGATATGAACGGATATGTACATCCTTACAGCCTGTACCCTATCGACGTCAAGTTTCGTAATAGTATCGGTAGTCGTGGTACCTATTGAATTTCAGACAGTTTAGTTTCCTGAATTGGACAGCAAAGGATTGGATGGTTTACCTAAATTCTCTACTGAGGCTAACCTCGCAATCTCCTCTTCGTACATATACACATATATACGTATAATACCTATGGTATACAACTACAGCGAATGCCTCGTCTCTTCGTCAGTTCGTTTAGCGGCAAGTATCTCTAGCTTAGCACGAAGTAAACTCGTCGAGCTATCCGTGTCGGAAACATTTCTGCATCGTAGATGAAAGTAATTAGCGTTACGATCGTAATTAACTTACTAACTGACGCCAAACGGTTATTGGTATATGAAATGAAACCATGCTGCAGTGCATATTAAGTTATATATGTATACAAAAAATGTTATTTTCAAGATGAACTTAGGAGCTATATGTAAAGATTTTAACTTCATAAAACTTATTATTTAAACTGTTTTTACTAATTCTCATTTTCTTACTCCGTTTTACAGGTACTTCACATTATTGACGAAGTTCTCGAACCTGTGAGATCCAATCCGACAGCTCTGCCGATTTACAATCCCGATGCATTTCAATTTTTGAATCAGAGCGAAAATCTTAGTTTGGGATCACATCGTGTCAGGTAAGTTATAATCAAGTTATACACGTATTGTTACATTGAAACAAGTAGGTGTATAAATTTGTCACTTTATACTACACTCAAAGTTTAGACGCTATACAACTTCATGAGTAGCTGAACCAAGGTTCGTACCATAATCTCGCACAACGTTCGTATAGTTCATGTAACTTCATCCTTAGCGATAAGGTGGTTACATCTATTTCACTCTACCTTACTCCTCTTCTTAGAGCGTTGCAAATAATGGGCATCGTGTATGTACTCATATATCTCCCTTCATAGCCGAAGTAAGATCCATTTCTGGAGTTGAGTTCTTGTGAAAACGTTAGGTACATACATACATACTTATACCTACCAGGATGAAAATAAGAGAGCCAGGTTCTTTCGTGCTCCCTTAAGCTGGTGCACGCCAATGAAAACTGTACAAAGAGCAATGTCAGTAGTGGTAAACCGAACTACGAACGATCACTGACCAACCAATTCCTTTTCTTAGCAGTTGCTACCTAAATCCCTCGAGAAGGTGGTTTTCTTCAAGTGCAAAGTTTAGCGAGTAAAGAAATAGGAAACAGTTGGTTCTGGGTTTTGGTCTTGGACTTGGACTTGGACTGATCCAGAGCTGTTTCCTCTGCTCACGACTCCGTGATGTAGAAATGACGAGGGAATGAGAAGGGCAAAACTTATTTTTTAGTCATAAAAAATGCATCCCCTTTTCCTACTCGTACTTTTCACTTTACTTCGTCCGCTTTGATGACATATGCGTAGCCCAGTCCAACTTACGATTCGCTGTTGTAATAACGGCCTGAAATCTTTTTCCTCAACCTCTTTTCCTCTTTCCTGGTTGTCAAATGAATATTTCATATAGCCAAAGCTATTGTTTTAGTACCCCGGCAACAAGTGGGATGACAATAAAGTCGAGAAATACCTGAAGTCTGTATAGGTATATTTCAATCGCAGGAGAGCTTTGGACAGCTATGTTAAGCACCTACCAACGTAAGCATCTTCAGTCTGAAACTTTCTTATTCCATTTAAAGTCTCAGGGTTGAATTGACTGAGAAACAAAGGTAACAGACCAAGTCGCGAACTTCTAAACAAGTAATTCGCTTCGACTGCAGCAATTCCCTCTCTTAACTTACTTCGTCGTGACAACGGCACCTATATACTTATTTTTATATCTGAAAAGTTTCGACGTTAACAACTTATTTGGCAATCTTATCACAATTTTTCACATCGGTTAACGCCCAACTTTATATCACGTCAAAAATTTATGAATCTTGTTAAATAATTTGAAAAATATGGCCCATCGCATGCCCCATGAACATGGCAAAGCGTGTGAGTAACAGAATCTGATGATCAAGTAATTTCTCAGTAGATTTCATGGTTACTTGGATCTTCTTCAGCTTGTTTTTGCGCACCTGTCTCCTTCATTTAACACTTAAAACTCCGATGTCGGAAGCACTGTTATCCCAGGGAATTAAACTCAAGTGGATTAACACTCGAGACCGACTTCTTCGGTCTACCTTATCTCATCCTTTGTTTCCGGTTTAAGAATTTATTAGTTCATATTGTGAAGTTCTTCGCGATGTTACTCACTGTCCAGTGTTTCAAATACACTCAATTTGATATCTCGTTTGCGAATTAAACTTCAGACACTGAAAATGACTTTAAGAACGAAACGAAGTGTTGAAGAGATTCATTGAGAATGGGAAGTTAAACCACAAGAGGATAGGTCAGAGATGTACTCGTTGAGTTACGAGCTGATGCACCACTAGAGAATAGTAACTTTGAATTATTACTCACCTAGACAAAGAAAGATGTGTCTACCCATAAACAACAGGACTATCTTGAAATTCTTTTGGAATGTTTGTTGCGATCTCAACGCGTTTCGAAATCATAAAAATTCATTGACTCCTTTATCTTGCACTCTCTTCCTTTGAATCTTGTCTTACTATTGCTTTTGGGTATTTAAATTCAGGTTACTGACCGAAATTTTTCCATATATTGATCTAAATTGCACTAACTAGTATTCCATCGAATTCATCGAATATGACAGTTGCCAGCAAACTAATGTTTGATATGTAGATATATAGAAGCATATGTAAACAAATATGTTTGTAACACGGCAAATACACATTTGCGTTGCAGCTAACCGTACATATACGTAAAGTTATATAGACAGATGGAAGGTCAGTCGATTGATGATTTTGTAGTTGTTTGACCGATGGATTCCGAGTCAAAGGACAGTGTTTATCATTGGAGGTAATTATTTATAGGTGTAATGGGTGTGATATGGCGTTAGTAATTCGTTGCTTTAATATGATGATATTCCTATCCATTTATTCAAATTGATATCCGAATGTCGGTGCTAGTGTTTGTAAAGCAATTTAGAAGGGAATATAATATTCAGGTATAAGAGCTGTGAGAAGATAAGTAAATAAGTAAAGTTCGAAAATAAATAAAATGAATATATTATGACCCTAACCGAATACCTCAGCTTATCGTTAGACGAAATTGCGAAACATAAATAAATCTCGCGTGGCCATGTGAAAGCAATTTCCAGGATGCGTAAAATGTGGACGAGTCAGATCTGTGCCCACGAACCCCTCTGCAAGTTTGGTTAAAATATGTGTCAGCCTTATCATCGTAAATAAAACAAACTTCATGGTCTCATGTCGGCAATAATCGTGAAAAAACGTACACTGAGATGAATTTATACGTATATACGTTAAAGGGTACGTTTTATATTCCGTTGTATTATTTTTCAATTGAGATTGAATAACCCCTGTGAACCCCCGCTGGTTTACATCGGAAAAGGCGTATTAATATTAGTACAAAGAAACAAAAACAAAAAAAAAAAACGGAAAATGATAGATCGACAAAGTATTAAACAAATTGTTTTTTTTTTCAAAGGCTGACAAGTTGATTTTGAAAAATATAAATAAAATTCAATTCAGAGACAAACACTAGAGAACCATCAATGTTTCTATTGAACGCTTGAGGGCCGTTCTGATGTTAATAAATATGCCTAATCAATTTTGTCAAAAAATAAAAGAGAAGAAATTAAATAACAAAGAATGCAAAAACATTTTGACTTCATAACTGGCATGAATGGATATAGATTGATTAGTTCAACTATATCTTCTTCGAAAAAGTTTCTGAAACTTGTTGACATTATATTCTTTCTTTTGTTGTACCTTACAGATCCTTCCGTCAACGAGTTTCTCTCATGCACAAGGAAGACATATTCAAGGCAGATGGACGATACACCTTCTTTATCCCGGTTGATGAGGGCTTCAAGGTAAGCCGCTTAACGAAATTCAGACATTTATTTTCCCTAAGGCGAATTTCTCCTATAGGTACATACATACATACATATATACTAATACTTTTCTAACGCTAATAATCCCCCCATGGTGAGATATCTTTTGAGTTTCTAAAAGCCACGAAGCCTTAACTTTACCTTAACGTTTTTTTCTCCTTGGGTGTATAGAAATATGAAAAAGGTTTGAATATTTTTATTTTATTTTTCTTTCTGCATCACCCTTCGCGTGCCTTTTATTCCGAAAGCTCAAACATCGCGATTTGCTTGGATATCGTATCGTTGGCAGCTGAACATCACGAATGGACGTCAAACTCGATTCCCCTAAAAAAAAAATGAATGAAAAAAAATAAAATAAATCATAAAAAAAAAACTATTCGGTAACATCGTCATGAGCTAACTGTAAATCTCGATACACAATATATTCACGAAGATCTCATTTTTCTCTTAAATCAGACGTTCAACTGCGTATACCTAGTACATTTCAGATTTAACATTGTATAACAGAACTTATTTCGGGGATTGATTATCTCGGACGATATTAAAAATCCTGATTTCGTAAGAGAATATTAGGTAAAACACAAAAATAAAAACTATTCAAACACAAAATTATGAATAAAATTAGAATTTGCTAGTCAAAAGTGATCGTTAAATTTTGATAAATGTACGGTTACATGAGAATATTGTTTAATATTTCGTAAGTAAATAAAAATGTCTCAATTCGTATATAACTATAATTGCTTAGGGGTTGGTATGTGTGTAGACGATTCATGTATGCTCGCCGAGTTCTAAATACGTTAGGAAATAGTAAGTCTGAGACGGTTCATTGATCCTTAGAGCCAGTCGAGCGTGAGGTAGGCCCTCGAATAAGAAAAAAAAGCAAAAAAAAAAAAAAAAAAACAGGAACGTTACGTTGGCGGAAGAAGAAATCTGAAGAATTTAGAAAATCGTGGGATATATAAAGCTCGAAGCCGATTACGAAGGTAAGTTAGTTATACCCGTGTGTCGGCTGGGCTGAAGACGAGGACGAGGAATCCTTACGGCGTGGAAAACGACGCAACGCGACGGTTCTTCTTCTTCGTAATTTCTGGAATCCTTGTAAAGTCAGGCGTCAAAGCGCAGCCCCTAGGCAACCCACCCACTATCGTCGTTCACGTCTGAATCTCTATGACTTCCGACTTCCGATTTTCTGACATTCGTAGTCCTTCTTCACGCTTATTCAAAGTCTCTTATTTCCCAGGGTCTAGCTCTCGTAGGTGTACATATGTGTTTAGACGCATAGCGACCTACGTCTTCAATTCTGTTGGTCAAACATGTTCAATGCCAGCTTTCGCAAGGTCGAAACATACAATAAGACTGAGCTATGCTTTGGTAGGATTTCTGACCTGCAAGGTTTCGCAATGTTTCTTTACGCTTATTTGCATTTCATCTTATCTGCTTATACAAGAGTTTTCCTCGTGGAAGTTATTTTTATCGGTTAGCTAGATGCAGGTATTAGTATTTATTATCATTTGTATAATATACGTACTTATATAAGCTTGAGTTGAGATATGTGTCGCTTTAAGAATACATCACAGCTACTTTCTCAATCGGACGTAGAAAATTTCACGAATGATTGATAAATCGTCAAAGTTGAACACCCTTAATGCATATGATGTATGATAATATCCTTTTTCGAAGGAAATTTCTACAGGATAAATATATTTCATGTGGGACCATGTAACATGGGGCGTTTCATGTTCATTTTCATTCTACTTTGCCGTATATACCCGGTGATCCATTTTAATCGCCCCAGGCCGATTTTTCCGAAACTAAGCAAGCTACGAAAAAAATGTTGGCATAAAATATTCAGGGTTCAGAGGGGAACGAAACTTGGTGGTATCAGTATTTCCGTAAATGGAGCCGCCGGGGTCAGGTGAAGGTCAACTTTGGTTTTTTAAATGGAAACTCATATTTTTCATTACGTAATTTTGTTTTACTTGAAAAATCAAACGACTTTCGTATGAAACATTTTTTTGTGAGACATCAAGTATTTATGATCTTCAACTAAATGACTAGAGATTTTTGAACTTTTAAGAACATTTCACTTCTGAACTATCAAGTTTGGAGAAAAATTGCAAGAGACAAAAAGTGCGTAATTTCATGTAAAGATTCTTGGAGAATAATTACAGATTTTTTTTTTACAATTTCTGCTGTTTTTCAGACAATTGAAGAAGTTTCAATAAAAAGTTATTGGAAAAAATTCTTCAATCATTGTCCAAGAATATTTTTTACGGTATTTACGGAAATACTAATACCACCAAGTTTCGTCCCCCTCTGAACCCTGAATATTTTATATCAAACTTTTTTTCGTATTGTGCTTAGTTTCGGATAAATCGGCCTGGGGCGATTAAAATGAATCACCCAGTATATATGTATATAGATTATTTTACGTCAAAACCGCCACTCGAACTTCGCACGTCATTTTCATTAATAAAATAAATTACCGACATCTTATTTATCTGTGAAAATTTTTGCCTGCTTTCGATCGAAAATTTTTCACTCTTTCATATGAAAATATCAATTTTCACGACAACTTAACGCGGAAAGCGAAAAACCCATTGAAAAGGCATTTTCAACGATCCCCAAAATACCTGATTGAAAAAATTAAAAAAAAATTTCACAGAAAAATAAAATATTGCTAATTTATTTACCCAATGAAAATAACATGCGAAATTAGGGTGGCAAGTTTTAACGTAAAACGCTCCATATATATATGAGCTTTCGGTTCATGGCCGAGTTCATGAAAATAAATAACAATATAAGTGGGACATCCTGTGGAGTTACTTACCACATACTGTGGCTTTAATAAGGGATAAGGGAAATAATAGTTATACGAGCCGGTTTCCAAGGCTTTATCCTTTACTGTGACGTTAGCGAGTTTATACTATCGTTCTTCTTCGCAATTTCTTCCCTTAATAACGCCCCCGGTTTTATACGTATGCCGACCAAGAATAAGTGGCAAGCCAGTGTGTAATTAATGCGCACTTTTATTTCAGCGAGCTGATTAAACATTTGCCTTTAGCCCGAGGGATGGAAAGTTTGCAAAAGGTCCGTGCGGAGTTTTTCTTCGAATATTAGCTACAGTTAAATACCTGTATCTAATTCGGATTCATTTAAAATACAGTGGATTAATTGAGTGAAAAAATTAGGACTAACTGTCGGAGTTATTATACAAATCTCTTTCTTATTACCCAAAAAAAAAAAAAAAAAAAAACAAACGTCAAAGCTCATATAAATAATAATAATTGTTTCACATTTTGCAGCATAAATATTATATATGGGAGTGTATAATTTTATCCGAATTGCGGAATCATTTTTCTTCTTTATTAAAATAATAATTTATATTTTTGAGTTACAGAAGTATTTAAACTTCATCTTAATCGACTGAGAGAGAAATTTTTTTCATCTTTGATAAATAATTATCCTATTTTTTTTTCAGCCACAAACCCGTTCTGGAAAAATTGACCAGAAAGTAATCGATGGTCATGTGATCAAAGATCATGTGCTTTTTACGGCACCAACTCCCAAGGATAGACCATACAAGACTCTCACCTTCACCGATAACATCAAAGTCACAGTCAGCTTTATCACTGAACAAGATGGCAAGGATACCCGAAGTACGTAATCTTAATAAAATCATCATTTTCACTATCATTACTAAATATCGAGACAATTGTTGCCAACACTTGTCCTGTAAGAAACAATTGTGAACATAAACCGATTTGTATTAATTAACAAGGTCTGACAATTATTGAATTCGATTTCGTGATTTATTTCACATATCTTTATCCAATATTTAAGTTTCATTGAGTCCAGTGCTTTACAAAATGAAAATCAAGAAAACTACCGAATACCTCGAAATCAGTATTATATATATGTAGAAGACCAATTCAAGGTAGGATTGAAGTTCCGAACGGTCAAAATTATGAATTCATTATAGACGATTTCGAATTTTCAATAAAGTTAAAGTTTAGAATATTAGAATTCGAACAAATCGTAATTCAGAGAGCTGAAAACTCAAATAGTCAAAAATTCCAATTCATTTATTCAACAACAACCAAAGCATGTATATTATGAATCCTGATATCTTGAAGAGAATAATTTTGTGGATCTAGACCTGATCGTTAGTTAAAAAAAAAATTACAGCTTACGTCAAATCGAACACGTTGGCTGGTGACTCTCAACATGCGACAGGCGTCGTTCTTGCAGAAATCGTCAAGGGAAACATCCCTGTACGAAACGGTGTTGTACACCTGATTCAACGACCTCTCATGGTTGTGGACACAACCGTCACCCAGTTTTTAGAGGTCTGTAGTAAAATTTATTCGTGCTAAAATATCTAACAGTAATTATTATAATTTACCACAGGTCATCGCCGTAACTCCTCAATTTCATACATTCCAATTCACCTGACAATTAAAGTTGTGTATTGTTACATCTCACCTCTGTCATCTTATAAGAAACCCCCCTCCCCCAAAAAAAACTTCAAGTTACGGTTGACGAGTTTTTAGAACCCACACATTTCAAGTGATCTCTTCAAGTCTTTACCATTAAACGTATAACATTATACCGTTAAGAATAAGGATCAGTATATATAACCATGAGAAAAAGGATCGCACTCATTCAAAGACACTACTAATACGAATTGAAAATATTTTTTGTATCCCAACTGGTCTAAGCTCACGGAATAAGAATCTTTTTCATCTTTATCAGAACCATGATTTTTACCAAGGAAGCCAATGTACCCAAACCCCCGGGAAACCCCTTTCGACGAAGTGATGGCTCCCTATTGTCAAAAGCGTTCTCCCTGGGCCTGTTTGATACCTATGAAAGCTTTTAGACCAAACTTCGCACGGGTGTTCCCAGAAGCTATGCAGGGGTAACGCGAGGGTAGGAGAGGGATAGAAGGGGGCATAGGGAGGGGAGGGCTGGATGAGAGGTCCGAACCAACGAGTTAGGGTTATATTGGGTTAATGGAGTGCCCTTCTGGCTGTAGCCTCTGAGTCCTGTGAGTCCTCCGAGTCCTGAGAGTTTTGGTTGCTGAACGAATCCCACCGTGAACCTCCTTCAACCACTTGGACCTCTGTGGTGACACTTGGGCACTGGAAGAATTAGTCCAGATGTCGTCCTTGCAGGGTCGTAGATTGATATTCTTAGGGGATTTCGTTTTCTCGAAGCTAAGGGAAGTGGTGAGAAGGGGTGGGTGGACGAGGGGGGATAATAAAACACAGGTAACTTCGTGAACTCCAACGATTATTTACTTTTCTTTAAATAACAATTTCCTATTAATAGAAGTTTGATCGATTCGTAAAGTTCAAGCGAATCTATTGGAATTAATCATCGTAACATTTGAGCAAATAGTTATAGGTATACATGTATAGCTATGAAATCGTATATGTATATATAAATATATCTAGCAGATAATTTGAGAGACATGATTTTGGTATATATAACGTTTAGAGTTTTGAGTACGTACAAGTATATATATATGTATACTGCTTCCGGTTTCATGCTCTCCAGTAATTGCCTGTTTGATTGATATTTGCCAATTTGAACCAATTGCACTTGTGGTGCCAAAATAACGGATACCATTGACGTCAGGCGCGACGCGTACACGCACGAATTCACATGAATGGTGATTAGTGATTACATCTCAACGTCGGATCAACACAATGCAGCTTGAACAGCCGAATTGTGGTAGAAACCGTGAGAGATACGTCAGGTCGCATCAGGCCCTTTCACGTATACAGAATAAGGGAGAATACTAATGCCAACAGCTAATGTATTGCATGTTGGGAATTTTTAATCAGTTATATACTATGCTACGTCGTAACATCGTAGATATCTATTTCTTTGTTTTAATACTGCGAAAAATGGTACATTTTTACAGCTATAACCAATAGTACAAAATTATTATGAGAGTAATGATAATTCATCTTGTCTTCAATTTTATTCAAATCAAATTAATATTTTGTACAAAATAAATCATCAATAATTACATTCGTTTAGAATACTCCTATCAATGTCACATGTGTATTAGCAGAAGTGATACCTATATAGACTTTTTTTTATATCGCGTGTTAATAATACTATTCAGATAATAATATACAAAATTGATCTTTTATTTAAAAATGGATATTTATATGTGTGAAAAATTATGCGTGTGCAGGGGGGGGGGGGGGGGGGGTATAGTACCTATTTTTTCTGCTAGTGTAATTCGTGGTTTAAAGCGAAATATTGAATGTTATGAGGAACCGTAAAATTAGGGTCAGACAAGGTACACCCGACTTATACGTGTAATAATGATTTTAATCTCTGAGGGCCGGCTTAGGTCCGTTTTATTACTTCAACCCTGCGAGATTTGTGTAGGGAGAACAAGCGAGAGAAAGAGTAAGACAGAAGGAGGAAGAGAGAGAGAGAAAGAGAGAGAGCGCGAGAATCAGAAGGACTTGGTTAGTGGCTCTAGTCGTATAATGTCTCTCATTAACCTCATTCATTCCACCGTAACTTAATTTTTCCACCATCTACTCAACCGTAAAACTGATTTTACGTACTCTTTGACTTTCTGGCTTACTGGACACAGAGGTTACCTGCGTATTACTTCAATAATACCTCATCTACTGCAGGCTACGGTACTTCCAGTACCGGAGATAGTCCATCAGTCTTATTGACTTGCTGTGATCACGAGTTTTACAGGAAGTTCGTACTTCGTTAATTTCTGTTTCTTTTTCTTTCTGTCTCTCGCTTTTTCATCATTCAGTTGGAGATTATTTCATTAAGACTTCGTTTGCCATCATGATTATTCCGAACTTTGTGGCTAAAATTATTTTTCTATTCAAACAATGGAAAGTTTTAATTTATTTTCTTTTGTTTTGTTAAGACGGTCAAGTTTTTGTGCCACTTTATACCTTAATCTTTGGTCAAAAGATAAAATGGGGAATTTAACGATTACCGGAATTTTAACAACGAGGGCTTTGTCTTTGGCTACAAAGTGTTGGTACCGTTGGGGGTGAGGCTGGGGATTCGGGATTCTACGTAAAAACTACATCATCAACTTTCAGTCGGTTGCGTTTAAAAGCTGCCGCATTTGGCTCACTCGTTCTGCCATGCCGGCTCGAGAGTATTTAAATTTTAAAAGTTGTACTACCACCGCCGGCTTTTCTGCCCGGAGTGCTGAACGCCGCTCAAAGGGTGAATTCAGTTTTGAAACAATTCAAACAATCTCTCACCCCGGGGCTCCACACCCTATATATTCGTCGTTGTTTCACTTCGCGTCTATTTTATTTTATTTTTTCGTATTTTAAGTCTATTCTTTTTTTTTCCATTCTATCCTTTTCTATCTCTCTTTCTCCATCTCACTCCTACTTTTAAGATCGCTTTGACACAGCGTTTTTAGTATACCATAAAAGCGTTCGTTGGAGGTTGACAAGTTTTATTTTTTTTGTTTTTTTTCGGATTGGCTAAAAACACGACACACAAATATTCTCAAAGCCAATTTATTCGGCAATAGGTAAATAAATTTCCACATTCAAATATCGAATAAAAATCGATTGTTACTGCACTAAACACGTGCCCATCTTTATCTCATTTACATTAGGCTACAGCTAGTCAATTGTAATTATTTGAATTCGATACATAAATATTATTAATACATTCGCAATAGCAAAAGAAAAGATCGAAAAAAAATGAATTGCGATTTAAAAGTTACTGGCGAAGGTATAAACTGAAATACGTATATTTGGTCAGGATTGGAGAGATCAATTTGTTACTGTTATTTTTTCAAGATTTATTTTTGCGCAATTTTGGCAGAGATGGTTCCCCGAAAATATATAATAACCGAATAAAAATAAAAAATAACCTGATCGATTAAAACCGTACGATGAAAATTCATCATCTATAATGAAACTCTTATTTCATGTATCACATCATATTGATTAGTGTAAAAAAAAAAAAAAAAAAATCCGTTCTACCATATCACTTGCCCATCTCATGCCCTTCGCGCCCATTCAATTAAACATTCTTAGTTTCATATCATTTCATATTTACATGTAACAATCCTAAATGCATCACAAATGACGACTGACAAACGTAACATCGAATGATAATCGCACCTATATGTATAATGTATATATCACAATAATAATTTATATTATACAAGTACGTTCCCCATGCCATGTAGCACGCAGATCTTCACTACTTTATTGGTAGCAGCTGAATAGCTGTCGATATTAGAACGTGCTCGTTTAAATACAACAATCCATGACATGTATACTATTGCGTGACAATTCATACAATAAAAAAGAAGAAGAAAAGAAAAAAACGAAGGAAAAAATATTTCAGATTCATTCAATGGAATATAATTGACATAACTATAGATATACGTACATGAATTTTACTAACGGTATATATTTATCATATTATACTATAACAATATCCACGAAATTTTCGGCACCTGTCGCCTTTTGTGTGCACCACTCCTTAACTGCGTGACGTATATTTGGATGAAATAATTTACGGATAAGATTGAGTGAACTTAGTGAATGCAATTTATTATACCAATCGATCTTCCATCTGTTATTTCATCCAAACGTTTCAGCATCTCACACATATCCACTTGTCTATGTCTTGTGAATTTGTAATGGCAGATTATCACAGTGAATAGAAAATACTGATGAAAAATTAATCATGAAATATATAAAGAAAAAAAAAAAAAAAAAACGATAAATGGTATATGTAGATTTGTTATTAATTACCAATTATTCTATTCACTGTTGGTTGTACGTACTAACGTATTAATTTCAGGTATCTCACAGGTGAAACAGTTATGGAACAAACTTTGTGTGTAGGAGAGCACAGTTTGTGTTCTGCCATCAATGCACCGCCTCTTGTGTATCACTGCAGATCTCTGTCTCTGTTTCTGTCTATCTGTTCGCCTACGTACATCTGTACTACTACTCCTTCAGTACACATCTTTTAAACCCTTTTTTACATATACATTTCCGTTATATTCCTATATACTGCCAGGCTCTGTCTACCACTTTTAACTCAAATAACTTTCCACACAAGTTTATTGACTCTATCTAAACAACCTGAATTTCATTTGAAACATTTTGGAAATACGATCGGCTTTGGGTATTGTAAAAGTGTAATAATCAGCTGCTATACACGATTTTTGAGTTTTAATTCATGTATCTATTCATTATTTTAGTATATTGATGAAAGAAAAAAAACTTATATGAAAGTTATTGCCGTTGTATAATCTGTAAGAAATTCACTCAGGCTATTCTTATTTCCATATGTATACACTATACATGCCTGTACAATATGTAAAATTTTTTACATTCGACACGGAATATGTAAGTGATATACACTAACGCAAATACATATAACAAATTATTATTTGGGTATAATAAGACGAATTTTAGTAATTCAAGATCCTAGTTAAAGATGAATAATTATATTGTATGCATACCTCCCTCGTTTATCTATGACTCTGCCACCAAGCTCAAGTACTTTGCTTTTGAATCATTATATCCCTTAAACACGCCCTAGATTATAATTATTTATAAACTCGTGTGCATATACTAACAGCTGTCTCTCTGGTCTCTTAGTATCGTGTGATAACACCGATGCTTTAGGATCAGGTGTGCGTTTGGGAAAGATCTTTCGCGTAGCATCGTATAACCGTCCATAATTCCATGACTTCAGAGCATTTTAAAGACCGGTATAAAATTCGGAGGTATTCTCAAGGGGGAAAGTCAAGAGACTTAAGACTTGTATAGAAGTTAAAATGCTTTAACGACCACAGTGCAGGTTCTCGGGTGTGAGAAGAGCGTGCCTTAAATTTCAGTTTTGAATTACGTTGTAAAGTTGAGTATAACTCGAACTAAGAATATCAACTTTTCAATTGCCTTTTTTCGCAGAGGATTAAACGTGCGTGTAATGATATTCAAATATTTTATTAACCTATTTTATGAGCCTATTTCGATTAAGGACTTTATCTATCTCAATTTTCCTCATGAAAAAATCTCTTATATCAAAAAATATTCAAACAAAGTCATAACCGCGCCTTGAAAGGTTAGTCCCGAGCTTTTCCGCTTTCACCACATCTTGCCTAGAAGCCAGTTCTACTTTGTAACTATACCAGTAGATAGATAGATATATATCTACCTATGTACCCAGCAGGATCCGTGCGGAGATGGTGAGAAAAGTTTGCTAATGCCGCGCAGAGGAATTAGAGCTGCGGAATTGAAGCGAAATTAATTAGAAATTATTGCGGGTAATTCAGGTTCAACGGAACACGTAGAATATCTTATTCTTTCTAGAAATTTATGCATTTACCGAAGCAATCGTAAGTTAAATTCCTGTAATCATTACTCTAAAAGTTGAACTGATTCAAATTTCTTGAACTTTTACATCAAACTCGGAAGTATGAAGGTCTTTGAATAAATACATACCTACATAGCTACCTACATTCTTGTTGATAAGTAAGTTGTGATGTCAACTTTTTTTTGTCACCGCAATGGTGAAAGCTCAGAATTTAAACTTATCAGGATAATCCAAAGCCGTAGCTTTTTTTATGTTCACTTTACTCGAGGGGCTTGTTTGATGGCATATTGTTAGGTTAGGCTGTATACCTTATGTATAAGTATGTATGTACATATATACAGCTGTACTGAAGTGCTATCGTTATCAAACCTACAGATTTCATCTTAACCGAAGCAAGACAACCTGACCAAGCGGAAGCTAGCAAAGTGTAATTTCATACGTTAATTTCGAGCCATGTGCACTGTGGTTAGTTAAATGTTTTGAAGCCATCCGACGTACTGGAAAACCGTAATGAGTCTATGGTAGCAATTGCAGAAACAATTAATAAGTCCAGTGTTGGACTGATTGTGGTAGATATTTTTCTATCTAGCTAAATGTGAAATTTTTTGAATCATTTATTTTGCAAATGTTGCTGTATTGAAAATATATAACCGATTTTTTTACGTAAATTAATTTATATTGATGAAAGTGTAAATACCGCCAATTTTGCTCCGCAAAGCAATATCGAAATATCGGGGTTAGAATTGAGAAAAAAAAAATTGAAAAATGAAGGTAGCCCCTGTAATATATTTTCACCATCGATTGAATGTGGTCGGGTTAAAATTCGACGTTGTAACGATAGAAACATGCCAATCGGGCTCAATATTTATATATATGTATATAAGTATGTATAGGTATATATTATATAATATTCCTATGTGTAGAGGTAATGAAATGAGGGATTGTTATTAATAACTGTGATAATCAATTAGGAATTCTGTTTATTTGCATCGAACCAATAATTCACAAATATATATGTACAAGGCAATTCACCCGTGCACGAAACACGCGTCTAGTAAAGCAGGATCAGTACTCGCGTTGAATCATGTGGATTCGTAAAAAATAGAAGAAATTACACCAACTGACTGCGTCGAAATTTCCTCTACAATTTCCATTTTCAAGCTGTATATGTATAAACACTGTGTTTACGAGTGACCAAACACAAATTTGCGAGTCACTTGTAATTACATAATCGATGTACACGAGTTTATAAATATTCATTGTTGGAAAGTACTGTACAATCAAGCACTATAGAATTTCTCTTCTGTTACAATTTAAACAAATATATAATCAACCGAAATAACCACTTCGTAATTTCAGTTCACAAGGCGGTGTAATTCTCTGACGGGTAATGTTTCCCCACACATTGACTCGTACTACTCGTACTCAATTCCTCCCAGCGTATGGATTTATACATGCGTTACACGGCCCGTTCAATTTTATTAGACAGTTAACTAGTTTTTTCTCGATAATCAAATTATTTTAACTTTCAATAAAAAATAGAATACCGTAGACTTACATTTGTGTTAAAATTTAATTGCAACTTATAAGCATACGTGAAATATCAAGTGAATGGTTGAAAGGTGCTTTCCAATATTTGTTAAAACTTGTATGGAACGTGACAATGCCTTTTTTTGATCATAGAAAAATGAACCTATATAAATTATACATAATAGTTTGAAATTATACATTTTGCGATGCTGACCCTTGATCCCTTAGCCCCCTATACACTTGCAAAAAAAAAAAAAAAACACTCGAAACGTAATACTGATCACTTAAAAAAATAAAAACAAATAATAATACAAATTGCCCTATCTCTTTTCTGTTCGCTTCTTGTATTGTGGACAACCCTGGTTTCTGGTTTCTCTGTGCAGTCTTTCAAGGTAATTTGCAGCAGCCTTTTTCTACTTTTCAATCACTTTTTTTTTTTTTTTTCCATACTACTTATTACCGATTTTTTCCACGTTTCATAATATACTTGTTACAACGCAAAAGTTTTTTTCGCTCACTGTTTATACATGCTATCGCTATAATTATCTAGACGTGAGTAGCTGTGCTTTCAACGCAAGTGTTTTTGATATTTTTTGTCTTCCTTTTTTCTAAAACAACGACTTTTCTACTATAGATAGTAAAACGACGATAATTTTAACTACTTTTTCCCAACTTTTTATTCAACGATATATGAATAATGCTTGAAGTGGGGGTGAATTTCATTGGACAAATTAACATTAAATATTGTCTTATATATTGTTGATAGACAATAATGAATAATAATTTCTGTTAACAAAGGATGAATTTTTATTCATATATAAAACGAACAAAAAAATATCAAGACTTGAGCATATTGAATG
This sequence comes from Macrophya annulata, assembly GCA_963924015.1. Taxonomy (NCBI): domain Eukaryota; kingdom Metazoa; phylum Arthropoda; class Insecta; order Hymenoptera; family Tenthredinidae; genus Macrophya; species Macrophya annulata. The sequence goes on from OZ001259.1 coordinate 15,308,371, forward strand.
TTTTTTCTATATGTACCTTCTATGAATTTTTAGCTAATTTTAGTATTATACTGTTTCAATGGCACAACACCGATGTACTTCACGGACTGTACACAGGGACAATCCTGTTAAAGCAAACGTGAATTTTCCTTAAAATTTAGTGATAGTACCGATGTAGAATGGGAATGCAATCTAAATATAAGTGCATGGCTGCAGTTCTAGATTGTTAAAATAAGTGCACCAGAAGCTTTTAAAGCGATGCGAAACATACATAGGTATATAGTTTGAGATACGTGCATTAGCATGAGTGTTCTTTTTTGCACAACCGATATATATATATATATATATATATATATATATATATATATATATATATATATATATATATATATATATATATATATATATATATATTTATTTAAGAATCGATTTTGTTTCATTTTTACGATAAATATATTTATATTATAGTATATATATGTCATGATCGACGTTAGTTACTTTCACTAATGATCACACAGTCTCGTGTGTAAAACTTTTGAATAAATTTAATTTCATATTTAAACGTAAAAATATTTCTCTAATAATTTAGATACTCGTAATTTTGAGGATTAATGTTTTTATACTACTTGAAGTCATTCCTCTGTGATTATTATTATTATTATTATTATTACTATTACAAACTTTATTATCATGTAACTACTTACGTTTACGAATGCTTACTAATGGCAATTTGTTCATGCGTATGATGTCTCGTCGAAGGTAAATGGTTTTCACCTTATCTACCCACATTGGTTTCAACTAATTTAACCGAGGAACAAACTTGACAAGCTGTAAACACAGGATGCGGTTACTGTGCGCCCAATTTCGACACAAAAATTGTACGAAGTCTGGTGACTCCTGAATTTATGTTTTCCGGAACGTACACATACTTACTTCACGGTAGAATATTTCAAGACGCTTCGAAGGTATTTGCGTCGTTTTTGTGAACATTTTCAAAATCTTGTGATATGAGAAATATTGTCGTATTGTAACGTAAGCGGGAATTTTTTGAAAATTAATACAGTCGATTGTATTCTTTCTGTATTTCCAGATCTAATGAAATCATTTTTTCCTCTTTATTTTTCATATTTTCAAGTACATAATTGATAATGATAATATTTTATATTAATTATTATACAACCGGGAGAGAGACATAAGTCAAATACGGAATATAGTAAATACTGATAAAAGTAAATTAACTTTTCTGGCGAAAGTTTTGTTCTCTACGTTTGAAGCTTGTGTTGATATACGGTTTGGGGCCAGTGAACTTCCAACACTTTACTCGGAAAAAAAACACATCCCTCTACTACCAACACGTATCATACTACTACCAGTGCTAGTTAATTCTCTTCCGGAAACCCTGAGGCTATGAAAAGTAATTTCGAAATGAAGTTGCTAAAAAAATAGGAGAAAATTGTAACAGACGTTAAGGGTAAATACAACGATGTTTGAATGCACACTCCTTCATAATCAAGATTCTTGGACGTATTGCTGCTAGGATTATTTGCCAACTAATGAAATCTCAGAAAAGTAAAGTCGAAAAATAATATGTTATGTAGTGATTCGTTGTTTTATTTTAATCACGGTATTATTACAACTGTGTAACCTCGCGGCCAATGTTAATTTAAAAATACCGCAGTGAAATATAAATTTTTTGTTCTTTAATTTAATTGATTACTCATGGTTATAATTTATTTCATTGAAAGGGTCAATTCTGATATATTTGTTCGACTGTTTTCATTGGATGCTAAATTATACATAAAATTGCGATACATACTACCTACTGTATAACGAATGGACTCCAGTGACATAATGGAAAGATATTTCGTGTCGCACGTAGTTTTTCAACAAACGAATATTTTGAGCCCTCATGAAGTATTAACTTTTAATTATAAGCTTGATATAATTTTTTCATTTATTTATTTATTTATTTATTCAAAACCATGATGAACCGTGCAGGTACGAAGATAAAAAATTTTCAACAAAACTACTCGATCTTGTATGAAACTCAGTTTTATTTTTTTCTTCTAAATATTTTCATATCATTTTTAAGTCAATGATTATTATAATATTTTGTTTTTTACACCAACGGTTTTGGATCTAAAAAATACACCCAACTATGAGTAGGTATAGGATTCAAGTTGGCTAAAAGTCTAGCAAAAGCATATAACGTGAAGTCAAATCAATTTCAATAAAGGAAGTTTTAATTAAAAACTGAATAACGAGCCAGATTCTCTCTTGGGTCGGATAAATCATTTCAATTAATTGGACTGATTCAAAGATCGTAAATTTCTTACACCTTCGTTACTTTACTATCACGTACCTCTAAATAAGAAATAATTTTCCAATTATTATTACCGTCAATTTGTATCGCACGAATGATGCAGCCGATTGATTAATCTTCTTTCTTCAAACCCGGTTTCAGACAAACCTCATATAATTCGGTTTACGATCAAGTTTAACTGGTGTTTAAAATTGGCTTCGTACAATGCGTTACCCAGATCGACCAGACTATATCCAACGTTTAATGTAATACGTGTGAACGCTTCACGGAACTCGCAATGCACTTTGGAAAAATGACTCTTGCTAACCCAACCGCATATTATACTAAATTATCAAATTTATTAACTTTGGACAAATTTTACAAAAATTAGAGACTTCATAAACGAACAAATTATAACAGAAATAGGTTTGTCCGAATAAACAATAAACGGGATACAGACGTCTAGACCAGACGTTTTGCAGGCAACTGTGAAATGCACTCCTATCAGTTTTGAACTAGTTGCACACAACTGGTAACAACCGACATTACTTAACTGGAAACTAGAGTTTTAGTGAAATGTATGGTTAATTGTCGCTAAGACCGAAAACATTGTTATCGTAGTAGGCCCCATTTAGATCGGAGTTAGGGGGGATTGTGTTTGCTTATTAATTAAGCTTTAAGGTTAATTAATAACCCTAACAAAGGTATGTTCGGCTACAATACGATATATATAGGTATATTATAAAGACTATACCTATACGTACAAGGAGTTCGTAAATTGGGCGCACAGACTTGTTGAATATTTTAGATGAAAACCAAATCGAGAGATTTTGTATTTATTTAACGCTAATTTATTTACAGGACTGTGATATGTCTTCGGATTGTTAATGAACGATAATTAATTCGTACCGCGGTGTAAATTGCCATTATATTATTACAGTTAATGCGTGTATATCTGTATATATATATATATATATATATATATATATATATATATATATATATATATATATATATATATATATATATATGTATATATATATATATATATATATATATATATATATATATATATATATATATATATATATATATATATATATATATATATATATATATATATATATATATATATATATATATATATATATATATATATATATATATCTATATGGTATATATATACATTTATGCACGGTGCACAAATAGGCCATTAGTCGTGTGGATGTCGCATGCGTTATCAAAGTGCACCAGACACTATTACTCAACAACGGGGAAATTGATTTTTCTAAAATATCATATCATTAATATTAACAACTATCATGAATCACGAGTCATAGAACATTGATCATCGACGATATCGACTTACTTTTTAGTATCCCTGCAGCCATTTCATTTCATTTATAATATTATCATACCGTCAGCAGAACTAGTATCTACTCTGCATTTGGTATCAATAAATAATTGTGATGACACTTTTAATACAACAATACAATATAATATGTATTTGTATCACGAATACACAGTTATCTACATTGCCGTGAAAATGATGAACATTTATACACTTTACATAAAATTTTATCAATCAGACTTTAAACGATCTTCAGATATATGAAATTCAATCATTCAAGAGTAAGAAATTTTTATCAAACTTACTGATTCTGATTTTATTTTATTGTTTATATTGTTGGTAGAAAATTTTGGTCATATATACTGTATAATATTGCTTGGAATTTATTGATTCTTTTTTGTCCATCGTAGTTCAATAATTTCGAGGTATCAAAAAACCGTTATAACTTCTTCAATGTCCTATCAATTCTATAACGTATAACGACAGGATTTACCGCCTGATAAAAATGAAAAAAAAAAAAAAAACTTATTAAATATCTTTAGCAAAGACTTTGTACGTTGAGATAACTACCATCCATTCTCGACAGCTGGAAATTATATTAAAAAGTCATTACCGACGAATATTTTAACATAATCACTCGATAAAAATTGAATAATATTTAAATTATTTTCAGGAACAGGATGGTGTAAAATTTTTTTTTTTTTTTTTTTACGAATTTCCTATAATACGTATATATTTAGGTCATAATTTGTCTCTATTTTAAAGGAGTACATAATTTACAAGAGCATAATTAATACCTACCTCAAATGACAAAAAGTTTCACATTGGAAATTAATTATGTAATTACTTTATCGATCGGCCGTTTAATCTCACATTTCAATTATTGAAATTTGACGGTATCTAGTGAGTGGCGATTTTTCACCCGTCTGCAAAGGATGAATATTGAAGTTTATATGAAATCGCCTCCATATGCTGCACTTAATGCAGACAATTACGCGTGCGGAAATAGAAATTATTAATAACGGGTGAAAGTGCCACTTTTCACCTATACATATATGTGCTCCAAAAATTTGCCTATATCAGTTGCTCATTTTCAATTTAAATTTTTTTCAAATTATGTTTATTTTCAAAGGAATAAAATTCACGGATTATCGGATAAATTATTCAGTGGTATTAGAGTCCGAATCTATGAGGATATTTAGGTATTTGAATCGCCACTCTATAATTATCCGGGTATATATTCGAGGTATAAAAACGTATCTACATATATTGGTTCACGATCATTTGACAATTATTTATAAATTGATAAAAAGAAAAATCGAAATCGTACGCTATAATTCTATCAAGAACGAAAAATCAGTTCCTTTGAGCGTGAACTGTGTTACGATTACTTAAAAAATAATCTAAGAAATTTATTTAAATATGGGAAGTGTACTGCAGCACTTTTTCTCTGTAAATTAATTCATTTTCAATTATGTATATGTGTATCTATTTTTATAAAATCAATGATATTATATTATATTATATTATATTATATTATATTATATTATATTATATTATATTATTATTCTGTGGTGCTTTGCATGTCTCTATTGGATTCTGCATGTCGTTTAGGGCATCGTAAGTACTTATGGAAAAATGAAACTCACAAAACTCATCCACGATCAGTGATACTCTTTACACATTACACTTTACCGATTAAACTCCACACCGTTTGTTCTTTAAAAATTAATAGATTCCGTTTACCTGCGATGATACTATAGTTAAATAATAATATTCAAACGTGAAAATTAAAAATTTTCGAAAACTTTCAAAGTAATTTCAAAACTACAATTAGACAAGAAAACAATTGGGCAACTACTAAAAGCTGTATCATACACTGCTTTTAGCACAAAATTGAGCTAATACATTTTTTTCCCCACATATCAAAAACGTGTCAATGGTTAAAAAAGAAAATGAAAATTCTAAATGAGGAAACTTGAAGTTTCGATTGATTTACAATATCGATTTAACATTGAAGAATAAATTTGTCATTTAATTCTACAGAATTATTGGCAAAAGTTGGTAATTTTCTGTTCCCTTTGGATACGATATACCTACCAAAAGCCAATGAACCCGATACAAACTACATCTTAGAATAAAATTTAATTGTGATTTTATTATTTCCCTATACTCTTTCATAAATTAGTTGTAGCTGTGTATTATATTATAATTATCAATTATGCTCTCTCTCTCTCTCTCTCTCTCTCTCTCTCTCTCTCTCTCTCTCTCTCTCTCTCTCTCTCTCTCTATTTCTTTCAAAAAATTAAACAAAAAAGAAAAAAAAAAAAAACTCATTGTATGTAGTTATTGTTTTTTACAACCATCTTTTTTGTAGCTATACATACCTACATAGATAAAAATTATCATCTTTTATTAATCATGTTATTTTTACTTTTACTCTGATCATCATACAATAAAATTGAACTAATTTAACGTCATTTGCATTATCAGACTACGTATTTTTATTAAACAATTGTCAATTTCAGACTACGTATTTTCATCAACTAATATTATAAATTAACTTAAAAGGACTGCTCGTTTTCATAAGAGATACCTTCACGTGCCAGATGATACCACTTATTAGAGTAACGTAGTACTTGACCCTCACACGTCTATGAATCAATATTTAAAGTGGTTACGTGAACGCGTTTAGCCGGAAGTGATTAAATCGAATTTGAAAATATTCACTCCTGGCCAAATTGTCGTAATTATTAACTGGGCAGATTGTAGCTTTGCGAGTGACGTTAGATTCGGAAATTCATTGACCGTATATTAAAATAAAGTTTTTATCGTTATATTCAGGATAAGGAGGATGGACCGGTGTACAAATTTTATGAAGCTATTATGGACGTTGACAAAGAGTTCATGCTGGACCTCAATAGGCAACGAGAACTCACGCTTTTTGCACCTAGCAATGCTGCGTGGGAGGAACCCAGCCTCAAGCCTATTCGTCAGGACAAGAAACGCATGATGGAAATATTGAAACTGCACTTTGTCAAAGAACGGCTACCCCTTGAAAAAATTATACAAACTAATAAGAACCTACAGGTTAGTAAAAATCCTTGAATAAGAACCTTCTTGATTATTACCGTGCCGCTCATAAGGAGATAAACGAATACACTGATTAATCGTTTGCTTCGAGTTCAAAGTTTCCGACGAAAAAATAAATGAAAATAACAAGTTAAAAATATAACTAGAATTATTTTTAAACAGTATTTTATAACGAGGGCTTAATATTAATAAAAAATTAATAAATTGTTTCATCTTTTTTATAAATTTTCATAAAAAAATTAGAGCCATTGAAGAAAAATAAAACAGTTATAAAAAATTCGACAAATAAGGAAGACGGGGGCAAAATGCAAAGCATATAAAAAGTTTGGTAATAAATTTCATCAAGTATACCCTCCAATTAATGTTCACTTTAAATTACACCTCAATATAATGTAATTTAAAGGAAGCTGTACTTGAAGATAAAATTCGTTTTATCGATTTTTCAATTTTGCAATTTGGTTTAAAATGTTGATTTAAAAAATGGACAAAGTGAGTTTTGCTTTCAATAGACGGATAACAGTTTTAATGACAATTCAAAAGCAATAGAAAAAACATCGCTTAAATTATTGTAATTGAGTTTATTTCTTAGGCAATTCATTTTGTCCCGGTATTCGATATTGATCAAAAATGTACAGAGTGTATTAAGATGCCTTGTTCAACTTTATATGTACATACATACATTACGAGATTTATTTTTTAAGACTGCAAAGAACGGAAGGAAACTTTGGGAGGTAATGAAACAAATATTGTTATCGTAGGTTGGAGAATGGTGTGTCGATTACTTTTTCCCATATTTTTGTAGCTTTTTTTTCTTTTTTTAGTCATGTGCATATTATTCGTAGATTTCTTCACCTGTTTTTGTAGTATAGTTTAAAAAGCACCAAAAATTTTTTCACGAATAAATACTCGGTAACAACCCAGAAACATTCGCCATAAAAGAAAAAAAAAGAGTAAATCGTAACCGCGAACCCAAACCGAGCTCTCAACTTTGAAGCACAGAGAATCTAAAGTATCCATCTCTGCGAAAAATTAACATTTATATCTATAAGAAATTTACATTCTGAGTAAATTTCTATCAGTAAATATCATGTCAAATAACAAATAATCAATTCTATCATCGTTTTTAGACAAAAAATTGACTAGGTAGCGGGTCTTCCTTCCGTTAGCTTCATGTCCAATAAATTCTTGGAGTATCTTCTTTCGCTTCAATGATAGTCAATGTTTTATTCAGTTGCTCAATTCATAGAAAATGAATGTTTCAAAGACGCGAACATTTCTCGTACTTTATGAATTCTTTCATGTAGTTATATGTATGTATATATATGATGTAATATATATCCCCCCAAAAAGCACCTCTGGTGCAAAAACCTTTCGCCAAGTACATTAATGTGATATTTCCCACAAAAATAGTGTTGCAGCCATTCAATCTACAAAAGTATTGAAATCAATGGGCATTGCCAAGTACAATTAAATTTTCCCAATTAATTTCTGAATGTGACCTGATCCTACTTTTCGGTAGGTATTTACATTTCGATGTACATAACTTACGTCACACGTAATAACATGCAATATACGCACTTATCAGAGAAGATCAATTGAGAGTAAAATTAAGAAACAGAAAAAAAGAAATTTGGAGATAGTGGTACTTGGCGGGCATTTTTGGCTGATGTCTAAATTACTACAAAAATGCCCGCCAAGTACCACTATCTCCAAATTTTTTTTTTTCTGTTTCTTAATTTTACTCTCAATTGATCTTCTCTGATAAGTGCGTATATTGCATGTTATTACGTGTGACGTAAGTTATGTACATCGAAATGTAAATACCTACCGAAAAGTAGGATCAGGTCACATTCAGAAATTAATTGGGAAAATTTAATTGTACTTGGCAATGCCCATTGATTTCAATACTTTTGTAGATTGAATGGCTGCAACACTATTTTTGTGGGAAATATCACATTAATGTACTTGGCGAAAGGTTTTTGCACCAGAGGTGCTTTTTGGGGGGATTTCATTACTTTTTGTACCATCTCGATTCAGACTAATTAGTCTTATTCATAACAAATTGTATAAATTATGTCCTCTGAAAATTGGTTCAAGTTTTAAGAAATGTTAGTGGCAGTTGATAAGAGTGTGTATGAATTTCTGTAGAATTGTATTTAAACAACGTTCAGATGTTAGCAGCTGATACGATATATACGATAGTTGACAATATCCGTGTTTTAATTGAGTATAATTCGAAAACTACACATCATACGAGAAATGTTAAGTGAAAAAAAAATTTCAGTTCGAAGTAAACTTCAAAGTGATGACGTACAAAAAAATACGACGGTTCCGAAAAGTTGAAAAAAAATTATTATAAAATTGGTTTTCAATATTTCTCAACAACCTTACGTTTTTTACCATCCAAAAATTTCAGAGGATATTCCTTTATAGTGTAAAAAGAATGAGTACAAATTTTATCGTGGAGCCAGATTTCAGTTAGGAGATATATGAATTTTGTACCGAATTTATTGCGAACCAAAAGTACAACTTTTTTAGCACTGCGAAGTTGAAAGTTTTGTTTATTTAACGGTTTTTAAAGATTTTTTGAGTCGATACGGTCTTTGCGATACAAAAGTTTTGTTGTTTTTGTTTCGAAATAAATTCAGTAAAAAATTCATATTTTCTAAACTAAATCTGAGTCCACAATAAAATTCATGCACGTTCTTTTCACACTATAGAGGAATATTCTCTGAGAGTCTTAGCCCCAAAAGACGTATGACTTGTGAGAAATTTCAAAAACTAACTTTATAATAATTTTTTTCCAACTTTCCGGAACCGACAAATTTTTTCGTACATAATCATTTGGACGTCTACTTTAAACTGAAACTTTTTTATTCTCAACATTTTTTTGTATGATGTATAGTTTTCGTGTTATACTTGACCAAAACTCGTGCCACGACGCTCGTACTTTCCTCATTCATCTAGATCCAGAAATATGCATCTGACAATTTGACAGTGACTATTTCCATGACCTAAAAAATCAAAACGCCACTTGGCAGAAATTGTGCATTTTAATTTTCAGGCATTATAGAAACGACTTGAAATTTTAATTTTAATTATATTATATATTATTATAATGTATTATTAAAATTCTTATTGAATTAGTATACCTACTTCATTTATATCGATCTCATAATCTTTAGCATGAAAGATGAGAAATATTACTATTTTTTAATGTCTTATATTAGCTCTTTTATCACGGAGATACGTCTATAATTTTCACGTCGTGTAAAGTGTCGTAGAAGCATATGACATGCAGACCGAAAGAAAATGGCAACATTGCTGGTGGACGACTACCTCGTTCCGAAAGGAACTGACAATGGCAACATAGCCGGTGGGCGACGACGAAGGAAACGGAGAAGGAGAATTTTTGTTGGTCGAACTGAGGGTGTCTGTAATTCGGAAATATTATATCTCAGCTCTCCGTGCACCGATTGCATAAGAATTGGGCTTAAATAAAAGCTATTTGAAGCCATATACTGAGATAAATATTTGAATCTCGTGTATAACTCGAGTCGGAAGTTATTAAGGATAACACAGTCGCCGTATAGGCCGTAGAGCTCTCATGCGGGTATAGAGACTCGGTCGAGTCTCACGCCGTGCGTTAAAAATTCTTTTTAATGTACTTGGCGCGAGACTCTACCGAGTCTCTTGATACTCCAGTATAATATTATACTCGAGGGAGGATCCCCTGTGAAGATATAGAATTTTTTCATATTTCCACATCAGAATATGATCAGATTTACAACATTAAAAATTATTTCAACGATGTAACTTCAACTTTGATATAATATTTTAATGATGAGTATTGCTGCTCGAGAAAATAGCTTATACTACAGTATAGTATAGATCTACTTGTTGCTTGATAATACCCTAATTGAATAGCGCTACTCAAACTCTTCAACTCTCAACCTAATATCAATTAGCCTGGCGCGCCTTGCTGAATTCTCGACATTCTGCGATAGCTATTCCATCCTCGGTTATTAGCACATATATACCTACATTCTGTACATCTTAACGTGAGATGTGTTACACATATGCATATGCATCCGCGAAAAGTTTATCGAGAAAATTCACTAAAGATTCACTCATGCTAATACAGCTAGTTTAAAACTTTATCGAAACAATATGGGCTCGTTAATAATGTTCAGAAGGGACTTTTTATTATTATAGAGCAAAACGATTCAACCAACCGTGCATGAGTGTACTTCCCAACTTTCAACTTATGCATATAGTTTTTCGCGAATAAATGTGACCCAATATTCACGACGTAAGCTCAAGAATAAATTGCAACTTGGAATCTAATCCTCTTAGTGTCTTCGATATCGATTAACACAAATAATCGTGGTTAGATTCTTCCACGTTCATGTAACCGCATTATATAAAACCCTCAACTGTAATATGGCAGGTTGGATTTTCATGTTAATTGATTTCATTGCCAGTGAACATCGGAGCAGCTTACGTCTAGTTCATAAATTAAATTAAATAATAAACTCAATGGTCTTTCGGTCAACGACATAAAACTAAATCGATCATATAATTCATTTCGGGTGTTATGCAGTCAACGAATTATAGTCACTCAAACGGACTAAGCTTTTCCTTGATTCTAGCGTTTTTTTTTTTTAAACTTATTTTTACAATAATTAGCAAAAAAAAAAATTCTCTTGTTCTATCAAACATTTTGTACTCCCGAAGGACAGTCAAGTATTCAAGTACACAACTTTTATGTCCAATTGCAATTTTTGACAAAATTTTGTAACTTTTATTTGTCTCTTTTACCCTAAAACACGCGATATCTCTTGCCATTAAACAACCGATGAGCTTGAAGTAATTTTTCTCACAATTTAGCAGCAAATGGAGCTTGAAATTCGCACTTAGTTGTTTTGGCAACCAAGATTGAGACATGGGGTATCTATATCAAACCTATATTAAATCATAAGAGACTTTCTGTAAACGTGCATAACGTATCCAAATTGTATCCCATTTTATTTGATTATTACCGAAGTGTAGAGCAGCACAAATATTAGGATATAATTTGATAGGATTTTATTATTTTATCCATTACAAGAAAAGCTGACTACTGTACCGTATAGTAAGGGAATAACAGTGAAACGGGTAGGTAATATCGTTCGAATTAACTGATATTATCACAGTTACAATTTGCAACTTATTCAACGCCTCGACTTGTATGTGTATTATGTATAATATAATCTCAACGAAATTGTTGAAACTTTACCTCACCCTATACTGCTGCAGGGTGGGTTTTATATAGTCTGTATCTATAACCCTGCAGTATCGTTAAATACAACGAGATTTTCCAAAAGAAATGAAAATCGTTTTGAGCATATCGTAAGCCATTCTTGCTACACAACTGTAAACGGTCACTCACTAGAGCGAGATGAGGATCGAGAATAGCTGATCTTACTTACGTAATAATGCAGTGAATATAAATCGGTTTTATTTTCTGTAAAGGTCAGGTTAACTCGATCTCGAGAACATTCAGTCTTTAAATTTATTTCGGATTTATCCCGCTAGCTACATTAACAAATTGTCTTATAAAATTTTGTAAAAATTTTTCTGGAACTTTTCGCCACAATTTATACTGCAAAGCGATGAACATTATGCGTTATAAAAGTAAAGTTGGTTCGATAAGCTCGGTTTGATTATTCGCTGTGTGTATAAGATGTTACTAATCACTGTGACATAAACGCGATAATCCGTGGAAAAAAAAAAAAAAAAAAAAAATAGAGAAAAACGAAATGGTAGTAGAGATGAGTAAGAGGAATGGAGCGTCGAAAAAAGTGGCCAATCATGTCCTACCGTGAAAAGCTTCGATACTGAGCTAATTACAAGGTACGGGACTACTGTAGACCCGGACGTAATCTAGAATCGGGGGTGATAATTCGAACGCAATCAGCGAAAGAGAGAGAGAGAGAGAGAAAGAGATAAAGAGAAAGAGATATAAGTATGAAGAGAAGGAAAGTAGGTTTTTGTCAAGCGAATTAAAAGCGAGCTTGAGAATCGTAGGGTCAGGAGAATCAAGCAAATTTTAGCGTAATTTAAAAACAATTGGTTCTGAATGAAACGCAAGAGAGAAAAAAACGGGCTCATCTCCTCACCCTTCTTTACGCTTTATCTCATTCTGTCCCAGTTTGATTCTCAACTTCTCTTTTCCACTCTTCGACTTCCTGCTCGCTTTTCTGTTTGGGTTGATTAGATGATAATGAGCTTGGTAGCTCGGAGCGTAAGGAACGAATTAAAGAAAATTAAAACCAGACCCTCCGTAGAATAGCCGTAAACCTTGTCAGGGAAGTTTTAATTCGCTAAGATAGTCCAGCTAATTCTCGATTCATTTTTAAAGCTCTTATTTATCTTACGTGTAATGTATTCACAACGTTGCATATTTAGACTAAAAGCTCAGTAATATCGACTTTCGCGTTTGTAGAAAATCTAGAAAAATTCAAATCCATCAAATATTTTCCGTACTATATTATTGCGTGAATTTTTTCGATATACACACAACTGAAATATCTGCATCAAAAAATAGCGCAGCGAGTTTACCTGATTGGAAGTGCAGCAAAAAAAAAAGAAAAAAAGATATTAAAAAAGAAAACAGAGGTCGAGCTATCAGATAATTTTTCAACCCACGAAAAAAGAGAGCATAAAAAATAAAAAATAGAAATACTGAAAAACGATGGCGCTGCACGGTGCGTGCAATAAACGCGAAATGTAGTTGTGTATCATCCGGCCAGTACCCAGCTACCGGATAACATTGCAGCTGTTATATTTTGATGAAACTAATAAATTTCAGTACCTATATCAATGGAATAGATTTGAACAAGTTTAATCGGTCGTATCCTTGTTTTTCCATTCACTAGCTGTACAGGTGCACTAGATAAAGTATGAACCATCCTATAAATGTGCCGTTACCTCGCTGAGATATTTTTTCGGAATTTAACGAAAATTTTTTTTTAACGACTATACCTGTCTATATATACCTATATACTTTACTGATGTTCAAAGAGAATAATAAATGAACAATTTTTTATATACTGCAGTATATTGTCGGTAAGAAAATGTGACATGTCTTAGTGCCTCCAAAACGTGTTTTGTGTATTCGATTGATTGCGAACATTATCAAGAGCGTGCTCATCAAATAACAATTACACACGTCACGTCAGTTAATTATCTCAATTTCGACTAGTAGTTACTGATTCTCATTGTCTTTGTTCGAGGAAATTATTGCCTCTCATGTATAACGATAGTGGTAATTAATAAACGATCGGCATGTGCAGCTACCAATATGCTTAGTATCCAGCAGTTTGTAGTGGATGGTAATCACCGGATCACAATCAATGTTCCCATTTTCATTTTATGGTAATGTATTCGAAAATATAATTAGCGTCCCGTTTCTCGCATACAATTTTCAGTTTATTTGATAAGCATAATGGTAGGGTAGGTATTTGTTTTGTGATGAAATGGTCGATGTTGCTTATTAATAAGTACCTCAAGTGTGGCTACAGCCCACAGCTTCAACGTCAAATAAATGCAAATTGAACAGTGCCACAAATGAATTTTGTTCTTTAAATTGCAACGCTCGTTTGGAATAATAAAAAGAAGAAGAAAAAAAAAAAAAAGATTTATCAGACTTGGTAATTCGAACTTAGTCGAATAAGATGAATATTAATAACTATTTTAACTCGGCAGTTTATCTCTCATTGATTTTCAATTTATACTGCAGGATGAGCTTGGGCCATCGGTCACCATCTGCGGTCTCCATAAACTATAATATGCTGACGCGTTATTGAGATATTATTTTTTTATTCCATGATTTAATATAACCAATCGCAAATAAAATCAAAAATAGATTTCAAAGTTCCTTTTTTTATTGATTTTTCTTCAGTTCTTTCTTTTTGGTTTCTTCTTTTTTGGGTCTTATCCAAACTGGAAACGAAATCTAATTCATGAATATCCATAGGATCGAGAATTATCAGCTTATAACAGCCTTTGTAATGATTACACGTAAACTCCAATTAGCAATGCAGTAATACTCCGCGGTGCATTATGTTGCTGTGGTTTAATGGCGCATTGAAACACAGTTAGCGGTGTACCCGAAATTAGCTATTCCATCCTAAACACAAGGCTGTTGTGCACTCTGCAGTCCATTAAATAGGTAATGGTCGAATCTTCATCAACTAACTGTCGAGATATACCCACCTTGTATGTCAAAAAAATATCTTTTACTTTTGAATAAAAAGTTGTCACGTAATATAGTCATTCAACAGAGATAATTCTCACGAAATAGAAGATGGATTCCCAGTAAATTTCCTCTAACTACACTTCATTCAATAGCCTCATTCCACCCAGGATCTATAATAACAATGGCAATACAGCTCAAAATCACTATCTCGTAATCCTGATATTCTGATTACAAATTGATTAGATGGAATGTACTATAATGTATCAGATACAATATACATCAAATCAATTTACTATCTGGTGGTTTCGAGAATTAACTGATTGATACATATATCTGTACCTGAAGTTATCATGCGACGTAGATACCACATGACTAGAAATAAATGAATGTTTAGCAGCAATTAACTTCAAAAGAAAAATTAATTAATTAATAAAAGGGATGGGCAGATCCCTGTTTATGGATGAAGTAGTAAGGTAAAGTGCCTCTTGTTTGAGGGGTTCGTGGTTATAATAATTAATTTCTGCAGAGAGGATGAATTGTGGGTAAAGAGTTAAAATTTCGAGCATTTTATGTTATGTATAGTTATTTCTGTCCAATTTTAATCGATATACTTATTTATCTCGTTAGCATTGAGTGTTGTATAATAAATTCGGTTTTAAAAGATAAACTAGCTGCAATAGGCGTACAGAAATGTAAGACAGTCGATAAAATTAAATATTTACGATGTGGGCGATTGCTGCAAAAGTTATTACCACGTTAAACCATTCGGCCAAGGCATAGTATATAGTCATTAAAAAAAATACACCGAGTTTGGTATAATTTAGAAGAATTTTATTTCTGAATGTTTCCACATTTATTCATAATTGTATGATTTATGCAAAAGAAAAGAAACCCCACTTGACTCACCGGCCTCAAGTTTCTCAATTGCCAGTCACTGGGGAAAATCGATTCTAGTAATTTCTTAATCATTCACTTTATTGGTATACCTATAAATTATCTCAGTATTGAAGACTTCTTAAAATTTGTATGCATAAAATTTAGCAAAGATTGTTTCACCAGTAATCGATCCTTAAATTTTTATTACTGGATATTCAAGTATTCTAGCTACACGCATATTTAAAGTTATTGAACTCAAGCTGCAGGCTTATTAATCCTGACAATGTTATGCATAACGTAGATCGATGGATGGGCTGACAGACGCGTATAGATATAATCGCACGGAAAGCCATAAAATTTCTTGATTCATAGATCCTTCAAGCTATAGCTGGCTAACTGCAATCTTATTCAGTCAGTTGCCATAAATTTCAAGTAATGCATCCAATTTATATTCGTGACACTCATTGTCAGACACCTTCGTGTCTATCCATTCGAGAGAGCAGCCATCTACATTATCTCATCAGCATTTCAAGGGTTGTGCCATGGGTGGGTGACGGGGTGACGGGGCGAAAGGACTCGGGCGAAACATAAAGCATGCATAAAACACGAAACGTAAAGCACACACCCGTGACAAATTAACATAGTTCCATGGTTAGAGAGTAATGCAAATCCCGAGCCCTTAGAACTCGACTGCTTGCCGGCTGAAGGTAAGACCTATACCTTCTCGCACTCTGGACGATGATTACTTTATTTTCAAAAAATTTAGATCTCAAGTTGGTTCTAGTTTTTTATCCTTTCATTTCGAAGTATATACGAGAATAGCGCCATTTTTATCTGCATGATTAGAGGATTAAATAGAAGTAGAAAATTTTTATCTAGAAAATTACGTACTTATTCGTGTTAAGTATATACGCTCTAATCGTTCACGAATTTCAGCGTATCTTCCTCTATTTAGCTGTACACGTTCTACAATAGCGTTTTCTACTTTGAATAGCGTATTTCCGATTTAGTACCTAGCAGGAAATTGTGTTTCACTAATCACTAGCTTTGATCGTATTCACGTTAGGATACCGCGTTAATTTTCCTACTTCAACATCCCGTCATCCTCTTATCGTATTTCGCGAAATGCTATCTCTAATATACAATTGAGGTATCGTTAACTTCTAAATAGGTGTTACACTTATTACTCCAAAGGGGTGCGTTAATCGTCCTAAATCTTTGTCTCGTTTTTGTTTTATAATTTCGGTAACGAATGTTAGAAAATTATCTACACATGGGATGTTGTAAAGTCAATGAGCTAACCGCTAATTGGAAATATTTTAGGTCGCTACAGCAGCGGATCGCAAAAGTCTTTACTTTAACATCGTGCAAGGACCAAACGGAAACGAAACCATTACTGTTGAAGGAGGTGGCGTTAACGCAACCGTTACTACTTCGAACATTGCAGCAACAAATGGAATTGTTCACATTATCAACAGGGTTCTTGGTGTTCCTTACACCACCGTTCAGGAAAAATTAATGACCGATCCTATGCTAAAGTAAGTACTTATTTCTTATTAATTGAATTCTTCAATTCAACATTGTATTTGTAAATTCAATTCAATAATAATTGCATTCAGAATTGACTGCAGGACAATTCTATACAGCTTTTACTTCTGGTATTGTGATTCGTTCTCTATAAATTTAAATAAAAGCAGTTTGAATCGTGTTTAAATGTACCAACGGATTATCTTTTGTCGTTTCGTAAGTAATTGTAGTTTTCCAATAATCTTTCTTGTCTCACTGGTGCAGAAGCAATGGAATACTTTAACTTGTTGATAGTCATTAATTGTCTCTCCCGACGATTGCAGCTCACTATATTTTTTAAACTTCTTTCTGTTTTTTTTATTTTTTTTTTATCCTCACTTATATTCAATTAAACTAATGAGACAAATCTAATTACAATTATCTGTGAGAATCTCGTAAAAATTATCATCGAGTTTCCTAGGGTCTTATCTAGAATTTGCAAGGCTTTGAAACAAAAAAGAAATGAAGAAAAAAATAAAAATAACAAAAAAATAACAAAAAAAAAAAAAAGAGGAAAAACGGTTAATTAATATCTTTCGAAGTAGCGCTTTCGGGATTTCGCTTAAACTTTCCACCCTGGTGAAAATTACGGTACAGAGAACTGGGTGTTAAGCGGATTCATGGCGTAACGATGAAAAAGTAAAAAACACCACTTCTGGATTACACCGCAGTAGGTACGATGAAATAAAGAAAGGATTTAATGCGAAGTAGTATGTAAAAGGATTCTTCTGTTTTAAAAGTAGAACAATGAGAACAAATAACGTCATTTACCTAATTTTTTTTTTTATATTTTAAAAGCCTTTGAATACGGCGGTAACAAACTCCCCTTTCATTACTATAACATACGTCAGCATCACAAACTTTTCTTTTTTTTTTTTTTTAACCTGTTTATCTGTACATTAGTTATATGTTTGCCTTTTCACAACTTTGACATTTTTCGAGGTGTATCAAAAACGGGAATTATAATATCATTAGTTGCAGTTTTAGTTGAGGGTATAGATTCGGAGGTAACAAGGCACGAATTTTTCAGTTGAGATTTCAAGCTGGCAGAATTATTGTTACACTAATCTTTCGATAAATGGATTTATGAATTCTCATTTTTTTTAAATATAAAGTCAATCTTAATTCCGACTTTAGAATATAATCTATATAACCAACTTGGAATGATCTTCATTCATCGTATAGACCCAAGGGATGCTTTACGTTCTCTGCCTATATCGTTGAAAGTATGGCTGAGGATTACAGGCAATTTAAAATAATAATTGTAACAAGCGATACGGCGAACGAAATTTGAAATATAAGACGAAGTGAGCGGTGATAAAGAATGGATTATTTTTTAATGGTAGGTATAGGAAATTGATTAAGGAACGATCCCTTAAGAGAAAATAAAAATCATTGTCCACTGGTTTTATTTGCTTGTTGAAAAATATCCCAATTGTTTATCGTTTAAAAAATTCTTTTTTATTTTCTTATTTTTTCTTTATATCATACGAGTAAATTTGTGTACAATGTTCAATGGGTTTTTTTTTTTTTTTTTTTTTAATTTTTACTTGGTAAACGAGACATACATAATCACGAAATTATTTCGTTGTAATAATTGCATGAAACGCGGCATATCACGTGGCTCGACCCGATGCTAGTTTCATTACGATAATAGCCATTAGGTCGACCCCATACCACGTTAGCCCACGTATCTCTGCCATCTATCAGCCAGCAATACGTTACCCACTACCACCGAGTAGAAACTACGGGTTGCGTGTTATAGATTTAATGCCATTACCTGCTTTATACGATACGCGGGTGGCTGCAGGTCGATGGGGTAGATGGATGGTGACGTCAGCATTCCATCACGTTGTTAAACATCCAGACGACGCAATAGTCACGATTTCGGACTGTATACTTTACGTCTCGGTACTTTATAGGGTCAATGACTTAACTTTCGGCGCCGAGAAAGAAGATTCAAAAATCTCAAAGGTCTAAAGATGATAAACTAACCATTTTATTAGGAGCGCAACGCCTGTAGCAGTGAATCAGATTAAAGTAATTATTGGTTTCAAAAATTCACATCCTCTTTCACACCCTTGAATCCATCGGATTTACTTTAATGTTAAAAATTATAAATGCGATCGGCCGAGGGGTGGCCACCTCGGACTTTCCCTCAAGGCAGCTGAACTGCAGGTATCTGAAGGCCGACGTTGTCTGCAGTACCTAATTCAACGTATGAGTTCTTTTTTTTCAATGTTAATGGTCCTAAAATGAAAATTCTTCAAATGGAAAAATATTTCTACAATGTACTTTTTTTCCATAGACTTCTTTAAGACTAATAGTCGAATTGTGAGAATATTAGTGTTTCATCCAGCTTCTATGTTATAATTAAGTTGATATGTATTAATAATCATTGCAATTTTTCTTGGGACATATGTGTATATTATGCTTGATAATATATTCACAAAAGTTGCATATTTACTTCACTACCGATGTGAACACATGCACAAATATCACAAATAGAAAAATTTTCGGTTTGCATGACGTGCAATTTGCCCAATATAAATAACATTAAATTCGATCATTCTTTCTGTGATAATCGGTACGCCAATTCCGATAAATAAGCACATCAAAAACAATAAATAGTAAATATATCGAAGAACTGAAACGTGGCCAATCAATTTCGGATCCCGAAACAACACGTTTTGGAAATACAATTCACCAAATGGGATGTCTTGTTTTGTTTTCCAGTTCCACTTACTTCCTCGGGCAACGCCAAGGCTTTAACAATCAATTGAACGATACCAAAAAGCGTTTCACATACTTTGTGCCACGAGACTACGCCTGGAAAGCAGCCGAAATGAAGTATCCTTCTACCTACAAGAAGCTGTTTATGCCCGAATTCGCTTATCACGTAAGACAAGCCTTTGTTTCATATTAAATTCCTTTTATCTCTCTCCAGACAATAATTAATCGATAATAGAAAACAAAAAAGCCTTCATTGCCTGTGAGAAAAAAAAAACAAACAATTGAATAAACTGTATAACAAATTTTTAAACTTTGAAAATTTATACTAAAATCAATTTTTCAATAGTTTATAGTCATGTCGAAATGTAAATGAAGATTATAATTCACTTACCGTTTTCAGACTGAGTCAATATTGGAACGGCACGTGGTGGTAGCTGACCAAGCTTACACGATGGCAAAACTGAAAGAAGAAATGCACACGAACGACACTGTCATCTTACCAGCACTTAGGGGCACCCTGAAACTTCGTGTTAAAGAAAGTGGCGAAAGTAAGTATATAATTTTGACTTTCTAGGTAAACTATAGCAATAAAATTGGCTCGTGTAGGAACAACTTTGTTTAAACTTCACCGTTGTCATAATCGGTTTGCCGTTACCGTCGAAACTTTCAGCCGCAGGAAGCCTAAACTATTTCTTAGGTAGTAGAGGTACTATATACGTCAAACTTTGTAGAGAATTCAGATTCCTGTTACAGCGGTATTCGTTAACGCAGAAGAAAACGAATGAGAAAAAGAGAAAGAGAGAGAGAGAGAGAGAGAGAGAGAGAGAGAGAGAGAGAGAGAGAGAGAGAGAGAGAGAGAGAGAGAGAGGGAGGGAGAGAGAGAGAAAATGAGAGTAAAATAAAAAGTTAAATTTCAATTTAGAACATGGACAGAAAAAGGGTGTCATGCGCAAATATATTATTGAGAAAAAGAATGAGAAACGTAAGTAAAAAGTTAGTGCAACTTTATGTGTGAAAGTTCTTAATAGGATCACAAGGGACGCCGCGAAGTTCTCTTTTTTTTTTTTTTTTATTTTTTTTTTTTTTGTTTTTTGTACAGCTACTTTCTTACCTTTTCTCAAAATTTGTTCAAAGACGTGTTTTTAATCGGAATGTCGACATCTTGTCCGATTCATGTACCCAGTTTTAGACGTTTACATGTATTACAACGTTTTCTCAAAATCATACTCACGCTAATATGAAGTCAGATCGGATTAAAAATTTTTTTTTTTTTTTTTAAATTCTCAAATATTATGACGTTTACGAATCGGACGTTTGATTATATGTCGAAAAACCTCAGAACGATGATTCCAATATTCGCAGTCGATGATTCAACCTAAGACCTATCTCTGGACTTTTCTTCATCACATATATAACTGGATTATTTTGTTTCGCTACGACATTTACTTATTTCTTTTACTACGGAGTTTTCATCTCTATGGAAAGAAGCGACGCGGTGGTATATACATATATATATATATACCTATATCGATGTGTCCCACCACCCCATTCTACTCTCTCTCTATATCCTCATATAGTCGTGTTCTTCATTTCTTCTCTTGATCTTTTTACCAGTCCTGAACTCCCTTTCTTGCCTTCGTATCAACATACATTCTTTTCGTGATCCATTTCTGTCCGATGTGGCATCATAGTACAGAGAAAAGCAATCCTCTGTCAATAGCGTCGAAACGTATACTCGCCTACCATGGATATACGTGAATTGAAAATTGAAGTGAAAATTGGCAAGTGGCTGATGTCGTTCGATCGGGTAGTCAATTCAAACGAAAGTTCGAGCTTTTTTGTTGCTCTTACCATTTAGCCGAGTTCCCGCTACTTCTTTCCGTTGAACCCATATATTTGGGTTTTCTTTTTTTTTTTTCTCTTTTTTATTTCGATATCCCCGAATATTGGCCCCTTGTCTCGATCTGACTAACAAAGAATCGTATCGAATTTCTCTTTTAATTAAATATATGTATGTAATATGTGTTAGACAACTATGACGAAGCCGAGGAGTACGACGAAAACGCAATACGACCAGACCAATCACCTGGTGAGTTAGTTGGCTGTATTGTAACTTGCGTTTTGTCAGGAATTTAGCAAATTATATGGTTAGTTCGTGTACGCAATGAAATTCAACGCAATTTACAATTAGTGCAAATGTACCCAGTTTTTCACGCACTATATACTGCAGATTTATATATAATATATTTTCAGCCGTACCTATATATACCTTATATACTCATATTTTTTTATACACTGCTAGAGTACACGCATATATATATATATATATATATATATATATATATATATATATATATATATATATATATATATATATATATATATATATGCATATTTTTATTTATTTTTTCTTTATTGTGATGTAATGTGACGTAATGAAAGTGAACAATGTAATCTGGCACGTGTTGTATCTCATTTATATTCAAATTTACACATCACGTTTCTTAATTCATTAATTCCGAATCAGTGAGATGCTAACAAGTGAGATAATTTGATCTGACTAAATTCTCTCATCGCTAATTCTAGGTCATATCAAATATTATACATATACAGGGTCTTTTCGTTGATAAGACTCATATGGCGCTCAATTATATGCAATTCGTGGCACAGAGCGTACTTGTACTTTAAATTGCATATGATTGGGCGCCCTATGGGTCTCATCCATGAAAATACCCGGTATACCTATATATCAGAACTTTGTCAGTTATCGAACATTATATTAACCAGTCTAAAAACAGCGTTTTTTATATATTTAATTATTATATTTAATTTTTTTATCTTAATTCACCGATTCACCGATCAATGATTGTCACTAAATTTAATCGCACTTTTCTTGCAAACTATTAGCTACTTATAATCAATGCTAGTCACTCGTTTTGTAAATTCAATAAATTTCGAATACATGTGTGAAAGAATATTTTGCAAGCCTTTCAATGGTTGTCAAAATTGTAAAGCTTACTTACATGTTGCTGTTGATGCTAATAATCAAACAGAAATCAAGTGCAATTGTAGGTCCTTTGATAATTAGAGAACAAAAAAAAAAAAACAAAAAAATCACTAATTAGTAAAACGCAAAAACCACGGTCACTTAATTCACGGTACACCTTAATCTTAAATTTTATTTCAATTCAATGCTGTGTTGCACTTTATATTCCATCATGAAAATACAATTATTGTATCGTGTTCTAGGAAGTATTTGTTAGTTTGCTGCACAGCACTGTAATCTATGCCAAGAAATTCTTTGTCCGTTCGCCTCCATAGGCAATCGAATCAAAGGCATGAGTTATTTTTACTTTTAACAATGCCTTCAATATCGCGATTGTACTGTAAATTTTTATTTCAAATAACCTGATTTCCATGACTGAAGAAAGCAATTATCGGACGGTAGCTATTGCAAAGCAATATCCATACGGTTTATGATTCATTGATCTCGTCCAGATATATAACGTTGAAAATTATTTTAAAACCATTTCTTCTACGGATAGTAGAAATTTATAAGTCAGAGTGAAGGATTCCTGTACCAATTCAACTCGATGCTAAAATTATTTGCATTGTAAATTCATCAATAAACGAAGAATGACGGTCGAACATACAGTTTTCTTTGATTCTTGTTACTTCTTTTTTAATTTTTCAGTATATTATATCAGGAAGTAGACTACGCTGTGATTATCGGAATACTTTATTCGATTACCTTTTATCTAATAATTGTATATCATATTTATCCACCTTTGACTCCAAAAATCATTTGAAACAAATAACTTTGTAACTGTAATTCGTAATTTCCGATTAGATATCTTTTACGTGGATAAATTCTTGAAGATTAGATCATATCATATGCACACGCGTACTTTACGAGTTTGAATTTTATAAAAGGATAGTAATGATAATTTACAGTGCATTACATATGAAAAAGTTCATCCAATGCAGTTCGGATGAGATTTAAAAAGCGGATATTATTCGGTATAAAAATTTTGGTATCTATATCGCGTACTGAAAATAAGATGTAGCCGCGTATGATGGTAACTATAAAATTCTGAATGCCGCATAACGCTGTATGTATCACGCGAGAGCTATAACCTTGACGTTCTATTAGCATTAAATGTTATCTGAACAACCTGCACCAGTCAAATGCATATCAGGTACGTATATTGTACCTACCTATATGGTTTTAGTATGAAAATTCCGATATTAACGATCACATAAATTTGCCATTCTATACAGCAATTTATACAAACGTTAGTAATTTTTCGATATATCGTTACCAATATCCAACCGTGATCTTAAACTGTTTAAAAAATTTTGTAGCTAGTTGACGAAAATATCGGATAGCAAAAATTACACTATTTGATACGCGAAATCTAATTAACGATTTATTCGCTTAATCATGTTTAAACTCACTTACACAGAAAAAAAAGAGAATGTATCAGTGAACCACGAGGTGAAGTTCATTACACACCTTTCAACTACCATTTAAATGTAAATTCGCTGATTACTTACTCGCCTTGCTAATTGCTGTGTTTCATTCATCGATTGGTCGACGGTACTTAATACTATTTCCCAGTAGATGTATTATTTCTCTGTCTTAATCGACTATTACGATAGTCCAGTTATCTCTTAACTGACTCTGAACAGAGCTGCTGCAGATAGGATGATATGTATAGCTTTAGCCTGCCATTTATGTTCAAGAGAAAATTACACGTAGGTACCTACCTTGATAAAAGAATAAGATTAAAAGTATAAATCAGGGGATATTTCATTGAACAATAATTTTTCACCGCGTATACGTGCAGTAGGGGTAGGTAGATAGTATAGGCTATTTAAGATCTCTGTTAAAATATTTCAAAAACGATAAATTCAACGAGAATTTCTGCATATAGCCACTTATTCTATACTTAACGCCATATAGGAGCTACGACAAAGTTGAGTAAAGCGGTGATAAATATTCAAAAGTCGTTCACGCCGTTGGTCTACTGCTTCAAGCCGGCGAATCTAGCGTAGGAACTCCATGTAATACCCTCATCTATATATGTATAATATATATATAGTATATACTGTGTAAGTATATAATATAACTCGTTTCATTTTGATCCCTGCGCACGCTGTTCCATTTCTGGGCAATATCTACACCTTTAAGCCTTTATTCAGCGTGTAGGCTTTGATCCTTGAACCCCACGGTTTCGAAAATTGGCAAAACGCGTGTGGAATATTTTGAAATATATGAAAAAAATAGACTATGTATTAGTCTGTGAAATAGGTATAGTTAATAAATAAATAAATAAATAAATTTTGATCAAGAAAATGAGTATAAAAGAATTTTTTCGAAATTCTGAGTGTGTAATTGGAAAATAGTTAATTAAAAGATGTTGCGCGTGAGAGTGTCTAACTTTATCTAATGGACGTTAAAGATAGACGGTCTGCCAATGCTGTGAAAAGTAGTAAGAAATATTGACCTTATACCGTTAAACTTGTAACAGTTTGCGGCTAGCAACGAAAACAAGTAAACAGGAAAGTTCCTAACACAACATGACTCGAAGAAGGTGGAATAGCACATTATTTAGACACTCGCTGTCTATAGCGTGGCGGGAGGAGGTCACGTCGATTCGCTCAGTAAATGAGAAAACTTTGTACAAATATACACAGAGAAACAGATAAATAGATATATCTGTGTGTATAGTCGCAATCTCGTAAATAGTCACAGAAATCTAATCCTGTGAGAATAATTAACACGATCTAATCATCTGATCACGCTGCAGTGGAAAACAAACACCAAACTTCTTTATATATGTATATCCATTCAAAGAAATATATAAGCAGCAGCTTGATTTTTGATATTTTTTTTTTTTTTTTGTTAATGGATCGAAATCGCACTGATATGAGGTTCTCTCAACGAAATATATTTATCGCGTAATTCCACCCTTCGATTGCAATATATACAGATGTATACCTATATAGGTACATATATATATTTTTTTGTTACCATCAGATCGGAAGACTGGCACCCTATGTTAAAGATGGGAAACTTTTATGTATAACCGCAAGGCATTTTCATCTTATCTTTGGAGATATTGTGTTGTCAGAGGGGAAATGTGTGCGTCACCGATATACCTACCCAAGAATTTGTATTGTATATATATGTATGTATATTGTATAATGTATAATGTATACGTGTATAGGAAAATATTTCCTTTAAGTATGTATGGTACGATTACGAACGTGACTATACCTATACATGCTGCAGAGTTTAAAGCAGGGTATATATCTGAAATCTGCACATCGCTAACGAGACTTGCCTGCAACCACGCAATCACGCCAAATGTCAGTCTATAAAGTCACCGCTTCCTTATCTATCCCTAAGGACGTTGATACATACCCGATGAAGTTGGTGTATAGTATTGCATATAGACGCTAATCATACCGTTATCACGTTTCAGGTTACGTAATCGAATGGCAGAATGAATGGATCCGAGTTTTCCGTCCGGATGTGGAATGTACCAATGGTATAATTCACGTGATCGATGCAGTACTCCTTAAAGATAGCGACGTACGAGTGACCGGGGGTGGCGCGTCATCGATAACGTTCGCACCCCACGTCGTTATGATTCTAATAGCTAAGTGGTTACTGTAAGCTGAATAATAATAATAAGTGATAAAAACGAATGTATGTATGTATACATGGCTAAATCTATAATATATTATATCTTGAGGCTGAGTGATTTGAGTTACTTTCCAAAATATCAAACGAGCTATGAACATGAAATAACAGTTTTAATAACTGCAACTTGACTTAAGCGAGTGGATATATATGTATATATATTTCCTTATAAAATATTTGCGCTTCTCCGTTATTTATATCATGATTGTTTCACTGTGGCAAAAAAAAAAAAATAATAAATAAATAAATAAAAATCATGAAAATTCGAAAAAAATTTAAAATGGAAATCTTTTATAGCGACGATCAAAAACACGTCACAAACAGTAGAAGAAAAGGGTTGACTGACTATACCTATATAAAGATCAAAGAGAAACAGTCTAGTAGAAATTAACCATCGCAAATAAATAAAAAAAATAACAAAATATCTGTATCTCTTAGTTCGCTTCGGGTATATCATCTATACGCTTAAATTTCTTCTATTTACATATTATTTAGGTAACAAATATAAATATAAATATATATATATATATATATATATATATATATATATATATATATATATATATATATATATATATATATATATATATATATATATATATATATATATATATATATATATATATATATATATATCGCATCAAAGGGATTTCCTCTTGAAGTTTAACGGGCCATATATATGACTGAAAATTAACAAGTCAACGTGAGAAGGAAGCGATATCTCGCGCTGTTTCAAATGAATAAACTAATTATGAATAATAAAGAAAATATATAAAACAAAAATAATAATAAAATAATAGTAATTATAAAAATAATGATAATAATAATAATAATAATAATAATAATAATATTAATAATATTGATAATATTAATAGTAATGTTACTGAAGATAATAATAATAATAATAATAATAATAATAATAATAATAATGATAGTTATAATGATAATGATAATAATGATAATCGCTCAGCCTCGAGCAAGGTTAGCCTATTATTTATTCAGAATTGTCCAGGGGATGATTTTACGGGTTAGATATATAATCGTACCAAATAATAAATAAATAAATGAAGAATTGAATTAAAAAAAAAAAAATTAATAATTAAAAATTATCAAAAAATGTTCAATGAACTGTGAAGTGAGAGGATCGATAAACATTTTTTGGAGTATATTACTTAAGTTTCTAACAAATGGTTCTCGGCAATCTTATATATACCTATATAGTTACGGTGATCCATTTGTACGAATTTAAAAAAAGATCTTTGGCAGATATAGTTGCCGAACCATATTATTATAGAAGGCTCACTCTTCGTACATACCTATAATATATACATTCATATACATACATTAAAATTTTACATATTGACAATGTTTATCAATTTGATCATCAATTATATTATGCATCATTCGATTCGGGGGACAATTATTATCTTTTGAAATAAACGATCTGGAAGCGTAGCAGGGAGAAGTGGTAAAAACAAAAATATATATATATATATATATATATATATATATATATATATATATATATATATATATATATATATATATATAGGTACTACATAGTGCGTAAAAATCAATATGCCGATTTCAAATAAATTTTAATTTACATCTCAAACGTGTTTCCGAGTCGATTGATCATTCCTAATACATCTTAACATCTACTTACCTATAGAATACTGCCAGACTACTTCATGTCACTTTTATATAAAAGAGAAATCTTATATACGAGCTCATGGTACAGCCCATGTACATTAATTATGGGTATTTCCATCTCGAGCTATCGGTATGTGTCTAGCTAGATTAAAATACATATTAAAAACTACCCATAAGCGACGCTGACGGTTTCGCGGCATTTCGTACTCCTGCTTACGTATTTTTCGATCAAAATTGAACGTAAAATCATTAAAAGGAAAACACGTCCATTAGAGTGACACGGAATTAGGATTTTCAAAAATAGTTTGAATTTTTTTCGAAAAAAATATCAGATATTTACTACAAACTATTAGAACAAAGGGTAAAAGAATTCGAGACAGCACGTTAAAAATATATATATATATATATATATATATATATATATATATATATATATATATATATATATATATATATATATATATATATATATATATATATATATATATATATATATATATATATATATATATATATATATATATATATATATATATATATATATATATACATATATATGTAACAATTTTTGTAGAAACAGTTGCCGAGATATTATCAAAGTAATTTTTTCATTTTTGATTTCTATATCTTCCATTCAATAAATTTTGATTAATAAACAAAAATTTATCGTAATTTTGTCTTCCATTTTCGTGATTTTTTTTTTTTTTTTACTTTTTACTCATAATATTTAACAAATTTATATAATCAAGTGAAAATTCAAACCATTTTCTAGAACCTGAATTTAGAAGTCACTCTAAGGTGCATTGGATGTTATCATACATACCTACATAACGCCGATACTCGCTGTACAGTTAAAAAGAATCTAGCTAAATTGTACGCGATTTCTCGTTTGGAAATCGTGAGTTTTAGTTGTAAAAAAAGATTTAAAAAACCAAAACAAAAAAAAAAATTATTAAATAAATAAAAAAATAATCAAAGAAAAAATTTCAAATTATTAATTTTTATATAAATAAATGTCTCAAGAACATTAGCTGTAACAAATATACCGCGCTCACCGTATAGAATCGTGATTGTTATGATAAAATGCAGTTAAATGGAATAATTATGTGTTAATCTATATTATGAGAAAGTTTTTAACCTGACGTTCGATTATAACTGAGAGTTGGAATATAATTCAAATATTGTAAAGTTGTAGTAGGTATCAAAAGATTCAACCCCATATGATTTGGTGAGTTTTACATCTTGAATTGACGTATATGCCTCCAATTATTGAGTACGTAAGTGAATGATAAAATAATAGGTATTTATAAGTAGAAAGTGATGAGGTAAAAATGTAATACAGTTCGTGTCAAAAAATGAATAAAAATGAAATAAAAAAATCGACCAACTGTATAGGAGGAGTAGACGAATTTAATTAATTGACAAAATGCGGATGGAGCTAAAATTTTGAGATATATTGATTACAAATGTTAATCCGATAACGACGGGGTTCATTCAGCGCGTTGCATGTTCATTTTCATTTACAAAACTAATATTCAATATTACGTGTTAATATCAATCTATACATATAATATATAATATACAGAGATATATTGAAGAAGAAAGTACGATTGAAGAAAATACTATGAAATACTAACTTACTTGTTGTTGGGATGAATAATTATTAATTATTATATACATAAACTCTAATTAACACTGTTTGTTCGTTAGGTCAAAGAAATAGTAGAAACTCTATCTCTCTGTATAGATGTGTCTTAATGTTTGGCTTTTCACATTATAAATTCGTATATATATATATATATACATAAACATATAAATAGTGTTGGGATCGAACCACGCTTGAGTACGAATCGCCAAGTTTTTTGATCGTTGCATTGCGGGATCCCAATCTCTTTGATAGTTAACTCATTATACAATACTATATCGTAGTTACCAGAAATCTATGTCTAAGAAAGAAGAAGAAACTTGAATTTTAACCAACAGAGCTTATTATCAGACAGGAGACTCACACTTGCATATTCACACTTACTCATTCATATTTATACCGTATTCACTCAACGCACGGACATTCGGTTATCATTCATCATTTTATTTCGCTATACAGTAAAACTTGTGAACCGTTAAAAACAGTAGCTAAATAAAATTCTTATCATCTTTATCTCAATTCATTTTATTCCTCGCATTATACTATTTTATAGGTATAGCCTTTGAATTATGCAATTGTCAAGATTTTTTCAAATTTATCGAAAATCATCACCGACTATAAATGTATGTATTTAACCCGTTTGTTGAATTTCACAATTTTACTGTATCTACTGTGAATCTTATGAAAGACAGTCCGTAATCTCGACTTTTTTTTTTTTTTTTTTGGAATTTTAATGTAGAATTTATTTCACAAATATATAAATAAATATATATATATATATATATATATATATATATATATATATATATATATATATATATATATATATATATATATATGTATATATATATATCAGTACATAATTTCATGTCATCGTCATTATTTGTACATTTTGTAGATATTATAACGATATTGCTTACTAAGGGCATATATTATGATAAATATTAAATGCTAGTGTTTAGAAATGAACGTTAGTAGATAAAAAGATCTATAATAAAATTATACTATCAATTGAACACGATGTGACATGTCCCTCATATCTTTGAAGCGTCGATATATACACGCAATTTCAATAACTCAAACGATTCTGATATAAAATGAATTACCTAGCCAAAAATTAAAGACATGTTACTCGATCTAACGTTAGGCCGAACGATTTTTAAAATCTTTAAAAATTGTTACTATAGAATCGCAATTTGTGAAATATTTAATTATTCACCGGTTCAAAGGTGTGTGAAACACGCCATATCATCATATAACAAAACCACCTACGAAATGTTATTATATGTGTACCTCTTTGAAGGAATATTAATTTTTATTTCATTTCACTTGAGCATGATATTAATAATGGTCACATGAATACCAAAAAAACAGAACAAATAGAAAAAACGAAACAGAAAAAGAAAAGAAAAAAAAAATCAATGTCCTACAGTACTATACGCATTACTAGATATATTGATGAATAATTGTGAGGAAAGAGGATAATTTTTATTATTATGATATTGCTAACCTTAAGATTTTATTACTACAGTATTTGAGTGATTTATTTATAATAATATACGTGTACTATTAATTAATAGGATACCTGAAAATAAAAAAATAAAAAAAAAATTAAAAATAAAAGATATATTGAAATGTATAATTGAGCTAATTACGAGAGTGGTCAGATCTTAAGGTTTTTTCATAGCTGTATGTTTAAATAACTGTTTAAGGTGCTGCAAGGTTTAAACCCATCGACATATAAGCTTTTTAATGAAAATACGTAATGCTAACATTTCGAATTAAATGTTTGTTAATTAGCAGTCTTATTTTACGAGACAAATTCGACAGTTCATTCGTAAACACTTGCAGTTGCCAAAATCGTGTAAAGCAATCGTGTAAAGCTGAATGCTAAATCGTCATCTAGATGTATAATCATTTTAATCAAAATAAACGCGAAACTTTACCGAGCCGTTTTAATGCAACATTATTCAATTACCATTTGAGATCTAATATTTCGTGTTACGTATAACGATGTGACGGTACCAACGTAATTATAATGCTCGAACTCTTTCGACTGTAAAGTATATTTACTCTGGAAATACAATATTTGCATGTTATATAAAACCTGTTCTCCTTTTCTGTTCTCATTTTTTGGTTTGGTTACAGTTTTTCCCATTTTAAAAATTGTGATTGAATTATAATACCCTCAACTGTGTTGATGCATAAGTTTAATTAGTTAATTACCAGTAAATCGGGATCCCATTTTAACATTATTAAAAATGATTGCATATATACCGTGAGGTTATGAGGAAAGGAAACACAGGATGCAGGCAACCCAAAAGTCAAATTCCCGAAGATTTCCGAAGTCATTGTATTCGCAAATAATAACATGGGACGGATACCCCCACCATGTGGTTGAAATGACAAATACAATGTCTTCGGAAATCTTCGAGAATTTGACTATTGGGTTGCCTGCAGCCTGTGTTTCCTTTCCTCATAACCTCACGGTATATATATATATATATATATATATATATATATATATATATATATATATATATATATATATATATATATATATATATATATATATATATATAATTCGGAAAATTCTTAACAAACAGGAATTATCATCAATAATTTTTTATTGTTACTTCTTATATATCACCAAGTACATTTCAATTGACAGATTATATCCAACGATAATCATTTTCACGTCATTAACATAACACGTGTATAGATGGACATATTTACATGACCACCGAAAATTCTTTTTTTGATATAAATTGAGACGCCTTTTAAATGATGTATTTGAAAAAGAATCATTCACAAATCACAATTAATACACAAATCTACGTACTGATCTAAAATGAACATAAATATCGATTTCCATCTAGAAGCAATTGAACAATCAGTTAAAAAAATTTCAAATGTTAGAGTTGAGATTTAGTATGAATTTTGGGAAAATCGTTTAGAAGGCGCCTTTACTAAATGAAATGTGCATGATGTATGGAAAGTAGGGTCACTCCTTACGTACGTACTATCAATTGCTATATAGTTAAGAGAAAGAATTGATAATATTCAATAAAAAATTTCGGACGAATATAATTATTAAGGAATTTATTATGTTCAGAGTCAACTAACAATAAGTCTAATAAATTAATTAAAATGAATAAACAATAATTAATTATTTATTAGCTATGTTACTAGAGAAATCAAATTTACGTATGTACCACAGATCGATTTGTATAAAACGCATTTATTTCAAATATAATATTAATATTATTCTATTTAATTGCGATTGCGATAATATTAGGTATATATTTTAGATAATTATCAATTAAATAATAATACTTTCATTAGGGCTAATCTGTAGTTATATTATTTAGTTTAAGTTTAGATCATATGAATGCTTTTACAAACAAAATTTATCTGACAATTTGTATGCTATCTATATTTCTGATTCGTAAAAAGTATTTGATCATTTTTTAGAAACAAGTGGCCAATATGAATATCAAACAATTAAAAATATATGAACGTTAGAATGTTTTAACGTGGTGAAATAATTGCAATTCATACCTACAATTTATAAAAATAAATTTTCGAAGCAAATTATGATTTTTTAACAAAATTTTAATACAAAATAAATTTATTAGTTGAACAATTACAGACACGTACTGCGAGATGTTCATATTAATGCAACTAAAACATTCGTTTGAAACACAAATTGTTAACATACTTATAGCCACTTATTTCGTAAAATTTTTCATACATAGAGTTCTTTGTCAAGCCTCGACAATTTGTAAACCGATGCTTTCGCTGTATGATTTTATGGAAAATAAAGAACACTTACTATAAAAAAAACAGCTTAAATAAAATTATTGACCAAGTAAGCAATCAACACGTGACTCAATTGCACTGATGCTGTGGTAAAAGGGCGTCTAAAGCCATTAGTCCTGTCGAATAGGACATGAGATATGCTAAAGAATATGTATTTTCTGCCGATTATTTTACAAGTTCATTACATCCCCACGAATACACCTGTGAGTTTTCGTAAAAATTTTCGTACGGGTTTAGCGGCAAAAAATTGAAAACCTACTTTTTGCGCTTTATTTCTATTCCTGACGGCTTTACAACAAAATGCTTCATACGAAAGTTGTTCGTCTCGAAGTCCCTGAAAAAATGAGCCATTGTGAAGTAATTTATCTCAATTAGTTTAGCTGTAAAATGCAAAAGAAAAAGTTGTTTTGTTATTTTGTTTTTTGCCAGTCACTCGCAGAATTTTCAACATATGGTTACGAAATTCATACTGCACCTAGTATGAACTGTCTTCTAAAAGAATCTGTAAACGCAATATGGCTATGTGTTATAGTCTCGCAGTAATAAACAAAAAAATAAACTCACAGGTGTATTCGTGGGGATGTAATGAACTTGTGAAAAAAATCGGCAGAAAACACATATTCTTTAGCATATCTTTATATATTCTTGGTACAATTCGACTCGACTACATGTGCACTGCTGCTCTCGTTACAAGCAGATCGGGAAAGGTCAGTCAGTCATAAATTAAACTGTTTTCACGTTCAAAATCATATTCAATGTGAGAGTAGCCAGTATTTCTTGAAGAGAAAAGCCAATTTCGGAGGGCCATACTTACTAAGTATGTAGATACCCATGAAACAGGTACTAACCAATATCTGGAACGAAATAATTACAATCTGTAGACACAGATCATTAGCAATTTTTGCATCAGCTATCGGTTAAAAAGTTGGCCCTTGACTTTATTATTTTCCAATTTCTTATACCGTTTCAGTCAACGCTTATACCTATACATGATTCTAGAATAGCTGATCCCTTTAGAATTCAAACTGGCCGATGACGTCATACGGACTGTCAACATGGCGGTGCACGCATGCGCGAGGTTTGACGTCAGCCCACAAGTTTTGTGCAAGATTAGAAAAATAAACAGCCCGCTTTTCGAAACAAACGAATACGCAAATATACCTTCGCATAATTCGTCTCAACAAGGATTAGTTTGAAGTATGATTATAGTTTTAGCATAGCCTGGTTATGATTTTATTGAAAAATTGTTTTGTACATAATGTAGATATTATAAAACTGCCGAATATTACACAATTATATTACCATCGCACTTGAAGCTAATTTTAAATGCAATAATCGTGTTTTGAAATTGTAGATCTAACAAACACGCATTATTATAGTAAACCGTGATATTCTTTATTAGATATTCTACGAAAAGAATTCACATGGAAGATCTGTGACGATTTTGATCGACATCTTATTAGAAATATTCCCAACGCGGGGAAGATGTCACGTATTAGACATATTGTTAGATATTATATAAGAAGTACGTGAATTTTCGAAATTAAGTTATATTTTTGTCTGGCAATGGAACCACCGGCGCGACTGCCAGATGAAAATCAAGAGTAAAATCTCTGTCCGACAAAATGTTGTTTAAGTATACTGTAGGAACTTGTACAGCAGTAACTAAATAGAGACATCGTTAATAATTTGCGATAGGTATATGCATATTTATTTGTTAGATACAATTACAAATTGTACAAAACATGACATAATATTGGCAATGAGAAATATTGTATTCAGACTGCAGCAATAAATTCCCAGATATACCTATAATTAATTATTCTGTTATTTTCCACTCTCCCCTTCCTGCAACTCTCTATTTCAGGTATTAAATAAGGTAAGTAAATCTCAATAAGCGTAAGAAGACATGGCGCAATTTACAGAAATTTTAAATCGCAAAATTTGGTACGCCTAATGTTATGGAACAAGAAGTTGGATTACATGGATGGTGTGCGGGTTGCAGGTAATGAGGCGCTAGATTTTTTACCGCCAAAAATATCTGCACACCTCCTCGGGTCAAATGTTCTCCTGATACCAGGAGCGATGTTGATATGAAATTACTAAAGTTCCAAATTTTGTAAGCGAATAAGACATCCGTAGAGATACGCATGTATACGAATGCATGCCTGCTTAGAGATACGGTCCTGATCTTTCCCGCCAAAAAATTTCAGCACACCTCCTCGGGTCAGATGTTCTCCTGATACCAGGAGCAATTTTTCGACTTAAGATTTTAAAAACTCTCAATTTCGCAAGCGAATGAGACATACATAGAGACACATCTATATAAATGCATGCTTGCTTAGACACATGCTCCTGATTTTTCCCGCCAAAAATTGCAGCACACCTCCTCGGGTCAGATGTTCTCCTGATACCAGGAGCAATTTTCCGACTTAAGGTTTCAAAAATTCCGAATTTCGTAAGTGAATGAGACATACATAGAGACATGCAACTATACGAATGCATGACTGCTTAGACATACGGTCCTGATTTTTCCCGCCAAAAATTTCAGCACACCTCCTCGGGTCAGATGTTCTTCTGATACCAGGAGCACTTTTCGACTTAAAATTTCAGAAATTCCAATTTTCGTAAGCGAATGAGACATGCATAGAGACACGCATCTATGGGAATACATGCCTGCTTAGACATACGCTCCTGATTTTTCCCGCCAAAAATTTCAGCACACCTCCTCGGATCAGATGTTCTCCTGATACCAGGAGCAATTTTTCGACTTAAGATTTTAAAAATTCCGAATTTCGTAAGCGAATGAGACATGCATAGAGACACGCATCTATGCGAATGCATGCCTGCTTAGACATACGCTCCTGATTTTTCCCGCCAAAAATTTCAGCACACCTCCTCGGATCAGATGTTCTCCTGATACCAGGAGCAATTTTTCGACTTAAGATTTTAAAAATTCCGAATTTCGTAAGCGAACGAGACATGGATAGAGCCACATCTATACGAATGCATGCCTGCTTGGACATATGCTCCTGATTTTTCCCGCCAAAAATTTCAGCACACCTCCTCGGGTCAGATGTTCTCCTGATACCAGGAGCAATTTTTCGTCTTAAAATTTGAAAACCTTATCACATAAATGCTTTCAAACTGTTCCTCGCCATGTTCTAAACTGTCCCCGCGCGCCTCATTGTATGCAACCCGTACGCCATTCATGCGATGCCCAAATTGAGATTGCATATCGTTAGGCGCACCTAATTTTGACTCATAATTTCTAGATATCTCAATAACGTATCTTCGATACAGGAAATAAAGTGTGGTAGGAAAGGAAAGGTATAACATAAGAATGCAATTGATTGTTGGTATATCTCAATTTATTGCTGCATCAATAATACAATATTACTCATTGTCGAAGTAATGTACAATTTACAATTATTTCTATAAATTAAACATGCATCCATTATAATTGATCCAGTTTCTTTACTTGCTTCCTGGCATACAAGTTATTATTGAGCTGCTCGAAATACGCCAGAAAATACTCTTATTTCTGCCGAATATGATTGAGAACGGAGGGGGAAGCATTCTCTCAGATTATTGATACATTATGCATTAATTTATCTGCTTGAAAAACGCTGGTAAACTCTCTCATTTTCACCAAATATTGTTTTACCGCGTGTAAAAATGCGCTTTTACAGTATAATTTTCCACCAGTCGATTCTAACTTGATTCTATATGTTGTGGATCATAATATATGAACCACATCCATACTACAATAATAATAATATACTACCCGATATAACTAATCTTACGAAAACTGTAGTAAGTCACTTAAATACTAGTAGGAAGAATCTTTCTTCCTCAATAAGTTCGTTATCCGGTTTGCGACACCTTTTCTGCGTCCAAAGTAATTTTCTTCAGATACCTGTCGACCGTATCTCGTTAACACAATCCCCATACAAACTCTACGACGTCACAAGGGCCACTGATTGACTGAGCTCAAGACGGCCAGACCGTCGGTTGCCACAAGGCCGTGGCCTGATGTCATACCTCGCCCATGCACGAGCCGCCATGTTGTAAGTCAGCATGACGTCATCAGTCAATTTCAATTTTAGCGGCATCGGCTATTCTAGATTATAAAAGTTTTATAACTAAATGATGATAAATTTACCAAAAAATCATAAATGAATGTTTTTTGACGTCCTTGTTTATAGCATAAAATTACATAATAACTTGACGTCAATTTTAATAACATTTTTGAAAATAAAAAATCACGGATATTTAAATTTGGGCACTATTTCGCCATAGAAAATCCCTGTTTCGTTATTGGCTTTTTTCTCAAAAACTAGACTGGAGCATGTTTGGTCTAGATATAAGTAATTGAAAAATAATAAAGTAAGGGGCCAACTTTGCATAGGTATTTTACAGTGTAGGTCTGTCAATGCTGATCTTATCGACAGTGTATCTCTGTATTTGTTCATTTTACCGACGGTGTATGTCTGTAAATGCAGATTTCATCGATCGAAATAGTATGTCTATAGTTGGCACGCTCGGGCTTCCGTAGTATTCGGAGTATATCTATTGTGATATCTGTCACAGTCAAGTTTTGATAATGCAGCCCCCATGTGTACGTTTCATCGCCATCAGGACCACTGACCTCACGATAGGCGTCCCCACTTAAGCTCAAGGTCAGTGCCTATTCTTGCCGCCAACAGGATGGCTAATGGTGTCGCCATCTTACAGTCGAATTTATGAAGTACTTTGTCTACAAATACTTATACGCCGCATTATATGCAATTTTACAGAGAACACAGGACTGCATTGCGAGTTGCGTATAACCAGGCGCATAAATGCTTTCTGGTAGAAAAGCAAGCTTTTGTAAAAGTAGTTCATAAATTTACCTGTGAGATGGCGATATTATTTGACCTCCCGTTTCCGAATTTTAACACGATGCAATCAGTTTCTAGAATATAATTTCATAAGACATAATTTACAGCGTTCGATTTCTGACGATGTTATACAAATTCTATATATCGTGCGATACGAATATAGGATCGAAAATATGAGAATCGAGATAGATAATAAAATTGAGCGGCATTGAATATAGAACTACATAGATGTCATTCAGTTTTCGGCATATTATGGCGACTAAACAAACGTTCAACCGAAAATTTAGTGAAATATGCAGACTTTGCCTAAAACAGGATGGTGTTATGGCATCTATTTTTCAAACCGTCGATACAGAAGACGGAGAATTTTCACTTGCTCAAAGAATATCAACGATCGCACGTGTGCAGGTGGGTGTGGTGGGCACGTTCACTTCTTCGAGTAAACGCACCTCTTCAATCATCGTAGAAATACGCATCCCCTCGGGATGCGTTTATATATATGAAAAAAAAAAAAATAGAGAATCACTTGATTTCTTTATACATACATAAGTTTAATAATATTATATCAACCATCAGCAAAAACATCATGTTTCTTTAAATGACAACTAAAACAACATTAAAACATTGCTCACATTACGTCATATTTTTTTCTTTTCATTTTGAGGTTATGACTTCAATCAATATCCAAATCCAAATCCTCCTCCTTGTCCTTCAAATAAAATATTACCAAAAATACTTATAGATGCTTGTTTTTTACCATTGAGAATTATTAGTATAAAATCATTAACATAACTATTAGCTGATAACTGTGTATCTCTTATTCATAAATAACACATTATTGTAGATCGACGAAGACGATGGTCTGCCGTCTCTCATATGTCAAATATGCCGTCATCAAGTGGAAAAATCTTACAATTTTCGCCTGCTGGTCGAAATATCTGATCGAAGGTTACGTAACTGTTTGGAAACTGCTCAAGCGGAAGGAAATTCAGAAGAACAGATAGTAATTAAACAAGAAAATCCAGATAAAAGAATAACGGAATTAACTGACGATGAAAATATTGATTTTGAACAATTTTTGTTACAAAATAATCTTACCGATACTGACATAGACCCGTCAGCAATCAATGTTATTTTAGTTCAGTCAGAAGATGGTACTCAAGTACTAAACATATGCAGCATAGATGAAGCTCAAAGTACCGAAAACTTAGAAACGACAGTAAATATCAAAAGCGAGTACTCTGTAAACTCCGATGAAGCGCACGATCCAATATCATCTGATGTTTGTGATAAGGATGAAAATACATCTGAGTTAGACGACCTCGAAGGTATCAGGCAGTTGTTGGGTTCAGAAAAGATGTACGTCGAAGCATTAGAATCTCATGTCCAGACTGTTTACACTTGTAGCGAATGCGAGGAAATTTTTTTAACGGATGATCAATTGAGTAATCATTTTTCCAATGAACATGGGGAAGATAGAGAAGAGGTTGACGCTTATGATACAGATATAAGTTGCCAATTGTGCTTTGAGACTTTTCAGTCTTTAACAGAATTGAAAAATCATATCACTGAACACTTTGCCCAACATAGAAGTTTAGACAACGTTAAATCAGAGACTGCAGATACACATAGAATTGAGGAGGAAGAAGATAAAGAAGTTTATGATACTGTGGACAAAATTCTCGATGATAATTATCAATATGTATTAGAAGTATCAAAGAGCGATGAAAGCTATTCAGAAACAGTAATTGAGAGTAATATAGCCAATGAGATTACAGATGACGGTGTAGAGGATAGAATAATTGAAATAGGCACTAATAAAAGTAATGAAAACAGCCTTACAGGCAGATATGAGAAAGATAATATTTCTGTAGATTTAGAATTGAATTTAGACACAGGTAACGACGTTGAGTATAAGTCTGATATTTTTTATTGCGTAAAAGAGTATTTGTCTGACCGTATTAAGCCTCGACCGGTAGGAAACTTTCCTTGTGATCAGTGCGATAAAATTTTTACCCAAAAACATGAGCATACTTTACATCTCAGAAGACATATGGGCATAAAACCATTCAAGTGTACATTTTGCGATAAAGCATTCATAACTAACGCATTAAGAAAAGAACACGAGCGAAGTCATACAGGTGACAAAACGTTTGTATGTGTTGTTTGTGGTAAAAGTTTTGTTAAAAAATCTGAATTGAAATATCACGAAGGCATTCATACTGACACTCCGTCCACTTGTACTATATGCAATAAAGAATTCACGAATATACAATCATTCAAAATGCACACAAAACGACATGTATTAGGGAGTAGATACATTTGCGAAACTTGTGGTAAAAGTTATTATACTAATTCGGAACTGGCTAGACATGTACAGATGCATTCTGGCAAACGAGAATATCCTTGTCACCTATGTCAAACGTCGTTTTTATCACGTCCAGAGTTGAATAGACACTTGAAGTATCACATTGGAGAAAAAAAATTTCGATGTAAAATTTGTTTCAAGTCTTACTTTGAGTCTGGTCATTTAAAGATACACGAAAGAGTGCACACTGGTGAAAAGCCTTATATTTGTACAGTTTGTAATAAGGCCTTTGTCACCAAACCAAAGTTAGTTAGGCACGAAAAAATTCATGCTAAGGAAATTATTGGGAACTGCGATATCGGCGATAATGAGCATCAAGTTGAACCTGTTAAAGTGGAAACAATATCATAAAGAGATTTTCTTTTTCTTTTTTACAATTTTGTAAAGATTTTTGACCGAAAAAAATTTCAAATAAATCATAATCATTCAGAATATTTGAAAAGTAAATATACCAGTTCGTTTGAGTTTACTGGGCGACATTTAGGAGTCGGGCGGCCTCCCTTAAAAATTTTCGATATCTTTTAAAAATTGATAAACGTTCTAAATTTCATTATTTACTTGCCTCAGCAAATTTAAAAAAAATGGCGGGAAAATGGGATCCTGAAAACGTGAAGCACCAAATCGAGATTCAAATCTCTGAATCTTGTAATTCTAACATAAAACAGATAGCCTGACTGTTGCCAAGCGTTGTACGCCTTTACTTCAATTTTTCTGAAATTAGCGGGAAAAATAGGCCACTCCTGGAAATTATCGTACTTTTCTGAAATTGAAGAATAAAAAAGAATTCAGTACTTTCGAAATTTTGAAAACACCAAATTAAAGGTGTTCAACACTCGTCCAGGCTATCGTTTTTCGGTAAAAATTCGGAAATCCATTTTTCTCCGGCACATTTGAACGCATTTGAACACATTTAAGCTAAATAGAACTTTGAAATGTGTGTTTTCACCAATAAGAACAGTTTTTTTTTTGTTTATTACAAAAGATATGAGAATAATCTACATGTAAAATAGGATTTTGTTATAATGTTTTTGGAGTGGAGACTCCAAATGTCTACGAGAAAAAAACCCATCAAAACTCGAACAATGTATGATAATGAATTTTTGTCTTGTAGATGTCTGAAGTCTCCATCCCCAAAAAATTATAAAAAAAATCCCATTTTACAGGTGTGTAAAAACAAGCTGGAAAATATGTAAGTAACGAAATTTCATATTTTTTGTAATGAAAAATAAACTGTCCTAATTGGTGAAAACACACATTTCGATCTTCTATTTCGTTTAAATGTGTTTAAATGCGTTCAAATGTGCCAGGAAACATTCAGAAATAGTTTTATCAAAAAGCTGGGAAATAATACGAGAAATTTTTATCAGGAACTTTTGTTTCCCTGAGCTCAATTTATCAAATAAAGTAGAGAAAAGTGTATTCGAATTTAAGCAACCAAAAAATCTAAAATAATTCACAAAATTTTTTCTCACGTCAGATAATACACTCAAATTATTTCGGAACTTTTTGGAGATATCTAAAATCTCAGGTGGCTCACTTGACAAAGAATCCTTCATATTTTATACCAAGGAACAGGTGGAGTCTTGACTTAATTATCACAATACACTATAATTTAAATTATGAGTTGTTCAATTATCACGTGGATTTCCAAAGAAAGTGTGACGGTAAT
Source organism: Macrophya annulata (assembly GCA_963924015.1). Taxonomy (NCBI): domain Eukaryota; kingdom Metazoa; phylum Arthropoda; class Insecta; order Hymenoptera; family Tenthredinidae; genus Macrophya; species Macrophya annulata. The sequence goes on from OZ001259.1 coordinate 15,351,265, forward strand.
TACTCATTAGAATATTATGTATAATAGAATCGGAATGTAACTCATGGCAGATAATAGGTAAAAGGTGTTTCTTTTATTACATTTTCTCTGTAATCCGGTGTACATTTATACACGGATATTTGTTTTCACCAATAAATTATAACACGAAATCGATACCCGTCTGAAAATATATTTATTTTGAAACCTGAATTAGCTCCGATCCGGTTATATCCTACACATTAATTATTCATCCCCTTCCAAACTTACTATTAATTGTATTTTTGTCAGAATTTGATTGACAAGAAATCAGATTTAACATCAGATTTCGTTACAAGGATATCGAATTCAAATTATGAATAAATAAATTGCAAATTTATATTCAAGGGATTATTCGTAACTGTTGTTCGGGAAAAAAAAAACTGGCTAGACATGAAATTAAACTCTGATATACCCGTGTATGTAGTTGGTAATTTGCGGGACAAATTCCTAATATAATTCAATGCAATATCAGTACGCGGCAGACACTAAGGTATAAATTATTCGTTTGAACATTACCATTAGTTCGGCGTGACGTTTCGTTGGTTTAACCCAAACCAAAACAGAATGGTTTTGAGGTGAAAATGAACCGTAATATTCGAAGGATCGTGACGTGTTAAATTTTTTGGATAATAATAATAATAATAACTAACAGTTGAAATTGTGGAATTGGTGTTAAAAACTGTCTCTGTGAGATAATATCGCGACTAATAACAGATATTATACAGACTGTGCCAAACTATGATGTAGTACTCGCGTGAGGCTAGTGCACTGTTATTGAATATCGAGTGCGGAGCAACTTTTGCTCAGAATCAATAACCCTGTCAAGTCGGGTTGAAATAAATCTTGTCAAGGTATAATTTACATATAAAACAAGACTGACGTTTCAAAGCATCCCAAATTTTTATTTAAAACACGTAGTGTAATGATTCAATATTTCGAATAGATCGAGCCAATAAAATCGTCAATTTTATAAGGAATACATAATCAGCAAAAAATTAACTGTACTTTTCTGAAATTGTGTAAAATATGTAAAGAACCCGTGAAAGGTACGAGCGTAATAATGCGATTATTATGTCTAACCCAGACGAACGAATTAAAACGACGAATGCAGCTAGAATGAAGTTTGTTAAAAATAAATTTGTCTATTGTTCGAAATTGTTTTTCCGATAAAAATAATTATGTCCCAATGTACAAGAATGCAGAAAATGACCATTTTCCATTCCGAGCGTTGCACACATTCTTCATTTCTTAGTTTTCATGAATAGCTTACAATTAGACTAAGTCAAACAGCAGCTGCTCCAACATCTTCTTAATTTTATTTCTTGACTACAAAGCACGTTATTTTTCACTTGCAGTTGTATATCAGCAGAGTTAATTCTCTGCATCATAAATGCATATCATAAAAATGAAATACTTTCTCGTGACCATATCTATACTTACTCTTATAGTTAGCTCGCGCTTTTCACTTCTCGGATTCCGTACCTACATAAACTACTAATGTTTTCAGTGTGAGTGCCAAGTAAGAAGAGGTAAGTCTGGCTTGGTCGGGTGGCTTCAAGGAGGTCGAGGGGAAAAAGGTAAGACTTGGGGGAGGAAGACTGCAATTAGTCAACGGAAAGTGGGAGAGGAATTTCATCTTGCTGGGATTCACGTAAATACTATCATTTATCTTTTTGCCACTGGAGGCCAACGCCATACTGATAACGGCTGGCAAGAATGCAGTGGGAAGGCACAGGTTGTACTACCTATATCTATCTACATATACCTCTCACCTTTTCTTGCGATCTCGACTAAAAGATGACGATGTCTGACGAGCAAATTCTGTAGTTATCAAATGCATTCTGCTGAGAATTTTTAGAAAAAATTTAAAAACTGGTTGGATTTTATCCCATCCCATCGTACGTGTTGATATACATGCATTAAATTGAAACTCATGGATGTATGAACTAGAAATCGGAGTACGAAAATAATTTTTGTTTTTATTTTTGTGAATGCTTTGGCAATGTTTGATTTTAACATCGCAACCTGAATATATACCTTCAGAATTTTTAACACACATATGAACCGACAGAAGAGGCTGAAGTTTTTTCATCATTAAAGCTATTCGATTTTTTGAACACCCAGTACGTTGAGTTTGTGACACCATGCCTCCTTTTCAAAGGATAAACACCAACGCGAGCGAACTTGCCAGGCCTGAAGTTTATTGGAGTGAACACAGAGAGTGAACATTCGATACTCTCCACTCGATCACAGCTAGCAGTATCCACACTGTGCTTTATTCGTTGCTGCTCTATGCGTTTAATGAAACTGGTCGAAATAAAACAAGTTTCGTTTTTTCGGGAGACATATGTATAGTAGAACGGTTTGAAATTTCATCTGGTTACACGATTTATGGAAAATTTCATACAATACCTACATTCAGAGTGTTCCAGAGAAATTTTTCCAAACTTTGACTTTCCAGACTTCGTAACAGAGAGTCTTTCAGAAAAATGTCTCTTGCAGAATAATTCAGGAAAAACCAACTGTTGGATTTTTCAGTGAAATAATGACGTTATCTAAAATTTTCAAACTTTCATTGCTATATCACAAACTTAAGAGTTTTTCAGAAGAATCGACAATATACCATTTATTTTATTTCACCTTTTCTGTAACGAAATTTAGTCTTTCATGTACAAAAAAAAATTACAACTATCTCATTTTTCCCGCATCTTTTCACCCTAACTTGATGTTAAACTTATCGTAAGTGATTCGTCCTACTTGACTCTGTACTTGTGTAGTTTCATTGTTCTTTTCCCTTATCTGAAAAATCGATAAAGATACATCAGAATTTCGGTACTCCGATTTTTCTGATTAACTCTGAAAACTCGAAACTGGAAAACTTTTTTCGAGTTTTCACCAAGTGTCAGGAAAAAAAATTTCCACCAGGGTTGTAAAAAAGCTGATAACTAAGTCTGTTGGGTAGATGACAAACTCTTACGCTTGTTCGATGTATCAGTGTGAGTAACTTGTATTGGAATATAAAGCGTAGGTATAGTCTGTGCCTAAAAATCAATACTTACCTATCATTTCGTCATTTTATCTTAAAAGAACTTGATGAATCTTGTGCGAAACTTTCATGTTTCGATTATATCTAAGTTTATACTCTCGAGTATATACGTACTGTTGATATCGCATAATGCTTCCAAGACAGGCGTTCAATATTACGGGTAAAGACGGTTACCAAGTCGCTTCCTGCAGAGATTCACCGCTCCGAGCCATTAGCCACCGGCTTGGGTGGCTGGTAAATATTACAATTTCTCAGGGAGCTGCAGTGATCTGAAACGACTGAACTATTTCAATTATGAAATAATAAAATTCAAATTAGCTGCAGGTCAGATAAAAAGTACTCAGCCAGCATTTTATTATACGATGGGTAGGTATATATAAAGTTATATATAGGTATAGTAGGTATATGAACTTGAATCAGGAATAGTTTTTAAATTGGATCTTATGAGAGAGGATAGATTTTTCTTTGTATTATCTGTAAGAATATGACAAGGTAAGTGAAGTGAATTATGTGTTTTAATAAAAACTTGCGGCAATAGGTAGGTAGCTCGATCATCGTCGTGGTCGGTTTGTAATCTCGTATCTTAATTTGAATCGCAGTCTGTTTTCAAGACTCAAAGGGCAGAAAGATCAGCTAAGGTTCTCCTCTTTTCTTTCTTTTTATTTTTTATTTTATTTTTTATTGTTATTTTTTTTCGTCAATCGTACCCTCGGCAAAAACAGCTCGCATAGACATACATATATAAACCTATATACGTAGTGAAATACATGTGAGTATAAACCCACACCGATACATACAGAGTTGCGTGTGGACGAGTGGTGGTTTTCGGCAGCACGACAAAATATTTGATTGCTTGGCATCCCTTGGGCTCCCAAGGGACCCGTGCTACTCTATAGTCGAACTTCAGGTTTCTGCGAGTGGCCAACGACACTTCGAAGATTTTCGTCCAACTAAAGGGAATTTTATTTCCGGTAAATGTTTGAAGTCGTCGTGCAATCTATTGGTATTTTCATCCGGGCCAGTACCCGGCTTAGAAAAAGGTCGTAACCCAATAGGCCGGGGGTTGGGGTTGCCCAATTTATCCGCTAGAATAGTTTGATCACGTGGTCGGTCACCAGCGGTCCAACTACTGGACTAATGGCCAGCCATAGTGTACGAAATAATGGCTCTTTGGGCACACCAGCTGTACAGCTATGTATACCGTGATCGTTGGGCCGTAGAGCTTTTTTGAATTTCGAACGTTTCGTGAGGGAATTGAGTACAGCTACAAGTTCGTTAGGACCGTGCAGTTCCAAGCTACGAACACTGCAGTTTGGTGTACTTGTTGAAGGTAGCTACGTCGAGTTTGTTACGTAAATAGTTTGACTAACAAATAACGGTGTTCCACTCTTTCAGTTACTGGAAGAGAGCCCTTGAGTCAAGGGTTTTGTAACTGCCGATGTTTGAACGTGATACGTGATTCCAAAACCGTATTTTTACCGGTTCCATAGGATTACGATAATCTGATCTTCAAAATTTCGTATAAAAGTCAGTGAGGTGTGAGCCGAGATATATGGTTAATTGATTAACGGTATATTGTCAAGCAAGAAGTGAGCCTGGAAAGGAAAGATATTTCTTTGTCTTGCAAGATAAACAGATACCGGGGTAGACCAGGCAGCAGTTTTTCAAGTTGCGCAAAGATACAGCCGCGTTCCATCCAGAAGCTCTAAATAACAAATATAAATTGCGGCAGACCAGTAGCGGAATAAAGCATCTTTCGTAGAGAATAGGTCTAATTTATTGCTCGCACCCCAGCAGTGCTTAAGGCTGTGATAGAATATTCTTTTTTTCTTTATATATATAATATATTTTTTTCTTCTCTTTCAGACATAAGACATTGCCTCGATTACGAGTTTTAACGTTATCATTCGTTACCTTTCCGTATAGGTATATCTCGATACTCTATTCGCACACGAACCGAAAAATCCCCAATTTCTTATACCGCAGTAATAATCTTCCGTCCATGAAGCAATTTATGGGAAACTACTAACACACAAGCGATGGACTTTTGTGTAAATGCGTTACGTAATTTGCTTTGCAGTTTGTGCTTCATCGTGTTGAGGGAGATGGGGTGAGGGTGGTGATAATGTTTTTATGGAAAATGCAGTACAAATTGAGGCATATAGCAACGTACTTTAACGTGGGATGCAGCAGAGCATGAATAACTGTGCGGCTTGGGTTGGTGAAAGACAAAACAGCATTGCCTGTTGTGAAACGAGAGACATGCGAGCGGGGATACCCGGAAAAACAAGCGACTGTCACGAAAGGGGATTAAGAGGGGTAGGTAACCCCCGTACCAGTCGAGTCCTCACCCACTACAGCAACCCTTACTCCCCACCCATTCCGAGCTTTACAAATAGATCGCTCTGACGTCTACGGTTAGAGTTTTTGAAGTAAAAACGATTTGAACTTTCTGAGGATTGCGGTCAACTGGTTTTCTCTGAGAGTACTGAACAGAGATTCACGACTATGTCGTCTAACCGTTAATTATAACAAACTTTAAGTCGTGTTGTCATCAATTACAAAATATCACAATTGTATATGGTTTAAGAGAACGACACCTATGTATTAAATCTTTCCCTTCCATTTTGAGGAAAACATATTTACACTCCTCAAACTCTACCTCCTTCAGTCACGCGATCGGAAATTAATTATTTATAAAAATCTATTAGTCCAAAGTAATAATTCATGTTTGCTTTAGCTAAGTATAAGTTAAATATCGAGAGTTCACCCGTCAAATAATTTCCTCTAGCTCTAACCGGGCTGAGTAAATATTGTTTCCACATATCTGACTTATTAATAACTATGGTAGAAAATCAACTTTGATTTGCACATTTTCAGTAATACATTATATTTTTAACAGGTAGCTTACACCTTCAGTATAGCGACACACTTTCGTTGTCTGTCGGGTGCAGTAACTGCAACTTTATAACTTGAATAAAATAAGGGAAAAATGGTCCGTAAATTGTAATCGTACTAATCGAGATATTATCCCTGATTATGTGACATGAGGCTCATTGTACTTAGACAGAAATACATACCTAGGTACAAAATTTAAATCTCTATTGGTTCCTCTGGATAAAACGCATGCGAGCTTTCGTGCTTTTCGGAATATGGAGTGGCGCCCGTTGGTGTACGGACGATATTTCAGCATTAGAGTCTCCCTGTCCTGCATGCCAAAATCTCTTCTGTCGCTATGCATGAGTCTTGTATCGCATGTATTTGCCTTGCTGGAGTTTAATATTCTTGGTCTCAAAGTGAGTCGGTCGTATAACTTCAAGACTGCTGACTACTCTCTACATCATGGAGTAGGTAATCGACTTTTAACGTAGTCAAAGTAAAGTTCTAGTTCACTCATTCAACGCATCTCGAGAATAATAAGATATACAGGATTGAGTGACGATCGTAGGCCCTTCAGGAGATAGTATAGAAATGACAATGAGAGAAGGATCGAGATACCTTATCTTCCACCCATGATACGCTCCAGAGTAAGTTTGTGATCACCGGATCAAATGCCCTCTCTTAAACGTCTGAGTGTAAACTTGCGAGGTTTAAAGGGTGAAATGGTAAATGCAAATGTCAATTTAAACCGAGCAGGTAGGGAGAGATCATTTTTGAAGTTCGAGCTGTTATATTTCAGACCGATATATATATATATATATATATATATATATATATATATATATATATATATATATATATATATATATATATATATATATATATATATATATATATATATATATATATATATATATATATATATATATATATATATATATATATATATATATATATATATATATATATATATATATATATATATATATATATATGTATGTATGTACATACATACTTACTCTAAGAAATTCTACTGTGCACGGTACGATTATCGTCTCTAGCGTACCAAAGGTAAAGGAAACTGCGAACGAGTTCATGATAAAATACGATGCAGCCGTTCCACGAGTTAGTACGTCACGTTTTAGCATAAGACTTACCTCCACACCGCGAGCTTCAAACGTGCAAGACGTTTTTATGGCACTCGATAATGCTGGAGCCCAGCTGGTAGCTGTATGGTTCGTATTGCCAATGGCTCTGAGTTTCGCTATTAAAAAGTAATTCGCCATTTTCTATACGCAAAATTGTTAGTTTATGCGTGTAATCGTAAGCTGTGATTCTCATTTGCATATACCTCACGATCGGTGTCGTTTAAGAGCATGCAACTCTTGTAATCTATAAACTGCAGTTTTTTGAGTACGAGGCAAAAGACCAATTATTAAATTCAATACTTGTATAAAAATTGAAATAGGTTAGTTGTAATCTTCCCTCTATGATTATAAAGTATTAAGTTTTCGTTATTTGTACCTTCTTTTCTTTCCACGGGTTTCAAATTTCTGTTCCATGATTAGTTCATGTAATAGCTATAATGCCCGCTCTCCGATTTCCATCAGTAATTACAGTAGTCCTGAAATTCGTGAGAAGTGAAAATTAGACGATTCAATTTATACGTGAAATTAGAATCATTGTAACCTAAGTGATCATAAATATAGAATGATAAATGAGTAATGAGCATCTGACGAGCGCTAGGTTCTTTGTAACATTATTTCAGTTTCTCTAATGATAGATAAACTGTACAGTCTGTCATAATCCATCTTAATCAAGGTTGGTTAAAAGCAGTGGTAGTTTCAACCGCGATTTATAAAACTGTTTGAAATTCCAGTGTTGTAAGTCAGAGTTGTAAAACTTTTTCAACTATATTAAAAATTTTCTATTATTATTTGGGTAATGAAAACGGAGGTAGGTGTACGGTTTTGGCAAAGGGCACGTTTTAATATCAGTTTCGTTTTCCCCGTTTGGGGCTTTGTCTTTCTTTTCGAATAATCAAAGGTCACTGATCATCAAACAGAAACAAATAATTAATTTGTCACCAAACTCTGACGTTCAAATTTCAAAGCTAAGCGTAATTACAACGGTTTCAAATAGCCTGTATAAAAAGTGAAGATGAGAAGTGACATTGCCACGTGTTTTTCTCTTCATTTGGCAGAGTTGTACGTAATAAGTTGTGACAGTACGGAAGAAAGTTAGTTGCAAGTTGGCCAATACGAAAAAGTTTGGATAAAACTCACAGTCGTAAGTTGACACTTGCTCAATGTGTGTATCACCCAGTGGGACAGTTCTGCGATTTTACGCTCGTGTAGCAACTCTAGCTGTCATTCGAGTGTCACGCGAGGCCCTGTTTCCTAAGGGACAACGAAAACGGGTCTGGTGTTGAGAGGAGACCTTGAATGTCAGATCTCTGTTTTGTCACTCTTCCAACAAGAGAAAAAGAGAAAAAAATAGAGAGATAGAAAGTGGGTATAAGGTTCATAGCTACTTGATGCTGGCTCACGTCGACAGTATAGAAGCTGGTGAATACTTGCTAATAAAACTGGCCTATACGACGTACGTGCCATTTTATTTTCTGGCGATTTCTTACGCGCGACATGTTGCCGTTAGTAAAGTAGAAACCTGGAAAAATATAGGTTCACTTGATCGTGCAATTTATATACAATTCGCGTACGGTGTAATGACTGGGCCCCTGTCGTAGTCGTTGATTTTAAAATTGCAATTGCTGTGTCTGTTGTATTCGTCGTATAGTATTCTAGTTGGACTTCTTCACCTATTCACGATTCTCACATGTGTCATTTTCATTTTCATTTTCGCCAAGTTAAATACGTATTTCCACAGAAATCCATCCTTGTTTCAAAATCATCATCTAATCTGATTATGGTTGGGATGAGGTGAGGTTGAATCTAAAACAAAAAAATAACATTACAACTTTCAAACTTGAAGAAAATTCAATCTCAAACTTTGTTGTATATGTATAAGTATAGTGAATATAAAGATACTTGTGAGTTCTACTATAGTTAACCACAGAGATGAATGCTTCGAAATATTTTACAAAACGTAGGGTAGGTATACTGCTTCTTCAAAATGTCAATGTTTCACGCGTACGATAAGCGGTACACTAACGACATCAGCAATAAATCATGGAAACTTGTTCTAATTTTCAAAATATCCACCAGATCTTATAGTTGTATATAACAATATTTCACGCAATAGTAGGTTATAGTGGTGCGAGTTAGAAGCCAGTGCGATATCGACAATCCTTACCCTTATATGAAATTCATCAAAACTTATGATTCGGAAAGACTTTGACAAGGATCAACGAACCGAATAGTGTCAGGAATGAATTCGATTAGCGATATGATTAGATTAATGATGAACGTAATCACGAAAAAATCGAACATTTAAAGATAACATCAAGAAAATCTCTGGGAAGGGGTACCTTGAAATTTTTAAACATTTCCAAAGAATAGTATGAGAATTATTATTATTATTTTTTTTTTTCTACAGCATTGAAGTACCTACTATCTGAAAGTCCATATGAATTCGGTATCTTTTGAGCAGATAGTATAATCATTTTTAGTTGCATCCACATCGACCCTATATTTACCTACCTTCCATTTGAAGAGTGACATAGAGGTTGTTGATTAGAAGGCAGGCCTGAAATAGTAAATATTTGAATATAATACCTACATCGGAAGGTATACCTCTGGTAGTATAAATGATAATCGACGGTGTATCCTCGTTCGCTGTTCACTTGTATCGAAGAAATATTGAATAGTGACAACCTTTGCCTTCAATTTCCAGAAGCAATTTTGCCCCACTAAGAATTAACGACGGACGTCCAGGGCATTAAGGATACTACGGTTAGGCCTTAATACAGCCTTGGACGTTGGAACGATCAGGTTTCGTTTAAGGTGTGGTAAAACGATGGGCACAGTTACGGGGTTAATAGCAGCTCTAATTGGGTGCTTAGACGGAGCCAATCAGCGTCCTAAAACACCCTGGGCTTCCGCCTTCAGAATTTTATTACCTTAATCATAGAATTTTCGTGGTTCTTTTTTATTTTGTTTTTTTTTTTTTTTACTTTTATATGTATTCCCTTTTTATAACGGTATAACCAAACTAAATACGATCAACTAATTTCCGACCCCGGGCAGGCTCGGTCGGAACGCGGGACGGGATGTGAGGTTAAACCAAAACAACCTGTACAGTTCTCCGTCATCGAGGCTACGCCGTAAATATTCCTCGTTAAATTTCAGCCCGACGAAACGCTCGTTATTGTGTCCTATAACGGTTTTATGACGCGTACGAAGAAGCGATCACAGTGTAGGTATGTATTGTATGTACATACATATACATACTTACATATATGGTCTATCTACAAATTGAAATCCAGGGTTGATTCATTCGAGACGCGACGAAACGAAACGAGACGAGACGAAACGATAGGAGACGAGATGAGATGAGATGAAAAAAATTTGGACCATGTGGGCCATGGTCAATTTTCGTAAAATACATAACTACTATCGTATGGTAAGAAATACATGATATGTTTGCACTGCGTCAAAGGTACAAGGCAAATATAATCGGGAAGAAAACGTTCGGTTCTGTTATCGAATCACATACCCGAAGGAAATGTTTATACAAGGGGTCGCTGTGTTATTTCAGTATTTATTTTTATGTGGCGCGATTTCTTACGACTCTCCGGGCGCATGCGGTCGCCGACGAAATATAATTCCATGGAAAGCCATATAGCCAGAGAGAACCTCAGCATACCCTCGTCCATGAGCCTCCCGGGGATGTATCCCGCTGTATTCTCCGTACTTTTCTCCCCTATTCTTTGTCTCATTTCTCTTCATTCGTTTTTTCTTATTCTTCCTTGTTTCATTTCTATTTTTATCTTCTCTTATACTTATTCCAGAGAAATAGTACCAGGCGTGTTTAACAAATCAGCGATGTTACTGACGCATTAAATTGTACCCTCACGTCATCTGCAGACGTCAATCAAGTTGACAATACGTTAGAATTTCTCTAACCACATTATCCTTCATACCTTACTAAGATCAAAAAAAAAAAAAAATATACACAAACGTAAAGAAAAAATAAAAACATGACGAAAAAAAAAAAACAGTGGAGAAATAATTCCCCAGAATTTCGCCCCCATTCAACAATATTCGTGGTATAAATGCTTTCCAACGTAGCCTGCAGAAAAGCCCTGGGAAGTTCTGTGGCCAATGGTCGGCCGACTTTCTCTAGCTTGAAAAACTGTCGAATTGTTTGACGGCGATGTAGGGGGTTGTGCGATGAAATGGGGGGGGGTAGACGTTACACAGGATGCGGTAGAGACGTGACGCGTCCCCACTATACAATTCTCCTCTACGTATGTACAGTTGAGATACATTCCGAGTTGTGAGTAAGCATAATGGAAGTGAAGTTGGGCTTGCAGTACCTACTGTTGCTGAATAGAAGCTTCGTTAGGCTTTGTCTGAGTCTAGTACAGCTTTGCGGGCTATACTCGAGCTACTTGAATTATTCCGCGACGCAGACTGTGGCAGGTCACCCGCTATACACGTTGTTCCGTTTCCTAATGTAAGATACATGCATATGTGTAGTAGGTATACACATGTCTACACATTTTGAAGCTCCAGCTCTGTTCTGTAATTTTTGTTCTTTTTTTTTTTTTTTTTTCTCTACCGAGTTTTAGAAGAAAAAGAGTGAAAAAATAAAAAATGAAAAATAAATAGAAATGAAATAAAAATGACAAAAATTTTACCCTTTTATATATATATATATATATATATATATATATATATATATATATATATATATATATATATATATATATATATATATATATATATATATATATATATATATATATATATATATATATATCAAATTTTCAGGATATAACGTGTGTCGATGTGTCACCCTCGGATTGAGGCTTGCTCGGGATGCTTGGGATATATTTACGAGGCGATCAATAAAGTAGTGGTTCTGGTAACGAGGGTGGCATCTCCGGGCCAAACAAACATTCCGATCGATCAAACGTTCTGTTTTTAATTTTCAGATCGAGTTTCATCGACACGATTTTACCTCGAAGTAGAAAACGTGATTGAGGGAGGGTAAGGTGGTGGCGATGGTGGTGACGGTGACGGTCGCGGTAGTGATGCTAATGTTGAACTGAGTTATGTGCATATTTTATGAAAGACATGCCGTTCAGTGACCGTGGTAATATTTGTCACTTGAAAAATGTTTTCCCTCGAAATTAAGCAGAGGTGATGTCCGCCCAATGACCGGCGACCCCAGGCATGAGTTTTTGTGTGTCAAATATAGACTTAGCAGTGATGAATGGATGGTGTGGCAGTATGACAACATATATTAATGGGGAGGTCCCGACCGGACATTAGGACATTAGGCCGCAGGGCTTCGAATCCCAACGGGGTTGGAAAGAAAAAAGCGGGAAAAAACAAAAAATAAAATGAAAAAAAAAAAAAAATAAAACATTTTTTATCGACCCAATTTCATCTTAAATATTGTCTGCAGTTAACCGATCAAAGGGGTTAATTAAAGTTTGGGAGAAAGTTATTCGGCGGGTTAATTAAACGCACAGAGTTTTGTTGATCAAAGGGATAAAAAAAAAAAAGAACTTAATTGAAAAGTTTAGAGCAGATTGAACATTCGCGATTATATAATATCCTAAAAAATAAGACAAAAAAAAAAAGAAAGAAATTGAAAAAAACAAGTCTGACGAAATTTTTTTTTCAACCAATATTTTTCAGGGATAAGAAGTACTGAAAATAAACGAAAGTTGAACGTCGCTAGAAACGAAGTTACTGATGATAAGCATTGCAAATACCTTTAGAAGACAACCCCATGGAAACTGTCGAAGCGACTCCAGGTAATATTGCTATTCTGGTCACAGCACTCAACCTGGCATATCCTGGCGGTGAAATAGGAGAGCTTGTCGAATGTCTTTGGCGTTGAGGGGGTAGCCGGGGTGAGTTGGGCGGGAAAGGTTTCGTTGAAAAGGGTTCGAGAGCTTTCAAGGACCAATGGACAAACAAGAGTCTTGTTTTTACTGACACATTTCGCCTTTCATCTGTCTTTCAATCTTACACAGACAGAACTCTGTGCAATACAATGGCCCAAGAGATTACACACTTTTGACCAGCTAAGTTCATGTGGCGAAATTTTGGTTGGTATTACAAATGGATCATGATGCAGCATATGATGCGACTTGGGTCGTATTTCATAGGTTATACGGTGTGTGCAAAGAGCAATATTACAGTTGAAGTAACGGCTTGAATTACATTGCCAAGATCGCTTGCTTGCTTCTTTTGGCCTTTAGTGGTGCAAAGTAGAAGGTGAAATATGTCGCTCATCAATTCAGGCGCGTTTGCACTTTAATGTTTGCAGCAAGGAAGTAAAGCTAATTGAATCCAATCGAGTCAAGGTTGACGTAAGGTTTGGCCGGGTATCCTAAGTTTTCTTTGCTTCGGAATTCCAGTGGTGAAAAACCCTGCCTGGCCGGACGAAATAACCCACAGGAACCATCCTACGGGAAGAAATGTCTAGTCCGGATTCGCGTAGTTTCTTCTTGGAATTCTTGTTTTTCTATTTTTCTTTATTTTTTTTTTTGGTTTTTTGTTCATTTCTTTTCCTCGCATCGGCATTTTCAATTGCAATTCCATCAGATTTTATTACCTCACTAAAGATCCTTTTACGAACTTATCGACTTTGACTTAGGAAAAAGAAAAGTTCGAAGAGAAATGCGTACGTGCGGAGGAAAGTTAACTATGTACGGTCTTTTCTGTCAGCTAGATTTTTGAACGAACCATTTCAAAGGCTTGAGTGAATTTTGTAGAAAATTCTCAACGCGAACTACCCGACGAATGAAAATAAACGAACTGGGTAGTCACCGTTCACCATGGTTCAGTTGCATTTTCTTTTGTATACCATTTTAATATTTCCGACACGCAACAACGTACTCGTAACGTGAACTGAATACAGTCGAGAATTCCGAGTTCGAAATCACTTGTTTGTGTCATCTCTGTCAAGTTTTTATCTATCGAAGTAAAATATCCCACATATCGTAACACCTACACAGGTATTATATCTCTCATGAATTTATTGAACATTATAAAAATCTTGACTTCCCTGATGTGATAAAAAAGAAAAAGAAAAAGAAAAAGAAAAAAAGAAAAAATAGAAAAAGACAGTCAACCTGACTCAACGGGCATTAAGAGTTCTAGGGCTTTTACTTTCTACTTGAAATACTACGAAGCTATCGAATCCGCAGTCACCCTTGGGGCCCAGGCACGTATCATTTTGGACAAAGAAGATTGACTGACCCGACGTTAGCGTTAACCGACGTCGCGAAGCGTGCCTTCGGCAAACACTGGCTGAAACAATGTATTCATTCTACTGACCTGGCAAGGTGATCTGGTTCTATCTAGTACATACATAGGTATATACCTACATAGCTATAACCACCGACACATATGAACGTAGGTGTATGTATGAGGAAACAACCGCAGTGGTTTGTGTCCTTGCGTCTTGCCGACGGCGTCGTATATTTCTCAGCTGAGACAACCAGAGTCCGGACTACCGTTACTGACCGCTAGCTGCTGAGTGTGTGTCCGGAGGTTGTGAGGGAAGATGGAGGGAACTCCACCCTCGGACTCTCGCTTGCTCGTCTGTGACCATTTTTCTGATTTTTATTCCTCTCCTTTTATTTTATTCGTGTCCCTGGGAGCCGAGCGGTAGATGGCTGAGGTCACATATATTCTTATACTACTGTCCCAAACCCGAATTTTATTTTACCCGATTTCGTGGCTATCGCTATTTCTGCCTCGTATGCCGTAGTAGGTATATACCTGTACATACGGAAGAAGCGATCTCAGGCGATCACCGATCGACCTTGACTTCTTCATTTCCATATCCTATCCCGAATACGTTTTGCTTGATTGCTCGCGTGACAAGAGCCAATTCATTTTCTACTGAAATTTTAGTGCGCGACACAGGAATCGTTCTTGGCTACAAGAAAACTTGATATAAATATTAATAAATCTCGTTGACGATAGGGTAGTATATTATGTTATCGATTCCCCGCCGTATACAAGCTCCAGAACTTTGAAACTAAAGTCGGAGCCGGATGCTTTTATAAAAATGTTAAAACCCATTTCCAAATAACGATCAAGGTACAAGAAATTTGGAAAAATTTTATCGTATAAAGTACCTACATGGATCAAGTTCGTTAATGATATTGTCTAAAACAAGAATGAAAAAACAAAAAAATCATTGATGAAATTTGATCTGACGATGAGTATAAGAGAAGATATTATCAGGACTTTTGTTAGAAAGAAAGATAGGGTAGCCGATTGTGTAGAATTCCAAGGTGTGCCTAGCTTCGAGTCGAGCACTTGACCAAGTGGGCTTCGAAGTCTCGATGGGACTCGAAGACGTTGAGAGAGCTACTGAATGGAAAAGACAAAACTTGAACGTGGTGCAAAATACAATACCCTCTGCTGCTTGACAGAGACAAGTTATATATCTCAAGCAATTTCTATAGGTGAATGAATACCATGAGTTGGACAGAGAAAGCTTTAATAATCTAACGTGGGCCCTGGTTGAAGCATAATAAAAAAAAAAAGATAAAAAAAAAAAAACCAAAAGAAAAATAGCACGGTTTGTCTGACGAACTGGAACTCTGTGAGATCAAACGCGCTTTGTGACGGTATGGTCTGACCTTCCAAGCTTTTGAACTGGAAATCAAATCTGTACTGGATAAAAAAATAAGGCTTAGCTTAGTTTTTATTTTTTCATATTTATGCGGATATTTATACCAAAGCATAACTTTCACGTAGATTGACAACAGTTGATTAAATTCATCGTAGCTTATCCGTTTATAGTTATCAGTATTTGAAGACTTCCATTTCTTTCCTGTCAGGAAACATGAACACCGTATAAACCTGTCCGAATATATACCGACAGCTATGTTACTGACACCCCTACTGACATCTCGTTAACGAATACTGTTCTTTCCTATAATTGAAAGGGGATCGATTTATGCTCACCCCTTGAGCCGCCCAGTGATGGGAAAGGCTCCTTGGACAATGATCAATTTATTGCACGGTGCGGTCCGGTCATTTCCAGGAAACACCATTCTAAGGGTGCAAGCAGGATGGAATCGGGAGAGGAAACGGAACAAGGGCCTCCCGATAGTAGGGAATGAAAAAAGGATACTGGGCTATGAGGTAAGGGTGGCGAAGTACGCGGATGGACGTGTGAATTCCGTTGGGAGAAATTAGGTCCGCGAACAACCGAAGGTTGATCGGTTAGTGCACCCCACCTCGTACAATATGTAGTAGGCATTACACATCCTACCCTTAAAAACATTTATATGTGTATGTGTGACCCTGACGTGCTGAAAGGATTAGGATTATGTTTTTCTCTCGTTATTTTTCCTCACCGACAATTCCTACCGAGGGTTGAAAATACAGGGTTCATATATCTTGTTTTTTTTTTTTTTTTTTTCTTTTTCTTTTTACCCTTTCCAAAAAGAATCTGACAATGAGTCGGATGGTCGGTGGATTAAATAGCTTTGGTGTGATCGTTCGGACAACCGCAACCATAATATCCAGACTTGTAGAAGTTGATTTCCCTTGCGTAGAGATTGTTTAGGGGTATTTCATTGTTACTCTTTAACGAATTTCTTCAGTATGAATTACCGGGCTTTGGAGTTGGAAAATCGTTCACGTCTTGTTATGCAATTACGAGTTAAGAATTATATAGTTGAGGGAGTATGTGCTGGGGCTATAGATAGTTCGGTCTCGCATCTGCACCGGGGTTTTACACCACGTAAGTTAGTTATCGCTAAAGTTTTGATTAGTTTCCTCGGTAGGTTTGACAAATCACTATATTGTGAAATAGAGCGCACGTTCTCGAGTGACGATAATAACCGTCGTGAAATATATAGGGAGATTGTCTGTGAAGCCACAAAAAAGAAACGAGAATAGAAATAAGAGATGAGAATAAAAGTGAAAAGAGAATAGTAGGTACACAGAGAAAAATTTTTTAAACATTTTTTCCGTATACATACATATATCTATATAATAAATTCCGTTTAAATTTTATGTCAGGAAATACGATTGGGCTGGGAACTCGATACCTACTTTCCGTAAAATCATACGTACATGAATACCTACATATATACATACATTTACATTGAAATTTTTTAACACAGTGAAAAAAGAACAAGGAACCGTCGGAAACCCTCTGAAAAATGTTAGTAAATGATATAAACCTATAACGGAGCTCGCGTGTTATCAGGTCTGTTTGAAATGGCGGTGACTCCGTGCTGATATAGGTTCGAATTCGGCTCTGACAGCTCCATGTTATTTACAGCCTACGGGCTCCGATAGGGGTGGATAGCACAGACGAGGTGGGAAAGAGGCGGTGAACTAAACCAACTGACGTTCAATATTTATTTTTCATTTATTTACTCGTTCGTGGCCGCGTGCTTCCTGGAGTTCTTCCGTTATTTAATTTTACAGCGGACACTACGCGTCTGACGTAGCAACACGTTTTTATCTTTCTCTTGTTCTAGGGGTTTTTTTGTTGGCTTGTTTTTTTTTTATTTATTTTTTTATGTTTTTTTTTAAATCTCGCGGTTTCAGAGTCAGTAATCGCATTTTCGTGAACTGTAAACTGTGAACCATGAACTGTAATCCATGAACCATGAACCGTACAAGGTGGTGTAATTACCCAAGGGAACTGCTTACACGTCCGTGACACGTTGCATTAACGAGGCAGCAATCGAGCGATAGTCTCTTATAATAATTTTGAAACTTCCTCCCAGCTACCCGGACGATGTTACATCGTATCTAATCTAAACTATTCGCTTAAGATAGTTTGCGGTTGCTGGTTTGCCACTTCCCTCCCTCTTCCCTTGCCCCTGTCCTCCATCAAATCGTCTAGAGAATCCAAAATAGTAATTATCAATTATCGCCAATTTACATGCTTCTACGGTTAAGAGAAGATGCAAATTCTCAATGTATTTCAGCCAAACAAACACCGATTAGAATCATTGGAACGAGTAGATTACGTATAGGTACGTATACAATTTGCCGGTAGATTTTCTATTGATGAAGAAAATTTCTTTGCTCGATTTGACCCTGCATGCTGTAGGTGTGTACATGTGTTAGTTGTTTATTGGTATCTACTTTCGTACCATTCCACGGTAGGTACGTACATACATACATGCCTATAAGTTTTGATCCAATAAATTTTTTTGTCCATGCGGGGTCAAGCCGTAAATTTATTAAATCCAAACGAAGAGTGTTAATGTAATATAAATTCATGAACACAAATCAACCCTTTCATTGTCTGACGAAATTTGCCACGCGCACAATGGCCTGGCTCATACGTTAGCCAGAAGCCCCCCTAGGCCCCCTGAGATTTATATGCAGCATATAATTGGTCCATTTCTCTCGGGAGGCGGGAGTCAGTTTAGGTTGGGTTAGGGTAGGGTAGGTTAGTTAGCGTTACTTAGCGTCGGGTAGCTAGTGTGAATTTCTCCAAGCACAAGTGAAACCCAGGGTTGTTTAGCAGCCCCTCCTTTGAGGCTGGCTTCCTTCTTGGTATTTTCAACCTTACACCTTCTAGTTTAAACATTATGTCTTCTGTATTTCGTTAGACCTGCACTCACCGACACGAATCACCTGGAGCTTAACGATGTGACGTGCACAAGTCTGCTTTCTAGTTTCAACTAAGAAGGTTTTCTTAATTATACCAGCAAATATCTAGAACTTAAGTAAGTTACGAGAATGAATGAATGAATGAATGAATTATTTTCAGCTGACCTGGTGCGAGAATACTCGTTGACTAGATATTCGTATGTACATACCTACCTACCTGTCCACCTACAGCTACCGTCTTGTGCTCTCCTGAAACTCTACGAGCACGACTATAAATGATGATTCCGTTTTTGCAGCTGCTACTGGAAGATTAGCCATCTCTCAGACTATCTCTTAGCCGCGTCAGACATGTATTTATTCATAGCCTTTCTCAAAGTGCGACTTGCTCTTTCGGAAACCGTTTTGAATACCAAGCAAAAGTATGAAGAGAAACGTCGCGTTGTAGAAGTGACACGGATAAAATTATATGAGTCAGAAAAAGATGTCGATTGAAGGGAAGGAAGATAAAAAAAAAGTATAAGTAAAAGTAGGAAAAAATAAAAAAAGAAAGGTTCCTGTCGGTTCTCTCCTACACGGTTTATACCTACTCGGAAATAGTTCACCGTCTTTACTTTTGAACCCCTGTAATTCTCTCCGGAAATATGCAGCAATGGCTTTTCATAGGGCTAAAGTGAAAGCATTGTTCGTCCTTTGGGGGGTGGAAGGTTGGGCGGGGGGATGCTTTTCCCCCCTTAACTTACCCACATCGAATTATACAACTATTAACCTACACAGTTTGGATCCCCAGACCGTGCGACGAACTTGATTCGCAACTATGTCCCACTCACCCGCGTCTTCCATCTTTCTTCTCATCTTACTCTGACCGTAGCAATTTTGGGGAACGCCAGCCCGCGCCTCAGGGAGCGAATTATATTCGGATAGTAATGCTTAGACAATCGCTGTGTATATGTATACTTGGTTGAAGATATATGTGTATATAGGTATGTGGGTTCGTCTTAGGCTCGTAATTAGGGACGCTTTGTCTTGGGGCTATTTTCCGGCACGGTGGTGCCCGCTTTATTTAGAGAGTTTTAATCGGTATGCTGGGTAAATAAAGCAATTCTTAGGGGATGGGGGTTAACAAAAGCACGCCGTCGTTGAACACTGGCAAACAAACTTCCCCGACCTACGGTGAAAATTTTCAACTCTTGATATTCAACGATGCAGATATATTGAAGGTTATCTCTGTAAGAGGTTCTCCGTAGGGAGCTTTGGGACATAGACAGAACCATGAGCGAGTAAAGGGAGCGGGGAAGAGCGTGTTATGCGGTAGTGGTCCAAACTGAAAGGAAAATGATGGAAAGTAGGCACCCACACAGAGCAATGGGACATCGTTTCGCTGAGAGAAATTGTAGGAGATCTAAAAAGACTGAAAAAAGACACTCGTAAAGTCGAGGGTCCTTCAAGGACCGACCTGACAGTAAATTCTTCACGACTCAAGCCACATAGCTCAAACTGAACGCAACGGGCGCAACACTTGAAGATCATAACATATACATATAGTATAGGTAGACCTACATTTATATAACCACATTCTGACGAAGTAGAAAATTTCTCTCGTAGGAAGGGTAATCTATAACCATGCAAAGTCACGGTAACTAATTCACCATGTTACGACAACGTGTCGTAATATATGGGACGTTCTGAGGGCCTCTTAGCTAGATGATATTCCGGATTAAAAGTCAGGATAACGTTATACGGTTAGAAAAAAAAAAGAATGCAAAGCGTGGTGTATAGTAGCTCGATGAAAGAGTATCCGACTTTCGACGCCTTGACAGGGGTTGATTGTGATCGTGTGCAAGTCTTTTGTACATTTTGTATCGTCAAGCGAAGTTTCTCTCACGTCGAGGTAAACGTTTCCATGTAATCAGATTTTGACTTGTGGGGTTCCCTCGGCTCAAAGCACGCCTATAACCACGCTAGATAATAACCAGTCAAGAATGTCTCTCTTTGTTCTCTTGGATTTTTAACAATTACCGCTGTCGCCCGTATAATGGAGAAATTAGTTACGTGATTAAGATACCATCTTTTTATTGCCACGTGAATGCCAGCTAGCGTGTTAATTATTTTAGTTACTTCTTATCTGATACAGAGTCCCGTGAAATCTCGAAATCAAAACTTCCGCTTGTAAAACGAAAACGTTTACTCAATTTCTGAACGGTAATTAGATCGGATAAATTCATAAAATTAAAATCAAAGAAATTTTTAAGCGTACAATTGCGCAGGTAAATTATTTACAGACATATAGAGTATACATAGGTATAGGTACTACTAGACGGCGAAAGGATAAACAATTAATCGTAGTAGGAAACTTAGCACAGCCGCAAAGTTTTCATTGCTAAAACTTGTCCTGTACAGCTATACCTATCCCAGTGACATCGTACTCCTGCAGAAAGCGGAGACTGACGCAGTGTGACGCAGTGTATACGTAGCCAGCAGCACTTACGCAGGCAATGTATCTCTGTTTGTTGCTAGAAGGGGTTTACTAGCGAATCACTGCTGGCTAGGATACTATGCTACTAAATCCTACCCCTCTTCCTCCTCCGTACTACAGGGTAAGCGCTTCTCGCCCGTTGGCCGTCCACCTAGGCTAACTTTACCCACTGACAACCAGGAATGTACCTAGTGTATTCTTTCAGGCATTGTTAATGATACGTAGTACAAGAGTATCATCCCCTTAAAGTATAACTTAAGTTAGTAAAACGGGTAACCGTAAAGTACCGCTTGTATGCTTAATCGCGGAGATTATGGTGTCCAGGTGATTTAAGTAATCCAAGTTTTTGTTTATTATTATTATTTTTCATACACTTCTGAAAAGATTGGTAACATTTGTTTAGGTATTCCTTATGAAAATCTCTTGATTCTTTGGCCAGTTTCACAGGCAATTAGCTTCATAAAAAGTGAAGTGGTTTATTTTTGACATTAGCTTAGAAGGGCTTCTAACGAGTGAGGAATACAACGAGCCATTATTTACTAAAGGGTCGCTCAGCTGCTGCTACTGCTGTTGCTGCTGCTGCTATTTCTGTTGCTACTACCGATGCTGCTTTTGCTGTTGCTTCCACGGGCTTCCCTCTTCCTTTGGCGAACCAACTGCTACTTAAAACCGGTAAGTGGTTTGTACCGCTCGCCTGGCAATTGTCTTAGCCCTCGCTTTTCTCTCTTGTACCTACCCGTCCCACTCCTCTTTCAGCTTCTCGAAATCCCTAATGCATTGCACCCTCCGCGTCTTCACATCCTTCTCTCTTATTCTCTCCCTCCTGCTTTCCTTTTCCTTCTCACTCTCATTTGTTACTCCTTCCTCCATCTCCCACTCAGACATTTTCTGGTCCCCACAACTCCGGTCCAGATCCCGGTAAGCAAACGTTTCCCAGAGTGCTGTGCACGTGGAGCGAGTAGAGCGATTCGTATTTACCTGAGCCGCATTCCTTCTACAAATACGAAATGTTAGGCTAGCTTTAGGTTTCCACAACCTGAGGTCAGAGAGTTCAGAGACTTAAGACCTTCTCGTGACCTCTGGTCCCTCTCTTGTCTCTCTCCATTAACCAGCAGAACCTTCTTCATAGGAGTATAAAGAGGCAGTAAATAAAATCATCGAAAGTTACGGTTTCTTTGCTGTACGATTCGTTCTGCTTGATCTTGGTTTACGAGAAACCTAGCTCCAAGTCTTCTCTTCTTTTTCTTGGAACACGAGGAGAGGAGTTTTTCACCGCTTTCTACACGACTCGTGTCTGTGATCACGAGCACAACCCAAACCCAAACCCAAACTCAAACCTAAACCCTATGCCAACAACCACAGCAGACGGAATTCTTGAAGAAAATAAAAGAACGTATATATATCTGTGGATTTAAAAAGATTCTTTTTTCTTTTTTTTCTTCTTGACCTTTCATTTTCCATCTTTATATCTCATCCATTCCTCGTAATCTAATGTCAAAAGTTACCGTAAAGTGGATTCGGCTTTAGTAAGTCCGTATCCTTTTTTATTTTGCCAGCTGTCGATTGTCGGGAAAAATATTATACTATTCTTCATTTTATCCCGTTATAGGTTTCGATCTGTGGCTTATAAACCCTCCATACAAGGTCCCTTATTTTTCTGCAATATCCGATAAAACGAGAAGTGAATTCGTAACGGCGAACAAATTAATCAGTTGACAAAATTTACAAGTGTGAACAGAAAAGTATTAAAATCCTTCAAACTCTCATCTCCCGTGAATAACGAGTCACCATTTCGTCTATAATATCCCCAATTAAATTCAACTTTTGCCACCGTCAAATTAAATTTTAAGCCCTACTATCGTCAGCTCCGGGATACCCAATTGTAGAACTGAAAATTTCACGAACAATAATTGGCGTAACTGGTCCTTTCATTCTCCAAACTGCCGTTTGTGTTAATTCTATAAGTATATAGGTATACAGTTTTGCTTGGAAAATTTATACTTCCTCTCATCTAATTCTGATGCATGCGGGCATACGTATACATATATCACACACACACACACACACAAATACACACAGATGTATCCGCTAGACGTACGGATTTACCTGTCGCAGTAGTGCAGTCTAGTGCCGGTCCACCAAGTAGTGACTCTCCGGCTGTGGTCAGACAATTACGAAACACACCTAACAGAGCTCGCTTCGCTTCTCAGCTCCAGGCTATGCTTCTGCTTGCTTCGGTACAACCTCTACCAATCACGAAACCCCTCGACAAGTGGTACAACCCGCGCTGTGGTCAGGCGGTGAGTACCGACGGCTTGTATAGGTATTGTATGCTCGAAGGCACGTATAGAATGAACGTAGACAATGTGGAAAGGAAACTTTCCACGTGCATTAAGTTATGCCCGTGTGTAAGGTACAGTTGAGAAATGTTAAAGGTTTTCAAGGTATTAGTTAGCTTCGGTTTAACATGTATGAATTTCACATTATAACTACGTTTCAAAATTCATTTGACTAACATGCGGGCGTCCACCGTTACCAACGTTCAGGTCAAGTTTGATAATTGACATACCTATAACGTATCTCATTTTACTGCAGCATGGAGATGCGGTATGTATGGTAGATATATATATATATATATATATCTTTTGAACGTATACGTATATGAGTAGTAATTCAAGTAATTCAATTATGTCACGACGAATACAATAGTAACGGAGTTATGTACAGTATTCTCTTGGGTCTGCGCGGGAACCTGGTATTGAATTACTTTCCGTTTGAGTTACGGTAACCCGGGAAGTTCACGCCTCGTATCCATACATAGTATATGCGCGTGTGGATAGGGAATTAGTATCTAGATTAATTACTGTAGAATATAAGTAATATTTAGACTCTCCCGAGTCACCCTTATCATTCTGATATTGCAGTTACAATTAATTATTCATTTGTTGTTACAGTCATAACGCAATCGGGGCAGTTAACCCGTTGGGAGTTGGTTATTAGACGTTATTAATAAAGCTTATAATAGGAGAAATGTCAGTACGTATACATGCGGTGGGAAATAACTGATGTGCAAAATTTGTGCTACGGTAGCGCTAACTATTTAGCCATCATAAGAGGCTAGGCGCGGAGCGAATATAAGCTCACAGCATACACCTCTCACGCACGCGCTTCTCTAGTCTTGCAGGTTAAGAGAGGAAGGACCGACACGAGCCAAACTGAGCTAGAATCAGGGCGAGGAGAGGCAAGACGAGGTGAGTCGGTTCTAAGGGTATATACGTATAGTACGGTGCCGCACAGCGTCGGAGTGAGCTGAAGTGATTGAGTAAATCAAGGAGGCACTTAGCATGCCTGAAATTCCAGGCTCCACGTGACCCCTCTCTCTCCCTACCCTATCCTTACCCCTAACTTCCAACCCTCCTTTCTACGGCATCCGCATCTCTCAGCTTCCTTCGTCTTCTCTTCAACACCCTCAAACTTTGCCACCCTGCACCAACCTGGGAACTACTACTAACGGCTATCACCAACACCATTGAGTATCAACGCTTGGTATGTATTTGGCCCGTACTCATACCGAGTAGCGGAGGAGAATTATTGGAGTAAGCTACGGGTTCCGGATAAGCGTCGGAGTCCGCTGTTCATATTTCATAAGGACTGTATTATCAAAGTCGAGGATGATTAATTGATTAAATTATTTGCGGGAGCTGAGGACTGTGAAAGCGAAGAGCTGCGTGGGTGAGACCATTCTTACAATTTAGGAACAAACGACAATTGGGTATTGCTTTCTCTTATCGTCTTTTTTTTCCTCAAGACGCTTTTTTCGTTCTTTTTTTTTTTTGTTTTTTGTTTATTTTTTTTTTATTATCATTATTATTATTTACCCAAGTTTGGGTAGAGGCGCCAGGGGAACGCAATCTCTGGTTGCAATAAACGGGGTTCGTTCACCACTTTTATTCCGATGGATTTAACGCGCGGTATAAGGGTGAAACGACTGGAATCGATTTCTTGTCCATCGTGTTTGAGATTGACTAGAAATCAGTGAAACGGAACCCCGCAGGGGGTGCGGAGGGCCGAGTGAAAATGAAACCTAATCGCTTTATGAGAGGAACGTCTTCGACTTGGACACCCAAGCAAACAGGGTTTCGGATTCCGTGTCTACTCCATCCTTTCTTACAGAAACCTAAAGAGTTCACACAAGCCCACAAAGTGCCGATGCACATACACTCATGGTATATATATATATATATATATATATATATATATATATATATATATATATATATATATATATATATATATATATATATATATATATATATATATATATATATATATATATATATATATATATATATATATGTATACGCGCTTACGATATGATTTATGACTCTCAGAGCGTAAAAAAAAAAAATAAATAAAAAAAATAATAAAAAAACGATAAAATTGTTTCCCGCTTGGGAATTATTCGAAACAATATTCAAAGACGTGGAGAATGAAACATACCACTTTATCAATTAGTAGGTGGAAATGGTATAATGTAAGTAACATTTTAAGTCGATCGCATATATACTTTAATTACGCACCAAGTACCGTTAACTTGTGACTAACGTATATGTTATACACCTGTACCTGTATTGCACACGCATGTTAACAAGAATATATGTATTTGTGTCTATGTGTGTGTGTGTGTGTGTTTTTTTTTTTGTACGTGAGCTTAAAGCTTACTCCTACATATATATACCTCGCACACAGTAATTCCTAACGGTTTATCTCCCCGCGGCGCTTTGAATCTCGAAACAAAAATATTCTGGACCCTTTTAATCTTCCCCTGATTTATTATAGTAGTGAAAAACAAAAAAAAAAAAACGTAAATAAAAAAAATAGAAAAAAAAATAAATAAATAAAAATAAAAAATATATCCCTAATATTGCCGTAGAACTTTTTCGACCGTCTGCTTTAGAGATGCTCGTGCTGTTTTTGCTTTCTCGTCCGTGCCCCTCATTTGTTCGCAATCTCACGTGCTCATTAGCCGTGGCGGCTTTTTTAACCCTGCAATCCACCCTCTCTCCTTTTCCTGTCCTCACTAGCTACCCTCCTCAACCCTCACCAACTCGTCGACTCTTTGCTACGACTCACGAGTTCTACTTCTCTCTCTCTCTCTCTCTCTCTCTCTCTCTCTCTCTCTCTCTCTCTCTCTCCCTTTTCATCTCTCTATCTTTCTCTCTTTATGGCTCTTTCTTGCACACACTCGTGATGTTCCTATACTGTTCCGTCTCTCTATTATCACCTGCGATTCAAGAACACTACAGATCCCATTAACCATTATTGTCACACCTCGCGATGCT
Source organism: Macrophya annulata (assembly GCA_963924015.1). NCBI lineage: Eukaryota > Metazoa > Arthropoda > Insecta > Hymenoptera > Tenthredinidae > Macrophya > Macrophya annulata. The sequence continues at coordinate 15,377,773 of OZ001259.1, forward strand.
AGGCTGAATGTAGACAGTCTATTCTGAACGGTATATATATATATATATATGTATATATCAAGACAATGAAAACTTTTAGCGTAATTGTTGTTAACAGATGTGAGAACATTTTAAATGAAAATGGGCGCTTGGACGCTTTTGTAGAATCGTTTCATTCTGTTAATATAGTTTTAATGGAGTACATTATATCTATATAGGAACTTGCCTATGGCAAGATGTAAACCGATGCCAAGTTATACCAATACGATTGCGAGGTATTTAAAATGATTCCTTTATATTATCCTTAAGGAAAGAAAATTAATTCACGTTCAACGTTTCGTAAGATTATCAAGTGGAAAGAGATGGACGTTGACCTTTTTCTACTCCGTTTACACGTCAATATAAACCCGTCAATATATATACCTATATACCTACGCAGAAATTGAATTGGTAGTTGTGATGTGTACTTAAATACGCATTTAGAAAAATAAATCCTACCCTGTATCCGTCTCAACTCGTTAGCGGCTGCTGCTGTTTTTTACTCCTTCATTTTTACCTTTCCGTTTCCGGCTCTCCCCAGCCTTT